>VDFB02256132.1:156000931-156600931 GCA_007258455.2 Sequoia sempervirens | reverse complement strand
AACTTGTCCTTTGATTGCTTTGCGATCAACATAGTGGATTTCAAACTCACTCAAAATCATGACCCATTTTGCTAACCTTCCTGTTAGCGATGCTTTACTTAGTAGATACTTGAGTGGATCAATTTTTGAAACAAGATTGATTGTATGAGTTAGCATGTAATGTCAGAATTTCTGTGAAGCAAAGACTACTGCTAAACAAGCCTTCTCAATGAAAGTGTAGTTAAGCTCATGACTTGTCAGTGTTCTTCTAATGTAATAGATTGCACGTTCTTTCCCTTCATGGTATTCTTGCGCTAATAATACTCCCAAGGATGTCTCAGTTGCAGCAATATATAGGATCAATGGTTTGTCTAGATTTGGTGGTACGAGAACTGGTGGGTTCATCAGGTACTGCTTAATTTGTTGAAATGCCATTTCACATTTGTCATCCCATCTAAAAGGAACATTCTTATGCAGGAGATGTGTGAATGGTAGACTTTTGTCAGCCAATTGTGCAATGAATCTTCTGATGGACTGCAGTCGCCCTTGTAATGACCTCAATTGACTGATGTTCTTTGGAGGAGGCATCTTCATGATTTCCTAAACTTTTGCAGGATCTACTTCGATTCCCTTTTCTGAAACAATATATCCTAACAACTTTCCGGATGTGACCCCAAAAACACATTTCTTATGATTTAGGCGAACTTTGAATTTCTCCAATCTGGTAAATATTTTAGACAGTATCTCCAAGTGTCCTTCTCTGGTGTGTGATTTTGCCAATATGTCATCTACATAATCCTCCATGAATGTGTGCAACATTTCATGAAAGATCGTAGTCATAGCTCTTTGATAAGTAGCTCCAACATTCTTTAAGTTGAAAGGCATGACATTCCAATAGTATGTTCCCCACGAACAAGTGAATGTTGTTTTCTCTTGGTCTTCTGGTGCAATCTTGATTTGGTTGTAACCAGAGAAACCATCCATTAAAGAATACATGGCATGGCCAGCTGCCAAATCAACTATAGTGTCAATGCTTGGAAGTGGAAAGTCATCCTTTGGGCAAGCTTTGTTGAGATCTCTGAAATTAGTGCATACTCTAACATGTTTATCTGGCTTGGCTACTGGTACAATATTGGAGATCCATTCTGCATAAGTAATTGATCTTATAAAGCCTGCATCAAGGAGCTTCTTGAGTTCTTCCTTAACCAGTAGTGCTACATGAGGATTCATCTTTTTGAGTTTTTGTTTTACTGGTTTAACTCCTGGTTTGATAGAAAAATGATGCATAATGAGATCAGGATCAAGGCCTGGCATGTATGCATATGACCAAGTAAAATTAACTTGATTTTCTTTGAGAAAGTTCATGAACTCTGGGATTTCTTTATCTGTCATTGATTCAGCTAGCTACAAAATCCTTAGATTATCTGTAGTTGCAATATTGATTTCCTTTGTAGGCTCGATCAAGATGGTCAATCGTTCATGATAGTGCTCCAGGAGAGTGTCAAGAGTCCCATCAGCTGATGCCTTAAAAAGGTTCTCACCATCTGATACGCTCTTTATTTTATCTTTTGTTTGATCTAGCACTGCCAGATTATGGTGTTCACCACTAGATCATTTTTCTTTATTATCATTTTTGCAGCTAAGAGACTTGACACTCTCCTGATTAAAGACTTCATACCGAAAATCGCTAGTAGAAAAATTATTGACACCTTCGGCGGAAAGGAAGTTTATGATAGCTTTGTCATTGGGAAAAATAGGTATATCAATAGGTTCGGTCAGATCCTAGTCAATGAGATCAAAGTGGATTAAAGGTAACATGTCATTTGGTCGTGTGAAATCGGCGATGGTTAGGGTCAAGACAGAGTTATCTGTAGGATCCGAGGTATGAGGTAGGTCAATGATGGTACTATTCTGCTGATAGTCTTGTTTGTTAAAATCTAACTCAGTATCACTAGACTCATAGTTGTGTTGTGGTTTAGATTCTTGTGGTTGGGATCCTGAACCTTCTCCTTTGATTAAAGTGGGTGTATACTTGTGTATGACATCTACCTCTTTGTCCCTCCAAAATTCATCATTGTGGATGGTATCCCATTCATATTCAATAGAATTGGTATCAGAATTATTTTCTATGAAATTCAAGATTGATGCCAAACATGTATCTTTCTTATGAAAACCTTCTTGCAGTGTAAAAAAATTACCTTGTAATTGTTTAGATGAGGTAGCCTCATAGCCTAGTCCAGTTTTATCATATGCAGCAAGCCCTGGAAGATGGATAGGCTCAACTACGCATTCTTTTCGTTTTCCAAGAGGACCATTGTCATATCCCATCTTTTGCATGATGGAATATCCTTTCCCATATTGATCTATTGGTAAGGTGACATTTAGAACTGCTTCCTCTTCATCCTTATAGAGCCAATCCAGAATTGATGTATCCTCAGGTTCTCCCATGGGGAATTTTTCTTTGATAAACTATCCATTGAACTTAGTAATTGGCTCTGTTTGTATTTGTGATGATGTTGATGCTACTGATATTTGTTGTTGTGCAATAGAAAGTTTTCCATGTGATCGAGGAGATGTAGGTAGATTAGCAAGACAAAGGGAATATTCCCCAACTCCACTTTCCTTGAACTGTAGTTTCTTGTCAAAGCTTTTGGCTAATTGACTAATTTGTGTATCATGCTTAGGAGAAGTATTAACAAGTGCTTCTCGATTATTCGGAACCAAAGTATCCTGATGAGCTTTGACATTGGCACAAGTTTGGGTGTTTGAATTATCAGCTGGTATAGTGATTTCCTGTCCATCATATGGAAACTTAAGACATTGATGGTAAGTGGATGGAACAGCTTGCATTTCATGGATCCACGGATGACCCAACAAGATGTTGTATACAAGATCTCGATCTAAAAATTGACAAAAGGTGTTTTTGATAATAGGTCCCACTCTAATTGGTAGCATGATTAGACCTTTAGATGTTCTCTCCTCATCATCATAGGCTTTTATAGTAATCTTCCTTCTAGGATCAATGGATTCTTCTACAAATCCTAATGCTTGAACCACCTTCAAGGTACATATATTTAGACCAGCCCCTCCATCTATTAGAACATGTTTAACATGGAACTTATGGATCATGACCTCTAAGTATAATGAAGAATTATGGGGATGCGTCATGGAAACATCATGTTTGTTAGAGAATGAAAGACATGTGGGTGAGGACAAATGTCCTACCATGGCTTGAAATCTGTTGACATCCAAATCCGTAGATACCGTTGTTTCAAAAAGGGCTTTGTCTAAAATTTCCTTATGTGCTGGGGAGATCTTCAGGAGTTCTAAAATGGAGATTTGAGCTGGAGTTTTTTGAAGTTGGTTAACTAAGTCATATTGTTGTTGAGGAAAGGTCTCAGTGGATTTTGAAGAGGTGCCCTTCAAGACAACTTTAGCTTGTGCTCTCGTTGTGACATTCACTTGTCCATTGTCTACTTTATCCTTGATTTTTATAACGTTGACTCACTCATTGTCTATATAGAGGTGACATATTACATTGTCATCAATTTGATTCACATTTTTGTCAGAAAACTCTCCCTTTTGATAATTTGGTAGAGGATTGTGAAATTCTTGGTGATCTTCGTTGGATTTTTGTTGTCCTTCCACTGTGATAATGCCCTTGTCAATTAGGTCTTGAATAGCATGTTTCAAATCTTGACAGTTGTTTGTACGATGACCTCTGCACCTATGGTAGTCACAGAAATAGGCCTCATTCCATGATGGAGGTTTTACACTAGGTTCATAATTATGTTATGGTGGTAACGTAAGGACATTCTTTTCCATAACCTCTTTGAAAGCATATTCCAAGGATTGTCCTAGCGGAGTGAAATTTCTTTTATTAGAGAAGAATGAAAAGGGTTGTGGGTTCATGTTTGAGGTATTGCCTGAAGTATTGTTGTTGTAGTTGTTCCCACGATAGTTTTGGTTGTTGACAGTCCCCTGATTGTTGTTTGTTGGAGGGGGATAACTGTTTCCCAGATTGATGACTGAATTGACATTATTATTACGAGTAGTGTTTGGGGTGCTCAGAACAAATGGCCTAGTCATGATATGATTTGCATCTACAACACCATCATTTACAATGTTCTTGTTGCGGGTCCAAAATTTAGACTTGTCTTGATTGTTGTGATGGTTAGATGAGCTAGGATTGTCCCTGTCAAGTTTTAATGTCCCTCTTTTGACCAATGCACTTTCGATGGTGATGGCATCCTCAATCAATTTCTCAAAGGAGGGGGGACAATGTAGATTTAAGCAATAGCTCATTTCTGAATTGAGGCTATTGATGAAAGTAACCATTTTTTCCTTTTTAGGGACATGCCGTGGGTACCTAGCAAACATTCTCCTCCATCTTTGAAGAAAGATAGTGAAAGGTTCTCCAGGTTTTTGTGCAACTTTGCAAAGATCGATCATGGTGATTTGGTGTTGAATGTTGTAGGAGTATTGTGTTATGAACAGATTGATCAATTCCTCAAATGTTTGAACAGGAGGTGTAATCTTAGATAACCATTCCATAGAGTTAACTCCAAGGCTTCGAGGAAATAATCACAGTAAATAAGTATCCTCATGGGAAAATTCCAATGTCATGTTTCAAAAGTCTCTAACGTGGTCAATTGGGTCTGATTTCCCATTATAATGATCAAATTTAGGAATTTCACAGTGTTTAGGAAATAGAATCATGTTGAGACTTCTATCAAAAGGATAAGGACATATGTCATCCAAAGTGTATTTCTTGGTTGTGGTTCCCCCTTGTAATTCTTTGACTGTTCCTTGGAGTACTTTAAACTCTTGTTTAAAAAAAGCTAAATCAGATGGGGATGTTTCTTCTTCTTTGCTTTTTAATTTCCCAGTATCGAAATCTTTAGGCAATTTAGCTCCTTGATCTGCTAAGAAAAGAAAATACTTTTCTTTATCACGTTTTAGAATTTTTTCAAAGACTTTAAGAAACTTGGGGTCTTGTTCCGCCTCCCTAAGGTTAAATCCTTCTTCTTGGTCATCATCACTATCTACGGGAGTTTTGTTCATGTCTTTGTTCTTGTGAAACAGATTTTCCTCTCTATCAGCCATATTGTCGTTATTGAAAAGAGGGTTGCGGCTCACACTAAAAAGAGGACTATTATGTTCACCTTCTTCTTGAATGTTGTGGGTGGGAGTTTCTTGTTGGGATGTTTCTCCTAGTTTGTTGTGTTGAGATCTTGTAAAAATAGGCATATGTAAGAAATCCCCGAGTATGATCAAAGGTCACTGAAGGATTTGACTAGGATGCGTTGAATATTCAATTGAAGGTTGTGGTATATTTCCAAACTCAAGAGGTTGATTAAGATTGTGATGTTGAGACAATGCTAATCTTTGATAATAAGCTTGAGTAGCCAAAGGTTCTACAGTGTAATCGTCAGTGTATCCTCTAATGTAATCTTCGTATCTATGGAGAAATGTGTGATAATGGAGCAAGACGTGGTGGCTTTTATACAAGAATTCTCTGCGGTCTAAAGTATTTTTGTAACTTAAGTTCTTTTTGGGCTTCTTGATCCTATTGAAAACTGACTTCTTGACAAACTTGGTTGATTTCCACTTTCTCAACATGGGAGAGAAATCTCAGAGATTCAGGTTTGTGTACCAATTTTGATAGAAACCTAAAAGTGCTACTCTGTTTCCTAAATGCGCTATTTTGTTCCTTAAATGCGCTGCAGAAAGAGGTATATGCACTGGAGAAATAGTCAAATGCACTGCAGAATACCTTAGATGCGCAGAAACAGAGCACAAATGCGCAACAGAATACCCTAAATGCGTAAAAATAGTTTTCTAAAGACAGTTTTTGACCAATTTTGAAGATTTTTAGCTGAAATTTTTCATGTTCGTTTTGGATGATCCTTTATCTGAATTAATGTTCTTGAAAACACAGCAAATAGTTTGATTTAAGTTGATCATAACTAAGTACAGAATAAGACAAGCACAACCTAGGTTAGGCTAGGACAATAGCCACTAGATTCCACATAACCGCATATCTATAGTGTGTGAATTCAGAAGCTTGGCTACACGGGCTCCCCCTTACAGTGCACTCTCTTCTCAGGCCAACCAAGCTTCCAACCCCCATGAAACTCCCATGGCGAGCTGATCACCTCTACTACAAACTGCGAAAGTGTGGATGCCTTCACACCAACCGGAGCTGCGCTAGCAAATAGAAGAATTTTGGCTTACTACACAAATTTTTTTTAGTTCGGGACCCCCGTTCGAGTGGCCATACATGGGGCAAGAGATTAATCACCATTAAGGTGGCACTCCAGCCTGAAGAGGTTAAGCTCAACAAGGTTTTAGGGAGTACAACTCCGTCCGTATGACACATCCGCACAAGCAACCTTAGGTTTTCCCTTAAGATTTACATTTATATACCGGTTGGGGGTAGCTTGGCTTTAGCTCCGTCACTGGTTTGAGTCGCGTTGGGGTGATGAAATCCCTAGGCAGGCCCAAATTTCTAGAGTCAATAACCATTTCTCTTGCACCCAGGATCGCACAAGTGCACAAGGGGAGATGATACTTTGATTATCAAATCAGGGTTACACAGGGAAAAGTGGGTCTGGTTTTCTAATCACCTAGTTTGCACAGAGTGAGAGCATAATCACCTACCACATTCAAGCATAGTAAAGAAGAGTAGACAAGTTCATTTTAAATGCACCAAAATCAAAAGTGATTTAATCTAAGTGAAGATTTTACTTCACAATAGGCATGGGGTTCGTTTTAACTGCATGATAAAGGTGTGGTGGCTACCCTAGATTGATTCATTTTAAATCCAGCAAGAAAATGAAAGAAATTCTATCTGCGGAAGGCGTCAGACTTAGAATCTCGGTTACAATTCAGATGCAAAACTCTGTCACTCAAATGCGCTAAAATAGAATACAAATGCGCAACTCTGCTACTCAGATGTGCCAAAACATAACACAAATGTGCCGCTCTATTACCTAGATGCGCGAAAATAGAACCTATATGCGCTAATCTAAATGCAAAAAAAAAAAATTAAAAAAATTTCCTAAACATATTTAGATGCGCTAAATAAAATCCTATATGCTGTAACAAGACTCTTATATGCTCTGTATAAATGCCTAGATGCACCACTCTATTTCCCAGATGCGCCGCAGAAATACCTAGATGTGCCGAAATAATCTCCAGATGCGCTGAAATACCTACAAAAATAAAAATCTCTGAATCTTCCAGATGCGCTGCCGAATGCTAGAAAACCTACAAGGAAAACCTGCAAGAAAACTTGCAAGAAAGAAGTCTAAAATGGGGGCATAGGCCCCACGGTGGGCGCCATTAAATGTGTGTATGAAAATATGAGTGCGTAAATAAATTGAAACAGTTATTCAAACACACCAATATAACTTTAAGTCAAAGGAAACAAATAAACAAAACAAACTCTTATGTGAATGGCTCCTTCGAAAGTGTCATATTGTCCTCTATCTTTAGTGTTTTTGTCAATTCCAGCTTTGTGTTCTCAGATTTGTAGGCTAGCCTCAACAAACTGTCTTCCTAAAGAATGAGATTTTGATATGATGTAGATGCAAGATTAAACTATGATAATGATTTGAACTAAGAAGCTTGAAATAAACATGATGCTATGATAAATGAACTCTAAATGAATTAAGTGCATGAACGCTAATTAATTGCCTATTACCAATGCTTGGATTCACACAAGTATTTATAGAGTTTTTTGAATGATTTTGATTAGCTGTCTTGTTTAACGGTTGTGATAACTCCTGGTAGATCGAATGGTTGAAGAAAGATGAAACTGAAGAGAAAATAGAAGAAACCTAAAAACAAGATTTTTCTATTTTTTTATGAAAGAGGAAAAAGAAGAGAAGATAAGAAATCATCTTTCTTTAAAAGAATAAAAGAAAGATTTAAAGTTGATAAATAATTAATTTAAAAAAATCAATTATTTATTTGTGGAGGACATTCAACTTTTCTTAATTTAATAAAATATTTAATTAAGCTTTTAAAAGTAGAGGAAAGTTGGTGATAAGAATAAAGCTTTAATCAGGTTTTATTAAAAAAAGCAAAAAGATCTCATAATTAAATAAAATATTTAATTATGATATGAGAAGATTTCACAATTAAGTAAAATACCTAATTTTGATTTAGAAAGAAAGCATAAGATATTTTTAATTAAATAAGATTTATTTAATTAAATCACTTTTATGAAATTGATTAAATGAAACATTTAATTAATTAGAAGAAGAAATTTAAAATAGAAGAAAAGGATATTTAAATTTAATTAAATCAAAAGATTTAATTTAAATTCAAACAGTGATAATTAATTTAAATAAATAAAATGTATTTATTTAATTAATTAAGTGGACATATGAAAATAATTAAATAAAGTAAATTTATTTAATTATGGAAGAATAAGATGAATGAACAATATAATTTAATTTAATTTAATCATATGTAGAGGACTTTTAGAAAAATTAATTAAATAATAAATATTTAATTAATTGCCAGGATTATAGACATGACCATTTTTATGTGTATACACAAATTGAAGCTTGTTAATCTATATCTATACAACATAAATCAAATTAGAGTATATTTTAAAATGAATGAGGCTAATATTTTTTTTAATTATAGTATGTTCATTAAATTATAAAGATTCTTAAGAATCTACACACACTTTTTCTTGAAGGTATGCTTTTACAATTCCACTATTAGCATCATTCTTAGATTGTAAAATTGACAACAATCCTTTTCTTTAGATATATGTGTATTGTGTAATTTTTGAGTTATGTTCTATTCAATATCTCAAATGTAGTCAATAATGTAATATGACTTCTAAAATATCTATAATTTCAAATTTTTGTTATCCCTTTAACTTGTGTCTTAGAAATACATGAGAAGGAGGAGGTTCTTCGAATTAATTCAAATCCTAGTTCAGATGTAGAGTTATGCTTATTCCAAATGTTACTAATTTCATGGTACTTAACTCACTATTTGTTTCTTCTTTGAGATATTGAGAATGATATAGATTATGATCTTTCTTCCTTTCAGAATGTTTCATGTGATCATGCTTTGAGGGAATTCATAATAGATTCATTTGAAACTCAAGATAATGAACTTCATGCAAGTTTTTCCTCTTGTAATACATGTAACATCACTAAGATTGTATAGGACATGAAATTAAAGATGGGTATTCATCAAAAAATTCTTTTAGTAATGTATTGCTCAGTTTTGTGCATGTAAGTTTTGTTTTATATAATAATATTTAGTGAGTTTGTTTACATGTGGCTAATATTGGTGCATAATTGTGATTCCATTAAATATAGTGGAAATTTTGTTGATTTTTCGTAGCTTGAAAGGTGGAGTGTGGAGTTTCTTTAAATGAACTCGAGTTGGATTTTTAGCAACAATAGCTTTTTTTATTTATTAATAGAATGATTCTAGGTTTGTGAGGTTGAGATAAGACCAAGAGTGATTTTATGTGTAAGATAGGCTAAGTAATGTAAGGAAAGTTTATTTTCTTGCATGTTGATGTGAATAAAATGTGCTCTATATATGTAATATTTTTGTAGCAAACTAGTATTGTATTCTGGAAGAAAAGTTTGCTGTTAGGATGAATAAAAGATCTAACATTTGTAGGTTTTTCCCCATACTAGGGTTTCTTGGGTAATTATATGTTATGGTGTATTTATGATTGGCTTGTTGTTATTTTTGTTTCCGCTATTATTAGTTGTTAATTAACCCAATGTATTAATTATTTTAAATCAGATACATAAATTGTTTTGATTATATTATGTGAATTTGTTGTGTAATTAATCTATAGATAGGTTATAAGAAATTAACATGGTATCAGAGCTCTAAACTCTTAATATGAAGCCAAGACTTGTGACACGAATTTTAAGAAAAAAAAAGAATTTCATGTCCAGTTTCTTTTGTGACTATGGTAACCATTTTTTGATGTGATGATAGGAATGAGGGTGTGTCTAACTTCTTACAATGGAAGGTTTGGACTACATTCATTCTCAAGGAGAACATGCTATGGATTTATGCTACTACATAGATGGCACCACCAAAAAATGATCATATTTCCCTAGATTCACATGAATTCAAGGAGGCCAAGGCTCAGATGATTATTCTTGATTGGGTAAGAGATCATCTAATTCCTCATCTATCAGGGAAAGGCAACACTGAGGAGATGTGGGATACCCTCACAAAAATTTATCAAAGCAACTATTAGAGTTATAAGATGATGCTCAAGGACAAATTACATAGCACCAAGATGTCCAAAGGAAAGAACATGACCTCTTACCTATCCAGGCTAATATAGGTTAGGGATGAGCTAGCTTCTATTGGAGAGATGATTGTTGAAGATGAGTTGTGTATATACTTGAATGGTTTTTCGAAGCACTACAAAGTGTTTTTTAAGTGTGTTGTCAAAAAAGATCACCTAATTGACTGGTCGAGACTTTGGAATGATTTTTTTTCAAGAGGAGATCCATGAAGTGTTCATCGAGGAGATTAGATGAAGAAGGGTTAAGATTAAGAAAACCTTGCTCTTACAAGAAAGGGTAAGAAGAAGTCCAATAAAGGGAAAATGAAAGGTTCTTCTTCCCTTGCTCTTACAAGAAAGGGTAAGAAGAAGTCCAATAAAGGGAAAATGAAAGGTTCTTCTTCCAAGAATGGGAAGAAGAAAGATCCGAGTAGGATAAAAAAAAATTCTAGCATCAGTTGGGTCACTATGCTAGTTAGTGTCTGAATAAGAAAAATAAGGACAAGCTAAAGAACCAAGTTGCAGCTACAACAAAGGTGGACGAGTTTGTATTATGATTTGAGAATGAGTTTTATCTCATTTCTTGTCTCTTGAGTTCAATTTCATACATGGTATGGTATATTGATAGTGGAGGTTCTTGCAAAATGACATGAGTAAGAGAATGTTTCACCAAGTTGGAGGAGAAGAAGTTGGATTTCTATATTGAGCTCGAAGAAAATGCCAGGTACCATGCAACTGGTCTTGGCACCGTCAAGTTTTAGAGGGAGTCCATAAAACCTCTATTGATGGAGGATGTGTTGTATCTCCCTACCATGACAAATAATTTAAATTTTGTTTCTAATTTGGAAGAAAAGGGTTACATCATAACCTTTGAGAGGAGCAAAGTCTATATTCATCCCAAGGATTCCAAGGTTGCAAGAATGATTTGAGTCAAGCATGGAAAATTGTTTCAATTACTGTTTGAGCTAACACATGCATTAGTAAATAGATGTAGAGGGATAGGGGAATTATGGCATAGGAGGATGGCTCACCTTCACCAAGGATCACTTAATAATCTCAAGAAAATAGTGATGGGGCTACCTAAGATGAATACAAAAAAGCATGAGGTGTGTAAAGGTTGTGCACTTGGGAAATATTCCAAGCAATGACACTAGATCTAAAGGGAATTTGGATCTTGTGCAATCGAATGTGTGTGGGCCCATGAAAATAGTATCTTTGAATGGGTACGAGTATTATGTTACTTTCATTGATGATTTCTACAGGAAGACGGTGATATATTTTGTGAAGAATAAAGATGAGGTCTTTAGTAGGCTCAAATAATGTAAGGCTCTTGTGGAGAACCAAACTTGGAGGAAGATCAAGATATTGAGGTATGATAATGATGGAAAGTATACCTTGAATTCCTTCAAAGATTTCTATGCTCAAGAAGATATCAAAAAAGAGTTGATAGTTCTATACAAACCTCATAAAATTAGGGTTGTTGAATAGAAAAATAGGTCTATAGTTGGAGTATCCAAGGCCATGCTTCATGATTAGGATCTACCTTGGTTCTTATGGGAAGAAGCTTTCAATACAATTACCTATTTGTAGAATAGAAGCCCTTACAAAGTGTTGGGAAAATTGACTCCAAAAGAGGCGTTCATTGGTAAGAAACTAGATTTGGGGAACATTCACATCTTTGGATGCCCTGTGTATTGTCACATTCCTATGTAGAAGAGAACCAGGTTGGAACCAACTGTAGAGAAGGGTTTCCTTTTTGGGTATAATGAAAATTCTAAGGCCTATCGGGTTTACATTCCTACCCTCAGGAAAAAAATTGTTCATAGAGATGTGAATTTTGAGGAAGAGAAGTCTCTTCAGAACTCTAGCAACTTGATGAATGAGAAGGAGAAATCACCCAAAGTTAAGGAAACAAAATTTCCTCAAAATTTATTCACACAAGCTAGAAAGCAGAGAAATTAAGCGAAGAAGATTGATCAGAAGGAGGAGCAAATAATTCCTTAGCCTTAGATTCCTATTACTAAGAAGAGGAGAAACAAGGCGGTTGAGCAGACACTGAGAGAGGCACAGGAATATGTTGGTGATCCATAGGATTCAGTCAAATAGAGAAAGGCTTACAGATGTTATTCTAAGTATGTGGAACTTATGAGTGAATTAGTTGAAGTAGAGCCTTCTAGATTTCAAGAGGCATCCAAGCACCAAGTATGGAAGGATGCCATGGTGGAAGAGTATTCTTCCATCATGAAGAATAATGTGTGGGAGTTATTACCATGCCCAGAAGGTAAGTTTGTGGTAGGCTCAAGATGGATATATAAGATCAAGCATGTTGTCGATGGTAGTGTAGAAAAGTTCAAAGCCCAGGTTGTGGCTAAGGGTTTTTCTCAAAAGGAAGGGATTGACTATGACGAGACTTTCCCTCTAGTAGTTAGTTATTCATCCATAAGAGCTATCATTTCTATAGTAGCACAAATGGGATAGACAATTCACTAAATGGATGTATATACGACCTTCCTCAATGAAGTGATTGATGAAGGATTCAAAGAACATGGGAGTGATTCTCATGTATGTAGGTTGAAAAGAGCATTGTATGGGCTCAAGAAGGCTCCTAGGGTGTGGTATTTATCAAGAGTGAGGAAGATTTGAACTTGTCCTATGTTCAAGTGAAGGGAAAACTTCTCATCTTGGTGTTGTATGTTGATGGCCTATTTATCACAGGGTTAGAGGAGCTCATAGTACATTGCAAGTGAGATCTTGCAGAAGAATTTGAGATGGACTTTGGGTTGATGCACTACTTTCTAGGATTGGAGTAATGGTAGAAAGAGGGAGAAATCTTCCTTGGAAAAGGGAAGTACTTAATTGATATTCAGAAGTGATTTAGGATGGAGAACTGCAAACCCATTTCCATGCAACTTGTTACCAACTGAAAGAATATTGATGCTTCTAGATTAGAGGTAGTGGAACTGAATTTATATAGAAAATTGATAGGCTCTCTTATGTATCTGGTCAGCACCAAGCCAAAAAATTGTTTTTAGTGAAATCACTTAGTTTATGGTAGAACCTAAATGCGTGCACTAGATAGTTACAAAGCATGTTTTGAGGTATCTCTAAGGCATGATTGATTATGGGCTAAAGTATGTTCAACAAGATGGAGTGAAGATCAAGTGGTCTACTGATGCAAATTGGGTAGGGAATACAAGTGATGAGAAGAGCACTCTAGGGTGTAGTTTCAATTTGGGATTAGGAGCAGTCTCTTGGTACAATAGGAAAATGAAGTTAGTTGCATTGAGTTCTATGGAGGTTGAGTATATGGCAGCCAATATGGCTACATGTGAGGCTATTTGGCTTTGAAAACTTCTAGTTGGGCTCTTTCATCAGCAACTATATCCTAGACAATCATTTATTGTGATTATTAGAGTTGTATCAAACCCTCTAAGTATCTAGTGTTTCATGACAAGTCAAAGCACATTGAGATCAAGTACCACTTCATCAGAGATTGTGTGGAGAAAGGGACATTGAAGCTCCAATACATTCCTATGGATGAATAGATAATGGAACTAAGGGTTAAATTTAGTTTAAATTAAAGGTTAGCAAATCAACAAAGACTAAAAAGCCAAAGAGCTACAAAGTAAAATGGAAACTAAAATAAATGAAACAAGTATACCAGATAATTGTTGAAGCTTCCATTATTCCTCTTTGTAGCACCTTCTAACTTGTTGGTTGACATGTTGCCCTCAGACCGAATGTGAGAGCAATATTTGACAAAGTCCTACACAAGCTTTGAAGGATTTGAATCTAAATGCCTATGCTTATGAAAATATGACTAAAAATGTCTATGCCTAAATATGCCAAGACTTAATGGAATATGACAATAAATGCTACAATTTCCGTAAAATGTCTAAGTGTGTCAGTCTTTCATCTAAAAATGAGAGAAAAATAACATTTTATAGAAAATGCAATTTTGAATGGATGGGCGAGATTGACTTTCGTCAGAGACCTAAAATTAGAGGACAATATTAAATCTAATAATCCCTAATTAGGGTTAGGGAAAAATCCTTAAACGAGTGGTTGAGATGTCATCTAAGAAGATCGACTCAGCGGTGGAGAATAAATGAGATAATTAATTAGAAAATAAAGATTTCCTGCTTTATGAGATTCAAAAAATCAAGAAGATAAGGGTTGAACTAGAGATAAGATTTGGAAAATCAAGAATCTACCCAATTACTTTATTTTTTGGAGGAATATTACCATAGTGAATTAAATTAATTCAAAATATGGATTTTGTGAAATAATAAATAATCGATTTTCAGATTATTTACTAAAATGAATTGACAGTTAAGAATGTGAAATTATTTTAAATAATTAACTTATTTAAAATGAGAGAAATGTTAATTTTGACAATTAAATAATTAAAAATAATTATTTAATTTAGCATATATGATCAATAATTAAATAAATTAATCAATTCATTTAATTATGACAATTAGTGACATATTAAATAAATAAATAAAATTTATTTATTTAATAATCAGGAAGAAATGAATGAAGAAAGGTAATTAAATAAATTAGGAAATCTATTTAATTAGGAGAAGACTTAGACAATTAATGACGTATTTAATAAATAAATATAATTTATTTATTTAATAATCCTGAAGAATAAAAGAAACATGAATTAATTAAATAATAAAGTATTATTTAATTAATAGTCGAATGTGGACCAAGGACATAATTAAATGTCATAATTATGTTAGGATGAAAGTGGTAAAAATAGAGCTTGCAGTCCTACGTCATTTTTAAGTGTCTACATTTTTCCCCTCTTTATCATAATGTAGCATGTCACATTGTGACAAATAAAATAAGTCAAAGCCATGCCCCAATGAAGGTATAGAGTAGCAATGCCCCCTCGGGAAATTTTTCAAATTTTGGGTCGGCGACATAAAATTTTGGAAAGGGTCCCGATAAGTCAATTTGATGACCAGAAAATGATGGTGCAGATGGTTTCAGATTCTGACATGTTTAAGATAGTGAATGGGGTGGTCAAAGTTGGTCAAATGAGCCTCCAGTAATAACCTAGTTGACAAATGCTATTTTGACTTTATAAATAGGTTGAAAAAGGGGTAAAAGTCAATTCATTTCCACTATTCACTTTGTAAAGTTCGAGAGCTCAGAGCAAAAAGGACTGCAACAAGGATAGTGATTCTAGTGACAGAGCACTACGGAGAGATCATGCAGACCTTCAGGTAGCCAGAGGGCTCACAACCAACATCATGTACCCCTAACCCCCTTTGTAATTTTTTCATTTTTGCGTGCCAAAATTTAGGTTTTAGGGGGAACAACGAATGCACCGCGACGCATATGCATGCTCGTAAGTTGCATTCGACTTCGCATTCGATGAATTTGATGCATCATGATGCAAGTGCAAGGGTAGTTTAGGGCAGGCCAAGGTGTTGCGACACATTTGCCAAAAATTGTGACGCAATCACCTTTTTGAGCCGTATTCAAAAGTTTGAATGACACAATCGTCATTTTACAATGCAATTGCATGTTCAAGCAACACATTTGAATGGAACAACACAAGTGTCATATATCATGACACAAGTGCTCTGATGTGATGCATTTGAGTGACCGAGCGATGCAATTGGCATGTTGCAATGCATTTGAATTACAAAATGATGCATTCATTATTTTGTGATGTAATTGAAGTCAACGCAACGCATTTGATGTTGACTTTGACTAGGGCTGATTTTGATGCTTTTTGAATTTGAACTGCCATTTTTTTATGACAATGACAATTGTCTAGAAGGTACTAATGCATTGTTTGGCTTTGTGCAAAGACAAGTTGCTTCAATTTACATGTGAGAGAGCAGACCGATGAACTTCCTATTTTCTAATCAGTTGACTCTGTATGAGTGGTGACGATTGATGTGGCTAGGTTTGTTCTATGTCACCTATATGCCCGCTATTTGAGAAAATAGGGAACTACTGACTGTACTATGTGAGTGTTGGCATTCAAAGACATGTTCCTTTCACCTACTGATAGGTGAGGTGACTATTGTGCTTGAGGATGTCTACCACATCCTACATGTACTGATTTGAGGAGAGTTGATTGTCTACGACCCTCGCCATGGTGAGCAGACCTTTAGGGCATACTATTGAGATGAGGGCATCAGACTTGACATCCAGGGATACGAGATCCGCTAGGAGTTTATGGCAAAGCACTATGCTCTTTTTGATGCATTCCTAGTGACACTTATTGGTGGGATACTGATTCCTTACCATCACGGACATGGGTTCCCTATTGGTTGGGGAGACGTCTTGGTTGGGATGAGACAAGACAGGACCGTGTATTCCTGGGGTCCTTATTTATTGGGCACACTCTACCACCAACTACACAAGGTTGTCTACCAGAGAGCAAAGAGTATATCTTGTGGCACCACATTCATGATGATTTGGGCTTGGGAGCACATAGCTATATTTCGACCACCCATTCACAAACCATAGCTAGCTAAGGGGATGCCATACACCTATTATTATGCGAATGCCTTGCAGCAGACACAGATGGGTGAGAAAAGTTGGTGGCGACATCAGATTGATATGATGGTGTCATTTATCTAGAGGCCATACAAAGACTGCCAAAAGTGGGATGATGAGGTAGACCATCTCAGTCTATGTAGATAGTATCGGTATCTGATTGGTAGGATAGTGTAGAGCTAGCTGATTATAAAGATGTACCTTCCATAGTGTTTCCTATGACAATTCAGAGAGCAGTAGGGTGTACCTGCAGGGACAACCAAGTATGCTCGGTCCTCTGGAGAGGCAGCTTGGGGTTTAGTGATTCTAGTAGCATTCACCGAGCAACATATCAATGGGCTAGGAGCCCAACCATGGGGATGGAGAGGTGGGATTATAAATTCTGGGACCATAATAGATTATGACCTATGGTGGCAGGCACATAACCCAGTGCGACTAATAGATCCCGATGGGCTAGCACCTATGGACAGGAGGTAGAGACGGTCATAGGGGCAGAGGCTAGGGGAGGGATGGAGGCAAGGACAAAGGCATGCGGAGAGATGGAGGTTGGGATAGAGGGAAAAATTGAGGTAGGGACGAAGGCTGAGGTGGGGATGATGGGGATGATGGAGGAGATAGCCGGAGACGGAGGAGATATTGTCAAGAATAGGGTAGGAGGGTGCACCCACATGTGGTGAGAGTAGCACTAGATGCTATCCTAAAGGTGGTTGAGGAGGAGGAGAGAGGGGAGGTAGAGCAGCCAAGGAAGGAGGGGGAGTTGGAGAGACAGGAGGAGCCAGCGACAGAGGAGGGGAGACAGGAGGATGTGGTGGAGGAGGAGAGATAGGAGGAGGATGTGGCAGAGGAGAAGAGACAGGAGGAGGATGTGGTAGAGGAGGAGGAGTAGATACCGTCCTCGTCGACATTACCCAAAGATTCCATGATAGACCAGAGGGTGGTGGATCTGCAGAGGATGCTGGATAAGAGTGTGGCAAAGGTCAGGGCACTACGGGAAGAGCTAGAGGTAGTTTGGGTAGAGTGGGATCAGGTAGTGATCCATCAGCAGGACTCAGCTCAGTGGTGTGTCGAGTTTGCAGCATTATGTAGAGGGCCTTTTGGGGACATTAATCATGAGCTTGCTAGGGTGAGCATGAGGTATGGGTAGTACAGGACTTTATATGAGCAGGAGGTACCTCCTGAGCAATGAGATCTGACACTATCATGCTCACAGACGAGGACAGACAGTGGTCGCAGATTAGGGAGTGCTAGTGGCAGCCGGAGTCACACCAGTGTTGGAGGATCCACCTCCTTAGGGAACACACCAGGGCACAGGTCCCACCACTCACACAAGCATGCCTCAAGTCACCATTCGAGCCACAGTCATGGGTCAACTAGTTCAGGGAAAAGATCAGTATAGAGGCAACCACCACTGGTAGATCCATCAACATCACAGAGTCAGTCAGCAGTGACGCCATAGGTGTCTATCATTATGGAGATGATGCCATCATTGGTTGCATAGATAGAGACTGCTACAGGTCCACCCATTATCTCAGCACCAGTCATAGATCCTCAGCCGCCACACTCTTCGCCATGAGGGATGATGAGAGCTTCCCATAGGGGCATGTTTTCTATACTTGTTTTGTATGTTATGACACATTATGTATAGACCATTGAACCTACGAGCTCCTTTTTTGGGATATCCGTTGACTCTATCCTATGACATTGTATATTTTTGAGATGATATTATATAATGATGCAGTTTTGATGTGGCCTACATGTGTGTTATGCGATCTTATTTAATTTATGCATTATGATATATGTGATGTGATGTGATGCCTTATGTATGATGTTGATTTATGATGGATGCTGGTATTGTGTATGTTCTATGATGCTTACTTATGATATGATGTCATGATGATGCAATGCTTATTTATATGTTATGTTGATTTTGTGATGATGGTGATGGTGATATGCATAATGTGTTTATTTGAATGGATGCCATGTTTATGATAACGGGAATGCAATACACAATGACATGTATATGATTTAATGCTATGGATGATTTCTGTATGGACCTAATGCAATGTTTCTATGATCATGTATGCACTTATGTTTTTGTATGTCATAGGATATCCTCGTGACATGGACGAGAGAAGATGAGTAGACTTGGTGAGATAACATGACTAGACCGAAGGAGATGCATCTTAGTTCCTAGACCAAATCCTTCAAAACTTTATCATAGGACTTTAATATTTATTGCTCTTAATCATCATTGGGTAGACTATTATAATGGCTGACAAACACAGTGATATGACATAGGTCAAGGTGTGCAAGGCCGTACCATCACATAAGAAAAACAGTCATAGACAAGGATGATCATGACTCATACTATGAGCACAATTGCCCCAGTCTTTTTTTCATAATCAACCACAAGCAGAAAAAGACAAGGACAATTCATGAAACATCATTGCTTCTCTAAATCATGTTTCCAGGACATCCTTGAGAAACTAGCAACATGATTTCCAAAAGACAAAATAGAGCCATTATCATGATACATCATTTTTTTTCTAAATCCCAGAATCAGGACCTTGCTGAGAAACTAGTAATCATGCATGTCAATCGTCATGATACGTCATTACTTATCTAAATCCTATTATTGGAATCTCGCTAAAAAAATAATAACATGATTGAAAGCCAAAAGAAAAGTGCCAAGTGTTTTCCAAGTGCGTCTAGATACCCATTCTTTTGATGTCAAGATGTCAGGTTTGATGACAATGAGATGCGGGGGTGTCAAAGTTTTGAAGATGCCAAGATGACAAATGTCGAAGATTGCCAAATTCAGGAAGGAAAAATCCTAAATAATGTTGACGTCGAGAAGATTGATCCTTTAAATGTCAAAAGGGATCTCTTGAAATGACGATGATGCCTAGGAAGGACACATCCTAAGGCATAAATGACAGAGTTTGTTCTTTAGAAGGACACATCTGAAAAATATTGAGGTCAAGAGGAGTGATCCTTAGATGTCAGGAGGATCCCTCAAAATGTCAAATGACAGTGATGATGCCTAGGAAGGACACATCCTAAGGCATGAATGACAGAGGTTATCTTTCAGAAGGACACATCTGAAAGCTAACCAAGAGCTGACAGTTTGACTGGTTATGATAATGAAACTTCTTTTGACCAAGTGTGACCGAAGTTTGGCTTAGTTTGACTTGTGTTGACTATATGTCGATATTTGTCATCATATGTTTGACATGTTGTTGATATATGTGATATTGAAATAAATGATGGCCATAATTCCTTTTAGGAGTTTATCCATTTGGGAATGAGTCACTTTGAATTGAAGACATTTTGACATGTGTGCTAGTGTAATGCCATGGACCCTAATGGAATGATCTAGTGCAGCCTTGAGGGCTCATCATCAGATGGCCTTGCCTACGTCATGCACTCAAAGACCTCGTAGTTCGACACGACCAATTACTTTTTCTTGATGACCAAATATTGTGCCATGATTTTATTTTGACAAACCTAAAAGGACTGACCTAATGTCTCGGGGACTCAAGTATGAGTCTTGCCTATGTAGAAAATGCACAGAGACAATGTAGTTCAAACAAATGACAAAGACTGATTGATTGACTTGAAAAGGAATGACTATTTTTGTGTTTTTCTTCAAGATGTTTTGCAATGTTTTTGGTCTTCTTTAAAACTTTTCGCAATGTTTTTGGTCTTTTTTAGGACTTTTTGTGATGCTTTTGGTCTTCTTTTTTTTTTAGGACTTTTTGTGATGTTTTTAGTCTTTTTTTAGGACTTTTTGCAATGTTTTTGGTCTTTTTTTAGGACTTTTTGCAATTTCCAAAACCATGCATGACATCCACTATAGTTACATGATAATTTTTTTTCCCCCAATCAGGTCCAAGACTTAGCCAATGTTAAAGGACTTAAAAGGGATGTTACTACGGTACCAGATAGATAGTATAGAGGACTTGATGTCAACCATTTATCAACCATGAAAGGAAGGGTATGAAGTGGTCATGACAGAAAATGTATTTCATCCTAGCCCACAGTAGACAAAGTAACAGTAGATGGAAAAGCAATGATTGATTACGCATGGCACCTGTTTGCTAGGTTTTCACCATGGTACATATCCAAATTGCTTGTTTGCTAGGTTTTCACTGTTGGACGAATCATTTTTTTTTCTTTTTTGGTGCTGCCAAGACTCCTATTTTCTAGGTTTTCATCAAGGCAATGATTTTTTTATCATTTTAAATTTTTTTTTTTTTTTACAGTTTTTAGCTCGATCTCGTGATGCTATGCGTAGAACTTTTAGAGATGTAAACTATTGATAGGATCTGTCAATTGTTCACCATCTGGAGTTACTAGCTGATAGGCTATAGAACCAAAAAAAGATACAATGATGTAAGGACCCAACTAGTTTGGTTTAAACTTTCCTGGCTTTTCTTTGTCAGCCTGGTTCTTAGGGTTTTGCATAAGAACTAAGTCGCCAATGCCAAATGTCCTAACCATGACTTTCTTATTGTAACTGCGGAAAAGACGGTTCAGATATGCTTGTAGATGGTTTAGGGAATTCTACCTTCTTTCTTCTAACATCTCTATCTCATGTAGGCGCGACTATCTATACTCTTCTTCATCAGTTAAACCCTTCAGGAAGACTCGTAGGGAAGGAATTTCAACCTCAATGGGTAAGATGGCCTCAACTCCAAAGACCAAGGCAAAAGGAGTGGCTCTTGTAGGTGTACGAATGCTAGTACGTTAAGCCCACATAGCAGGGTTGAGTTGTATATGCCAATCACGACCCGCGTCATTAACAGTCCTTTTGAGGATTTTAACAATGGTTTTATTTGATGCCTCAATTTGACCGTTTCCTTGTGGGTAATATAGAGATGAAAATGGGTGTTGGATATGAAATCGCTCACATAACTCACAAATGTCTTGGTTTTTAAACGGACATTTTTTGTTAGTGATGATGGATTGTAGAAGGCCGTACTGGAAAATGATGTAGTTAAGGATGAATTTGGATATTTGTTTTCTAGTTATGTATGTCAGAGGGATGGCTTCAATCCACTTCGTAAAATACTTAGTGGCGGTGATAATGAATTTATGGCCATTGGACAAGGTTGGATGGATCTTACCCACAAGGTCAAGTCCCCATTGAGCAAAGGGCCAAGGAGAGGTGATTGGCTAAAGTTTCTGTGCTAGAGTGTGGATCAAATCAATGTGAACCTAACATTGGTGACAAGTCTTGACATATTCTAGTGCATCCTTTTCAATGGTTGGCTAGTAGTACCCAAGTCTCGTTATCTTCTTAGCCAGAGTAGGACCACTCAAATGAGACCCGCATATATCATCATGTACTTTGTGTAAGGTTGCACCTACTTTGTTAGTGTCAAGAAATCTAAGGAGGGTGTTATCAAAGCTACGATGGTAAAGGGTGTCACTCTCAATGGCATATCTTGCAACTTTTTGAATGAAGGACTTCCTTTGGTTATTGGACAGGCTAGGTGGAAGGGTTTGGGGCTTAAGGTAGTCGTGGATGTCTTGATACCAGTGAGATTTGGGACCAACAAGTTCATAGACCATTTTTGACTCTAGAATGTCATAGGTAGGGACCAAAAATTGTTCTATGAGGAATTCTATCTGAGGCATATTGCTTGGAATGTCAAGAAGAGAGCCTATTGTAGCCATTGCATCTGTTTCCTTGTTCTGTACTCTCAGAACTTGTTCAAAAGTTACCATATGAAAGTATGTTTGGAAACTGTCAACCATTTGTTTGTAGGGCATCGACTTCTCATATTTTGTGTCGTAGTCATCATTAACCTGGTTGATGACTAGTTGAGAATCCCCATAGACATGTAGTGTTCTGATTTTCCATTTTATTTCCATTCTAAGTCCTGTAACTAGTGCCTCGTATTCTGCCACATTGTTTGTGCATGGGAAAGCTATGTAGAAAGACTTAGGAATGGAGTCTCCTTGAGGGGTGATGAAAAAAATCCCTACCCCCAAGCCATGATTTATGTGTGATCTGTCAAATTAGAGTCGCCAAAGTGACTTAGGTTTCGTATGGAATATTGACTCATCTAGAAAATCTGCCACTTAGAGGTGATCACTTTGTAGAGGTGCATCCACTAGCTGGTCTGCTATGACTTGTCCTTTTATTTCCTTTCTTTCTACATATTGAATGTCATATTCACTCAAAATCATAACCCATTTCTCCAGACGTCTTGTTAATGTTGCCTAACTTAACAAATATTTAAGGGTGTCGATCTTTGCTACTAGTTGTTTTTTGTGGCTTAACATATAATGTCTTAGCTTCTATGCTGCAACGACCATGGCTAGACAATATCGTTCAATTGATGTGTAGTTTAGTTCATACTCAACCAATGTCCAAATTATATAATATACCACTCTTTCTTTTTCCTCTTGGTCGTTCTACGCTAGTAATGCCCCCAACGCTGAATTAGTGGCAAAGATGTATAGGATCAATGGTTTTCCGTGAATGGGAGGCATGAGGACTAGTGGTGACAGTAGGTAATCTTTTATTTTTTTAAAGGATTCTTGGCATTTATCTGTCCACACAAAGGGGATACCCTTGTGCAACAGGATATTGGAATGGGTGACACTTGTTCGCCAATTGGGCTATGAAGTGCCAAATAGATTGTACCCTACCTTGTAGAGTTCTGAGTTCACTAATACCTCTAGGAGGAGGCATGTCTATGATGGTTTTTACTTTTGCAGGATCAACCTCAATGCCTCTTCGGGAAACTATGTATCCCAAGAGTTTACCTGATGTTACACCAAAGACACATTTCTTAGGATTTAGCCAGACTTTGTATTCTTCCAGTCTCTTGAAAATTGTGTCTAACACCTTTAGATGATCTTTCCTTGTTACCGATTTAGCCAATAGGTCATCTACATAATCTTCCATTATTTTATGCATCATGTCATGAAATATTGTGTTATAGCCCTCTGATATGCGACACCTGCATTTTTGAGACTGAATGGCATGACATTCCAACAGTATGTACCCCAAGGGCAAGTGAATTTTTTTTATGCTGGTCTTTAGGGGAAATACAAATCTGATTATAGCCAGAGAAACCATCCATGAGGGACAACATCTCATATCTTGCTGTGAGGTCAACTATAATATCAATGTTCGGTAAAGGAAAGTCATCTTTTGGGCATTCCTTATTTAGGTCTCTAAAATCTGTACAAACACAGATCATCCCATTTGGCTTTGTTACTGGCACTAGGTTAGATATCCATTCAACATAATCAATATACCGTATGAATCCAACATCTAGAAGTTTCTTCAACTCAGCCTTGACCAATAGAGCAACCTAAGGATGCATTTTGTGTAACTACTGTTTGAATGGTTTGGCATTATGTAGTAGTGCTAGATGGTGCAAGACTAGTTCTAGGTCTAATCTTGGCATGTCAACATAGGACCATGCGAAGTTGACTTTACGCTCTGCAAAGAATTTGTGAAATTCTGATATCTCTTCTTCAGTCAATGATGCAGCGAAGAGGACCATTTTGGGGTCTTCTGTAGTTGATATGTTGTCTTCTATGGTGTCCTCTATAAGCATAGTTGATTTCTCTTGTTGTACGGGAAGAAATTCCAGTCCTCCATCTTTGGGCACCTCAAAGAGGTTTTCACCCATAGATACGTCCTTTGTTTTTACTTTTTTGTCGTCAGAAGGTTCCTTTCGGTTTTCAACTAAAGACATTTCATTTTTTATTTTATTTTTATTTTTAATTTTGCGACTAGAGGACAAAGCGGTCTCACTGAAGTAGGCAGCACAATCTAGATCAATGGTGAATCCTACCTTGTGATCACCACTAGGTATGCCCTCATGTAATCCCATAAACTTTGCAATTGCCTCATCATTCTAAAAGGTGTCCAAGACTAGTGGGCCTTGTTGGTCCCAATTGACCAGTTGAGGATAAACTAGGGAAATTCCATCGTCATTGTTGGTGAATTGAGGGGAGGATACAAAAAGAAAACAGATGGATTCAATGATATTGT
Source organism: Sequoia sempervirens (assembly GCA_007258455.2). Taxonomy (NCBI): domain Eukaryota; kingdom Viridiplantae; phylum Streptophyta; class Pinopsida; order Cupressales; family Cupressaceae; genus Sequoia; species Sequoia sempervirens. Next base: position 156,576,104 of record VDFB02256132.1, on the reverse strand, counting down.
AGATGAGATTATCATCATCCAGCTCCACATTGGACTCTATCTAATATTCCGCTTCACTAGTCTCATATTCGTTGTCAAAATAAGGGGTGAAGGACTTAGAGTCATGGTTGTTAGTGTCATTTGGTACTTCTGATGGATTGGACTGAAGGGGTGCAGATGGTGGGTCTTGTATGCCATGGGGAGTGGTAATGGGACTTTGAATATTTGGTGCCTGATCAATTTTAAATGTTTTCAAAAATCTTTGTTCAGAGGTTAGTTCCCCTATTTTGACAAACAAATCATCGTGGAAACAACCACTTAAGGATCATTCTAAGTCAAATTCCCACTCTTGGGAGTCAGTTTCGGTGAGGGTTTCCTTAGTGGTCTTGACACTTTCTGAAGCATGTAATCGCTCACTCAAAAGTCCAATGGTACGTCGATCATCATTGTCAGGAAATCCAAACCCTAATCCAAGATACTTTGGTATTTTGAAAGGTTCTATGGGCTCTCTTCATCTAGTTTTGTTTCTACCTAGGCCACTAGTGCCATCATAGCCCTTAGCCTTCATTGTCATATCCCTTGCCATATTTCTTAACTAGTAATGGGGGTAGTTCAATCATATCTTTATAGAGCCATGTTGTGATATCAGCAAGGTCCTCATTACTCATGTCTCCCCATTCAATAAAAACTATTTTTTGGTGGAACTTTGAAAATTTCTTTGAATTCCATTCTAAAACATGGCCAACCATAGACCTTCGAAGACTTGGGTATCATTGTGATGTTGTATGTCGTATGTAGTTTGAATTCTCCACAGCCTAGGTCTTGGATCTTGATAGTGGTCTTAGCCTTAGGGTTTTTGGAAGATGGTGGTGTGGTGGAAGACGTGGATGGAGTAGACGTGGAAGATGATGCAAGTGTGGATGGGTCAATGTATTTAGAAGAAGAGGGGCCAGATACTTCTCGGTTAATAGGCACTCAGTTTGTAGAAATACCCCTTAGGTTGGTATAGTATTGAAAAGGGTTGGGGTTGCCATATATAGTGATTTATACGCCGTCAAATGAAAATTTTAAGCATTGGTGATATGTGGATGGTATGGATTTTAAGGAATGAATCCATGGGTGACTGAGCAAGATGTTGTAAGGTAATTCTAGATCCAGGACCTGGTAGGTTATATCCATAATGACTGGTCCCACTCTGATAGGAAGAGAAATAACACATCATGAAGAGCATTCTTCGTCATCATATGCTTTGATCACTATACTCTTTATAGGGTCCACACATGAATCATAAAATCCTAGAGCCTTAACTAGTTTTAAGGAGCATATGTCCAATCCTGCTCCTCCATCTACTAAAAATCTTCTAACCTTGTGCTTATGGATGAAGGTTTCAATGTGCAATGCATCATTATGGTTGGTCCTAGGTGATGAGTAGTCTTGATCAGAAAAGGCGACATGGTGAGGCATAGTGAGGTATCCTACCATGGTCTCAAACTGGTTGACATCAATATACTTAGGGACTGACGACTCTTGCAGTGTTTTATCTAGTATAGCCTTATGCATGGGAGTGATGCGAAGTAGCTCGAGAATGGAAATTTGCGCAGGAGTTTTTCCAAGTTGGTCAATAAGGTTGAACTGACTCTTGGGTTGCCATTGTTTTGTGGTCGAGGCAGGTTGTGACTACTTATGAGATGGACCAGGTATGGTGATTTTAGGTTGCTGAGTAGGAGGCAGACCAACTATGGTGACCTTGCCACTTCGAGTAGTAGCATTGCATTGGGGTGCTCTCTTGACCATAATGGAATTGATGTATTCATTGTCAGTTCGAACATTATGGATAGTGGTTCTGCCAGAGTAATCATACTTGGCTCGGGCGAAATTGACTTGATTGTTGTTTATTTGTGGACCTGACATGGAAGCATTATTAGAACCATGGTCTTGTAGTGGGTTCTTATGAATAGTATGGTCTGATTTGGAGGAAAATTGTGATCCATCTACCTCAATGATATGACTCTCGATAAGGTCTTGTACCAATTTTTTTAGTTGTCAATAGGTAGAATTTTTATGTTCTTTTGCTCGATGATAATTGAAAAATGCATTATCGTCCCACCATGTTGGTTTGAATTGTCCTAGGTTGTATGGTTTTGGTTCTTGAAGTGTGATGACACCATTCTAGAGGAATTTCTTGAGGACTTCTTCAATGGGCTTACCCAATGGAGTGTATGTGCGACCCCTAGGAAATTGTCTCATCTGACGGTATTGTCCTTGATTATTTTGGCTGCTCTAGTTGTTTGAAGGGACATTGGTAGGGGGTGTCAATTTCATTGTTGGTTTGTTTTGTTGTTGAACCCCTTTTAGGGCTAGTATAGGACCCACAATGTTTGCAGCCTTGACGTCAACAACACTGTCATTTGTAACATGTTTATTTTTAACCCAATATTTATTTTGTAGGTGGGAGGATTTGCATTTGTGTTTTTGGGACCGTATCTTAGCTCTCCCTTTGCGATAAGGGCTTTCTCAATCTGGACCCCTTTTTTGACTAGGTCCATGAAGGTTGTGCACCAATGCACTTGCAATGCATATTTTAGGGGTCCCATAAGTGTTTGAATGAACATGTCCAACTTTTCTCTTTCAGGTAAGTCAATGTGACACTGACTAGCTAGACTTCCCCATTTTTGAAAGAATGGGATGAATGTCTCACCGGCATCCTCTTGTGTGAGATTGTACAAGCTAGTAATAGAGGTGTCCATGTCAATGTTGTATGTGTAATTCTTTATGAATTTTTGTTTAAGTTTGTCCCATGTTTGGATATCCTTTTGAGTGGAAAACCATTCAAGGGTAGGACCTGCAAGACTTTTAGAGAAAAGTCTCATCAATTATGTTTATTCATAGGTGACATCCATACAATTGGTTGCAAATTCGTAAACATGTTCGATGGGGTTTGTCTTGCCTCTGTATTTTGTAAAATTGGGTGACACATATCTCGAAGGAAATGGTGGCATGTATAAGCTCATGTCAAATGGGTATACATTTAGATCATATGACACTTCTGATTTCTTGCCTGATATTTGTATGATTTGGATAGTTTCTCTAGACCCATTAGTTTGACTTGTCAAGCATCTATAATAGGGTCATTTGTTGTCCCATACGTTGGATTGATTGGTACACCATAGGTCCCCGTTTGTTGTGCATGGATATTGGTGTATTGTGGAGGGATGGATTGTTGTGATATGTATGATGTGTTCAGATTGGTGTGTTGTTGGTATTGAATGTTTGGATTGGGGGTATGTTGGGATATGTGCCCCAGCCATTTGTGTCAATATTTGGAGAATATGGTGAGCATGAACATTTTGATTTGCTAATGATGCCATGGGTTGTGTTTTTTAACTACCTTGTCCAAATTTTTGGGTTTGTACAAGGGGAATGTTCGTATTATGTCCTTGGGAGGTGATGGTATTGAACTGTGTTGACGTATTAGCATTTTGTTGTTGTCCTTCAATAAAAATACATTGTTTACTTCCACCCAAAGAATTTTGTTGAATACCAATCAGAGGATATGTCGAAGGTGTACTCATGGAACTAGATGTAGTTGTCAAGGGGGGATTGGTATGACTTGATGATGCCCCTGTGGCATTTACCGTAGTGGTAAAAAGAGGATTGGAGTAGGTTGCCCACATTGCCGAGGAGCCAAAGGTGGTTCCAATTGATTGTGATGATGTTGTGCATATTGTGGGTGTTGTGACAGATTGTGATCCTCCAATGGATGTAGCGTTTATTGAGTTGGAGGTGTTTGGAAAGTTGGAGGTAGCATGCACCATCGTTGTAGTGTCAAAGAAAGTATTACTCATAGTGTTTGGAGGTTGACCACTATTTGACATGTTATGTGTGTTGTTGACATTAAGGTCAGGAGATGTTGGTCTTAATGTGTTAATGTTGAATCCGTGGGGTAACTTAGCTCCTTGACTTAAGAGTATAGCCAAAGATCTGTCTCTGTCATATAGGGCCATTTGTTCGATGAATTGAGAAGCTTCTAGATCTTGTCCTGCTACCTCTAGGTTTTCCTCAAGTATTTGACCATATTCATCCTTATGTAAGAATGGTATTATCATGAGAGGTTGATTATTCATGTTGGAAAAAGGATCGTCAAAAGTATAATTTGGGTCATACGTGGGGTCTTGTCAAAAGTTTTCCATTTGTCATTTCTATTTTTGGAGTCTAGTTTCCACCATAAAATGAGATTGCTCATAATGCGGATGACAACTGAATGCAAGGATGACACCATGCAAGGTCTAGGTTCAAAATGATGACTAGGATGAATAATATTTTTGGTTTTTTGGGAATAAAATATGCAATGTCCAAACTTAGAATGCAATTTGAGACAAGGATATCTAAGCACTTCTAAGCTCAATCTTTGTTTTTGATTTTGGTTACTAAAGGAATTTGTTTAAAATGACAAGATGACAAGGTCAAAATGACTAGTGAGTTTTCCTAGCTAGACTTTTGAGTTGGAAAATCTCACAAAAGGGACAATGACTAAAAAAGGGAATGATGATGAAGTCCAAGATAACCTAGTTTCGAGAGCAATGATGTTGAAAATTATGCTGAGATTTTCCTAATCCAAAGTATGCAAGTATTAAAACCTAGGGTCAAGCTAATGCCTAATGTATGCAACTAAAAAAAATGAAGGATGAAACCTATGGTCAAGAATGTAAACTAATTGTCAAAAGTTTGAGCAATTTCAAAGTTAGTTTTTGATAGAATCCCTTTGGAAATAGTGTTTTGACAAAACATTGACAAAATGTAGACTTAGATTTGACTTTGTATCAAGGTTTTACCTGTGATAGGTGAATGCGTCGTTTGAGGCCTTGAATGCATCAAAGTGTCTCAAATGCGGTTTGGTTTGAGCAAATGCAACTATGGGACTGACAAATACGACTTAGTTTTGTAGATGCAGCCATGTGAGGTTTAGATGCATCATGACATAGAAAGATGTGTTTGAAAGGTCAAATGTGATTCAGCAGAGTGATTCCATCTCAGAAACTTGAATGCAGTTCAACAAAGGTGACACAGTTTGTTAAAATTGAGTTTCTTGACATTATGAGGGAAAATTTGATCTGTCCAATGTTGAATTTTTTGTCCAAAAATATAAATGTGGTGAATAATGTTTGAGTAATCCAGCAAACACTTGACAGGCATAATGTTTTTGGTGTAAGCAAGCACACATAAGACAAGTACAATCCTAAAAGGCCAATAGACCAAGGGTTTGTATACTTGATATAGCCCACCGATATACCCTGGATTGGTGATATACCCTGGATTGGTGATAAACACCTTTCCTTCTCAAGAGAAGATAGCTTAGAATTTTGGTGGCATTGGCTCCCCTCCATGGCTGATTAACGTCATTCAAGCACACAAAATTTGAATTCTTGGGTAGTGACTTCCCAAGAACTGCTATCTCTACTCAAGGGGATCAGCAGTGAGTGTCTTTGGGCATGATATTGTACCCTGCACTATATCAAGCAACGACCAAAGAACTGTTGGACTCTAAAACAAGAGGTGTTTAACATGAGAATTCCATTCATAAGGCATGATCCATGTGGCGAGAGTCCCCTTTTGGATCCATCTCGTCGGAACCAAACTCTTGATTCTTGGGCTTTCACGAAGAATCCACTTTTATATACCGACTGGAAGTCCCTCGAGTTCAGGGTGCTACCAGTCCGAGTCGTGCTGGGGTGAGTACTTTTTCCCACCAAAACAGGCCCAAGTTCTAGAGTTAGTAACCATTTCTCTTACACCTAGGATCGCTCGAAAGCACAAGGGGAGAGGATACTTTGATTACTAAGTCATAAGTGTAATAACATATAAAAATGGGTCTAATTTTCTGATCACCAAGTTTTCACAAGGTGAGAGCATACTCACCTACCATTTTGCAAACACAATCATGCAAATTAGAAGACATGTTCTTTTGAATTGCACTAAAAGTAAATGTGTACTAATCTAAGAAAAAGATAAGCACAATGTTGTAGTGTTTATTCTTCGACATTCAAACCTACAAGAACACAAGTTAGAATTTTTAAACACCAGTCTTGGACCTATGAAGGTAATCGCCACATGCTACAAACTAAGATTAGTAAGACCTAAAACTTATGCTAGGCAGAATACAGAAGAAAACCAGAACAAAAAGAACAGAAAAACATCAAAAATCTAAATGCAAATGAGCAAAAAACATTACTAGGCAAATGCATCACAACAGAGCAAATGCATCATTCTGTGTTGCAAATGCGGCCCGTTAGTGCAGATGCGGCTTTCCAGACTTCAATTACGGCTCATCAGAGCGATTGCGGTGTTTTATCCTGCATATGCATCACAATGAAAGTCGAATGCATCACTTCGTACTTGTAACTGCAAAAATGACAAAGAACACAAAAAACCATACAGAAATAATAAAAAGAGCAGAGTCGAGTTCACCAATGTAACTAAGGGTTATTTTTAGGTTAAATTAAAGGTTAGCAAATCAACAAAGACTAAAAACCCAAAGAGCTACAAAGTACAATGGAAACTAAAATAAATGAAACAAGTATACTAGATAATTGCTAAAGCTTCCACGATTTCTCTTTGTAGCACCTTCTAACTTGTTGGTTGACGTGTTGCCCTCAGACCGAATGTGCGAGCAATCTTTGAAAAAGTCCTACACAAGTTTTGAAGGATTTGAATCTAAATGCCTATGCCTATGACAATATGATTAAAAATGCCTATGCCTAAATATGCCAAGACTTAATGGAATAAGACAATAAATGCTTCAATTTCTGTAAAATGTCTAAGTGTGTCAGTTTGTCATCTAAAAATGAGAGAAAAATAACATTTTATAGAAAATGCCATTTTGAATGGATGGGCGAGATCAACTTTTGATAGAGACCTAAAATCAAAGGATGAGATTAAATCTGACAATCCCTAATCAAGGTTAGGGAAAAATCCTTAAACGAGTGGTGAAGATGTCATCTAAGAAGATCGAATCAGTGGTGGAGAATAAATGAGATAATTAATTAGAAAATAAAGATTTTTGAAAATCAAGAAGATAAAGACTACCTAATTTATGAGATTCAAAAATAAAAGAAGATAAGGGCTGAAATGGAGATCAGATTTGGAAAATCAAGAATCTGCTCGATTACTTGATTTTTTAGAGGAATATTACCATATTGAATTAAATTAATTCAAAATATGGATTTTGTGAAATAATAAATAATCGATTTTCAGATTATTTACTAAAATGAATTGACAGTTAAGAATGTGAAATCATTTTAAATAATTAACTTATTTAAAATGAGAGAAATGTTAATTTTGACAATTAAATAATTAAAAATAATTATTTAATTTAGCATATATGATCAATAATTAAATAAATTAATCAATTTATTTAATTATGAAAATTAGTGACATATTAAATAAATAAATAAAATTTATTTATTTAATAATCAGGAAGAAATGAATGAAGAAAGGTAATTAAATAAATTAGGAAATTTATTTAATTAGAAGAAGACTTAGACAATTAATGATGTATTTAATAAATAAATATAATTTATTTATTTAATAATCCTAAAGAATAAAAGAGACATGAATTAATTAAATAATAAAGTATTATTTAATTAATAGTCGAATGTGGACCAAGGACATAATTAATTGCCATAATTATGCTAGGACGAAAGTGGTAAAAATAGAGCTTGCAGGCCTAGGTCATTTTTAAGTGTCTACAGATAACATATACCTAACCAAGGCCTTGATGAAGAGTAAGTTGGAATTCTTTAGGGATAAGCTGGGTGTTGTTCAAAACACCTTCATCACTAAGAGGGAGTGTTGATTTTTCTATAGCTTGAAAGGTGTTGCAACATATGGAGTTTCTTTAAAGCAATTCGAGTTGAATTTTCAGCAAAATATTTTTTATTTATTAATAGAATGTTTCTAGATTTGTGAGGTTGAGATAAGACTGAAACTAATTTTATGTGTAAGATAAGCCAAGTAATGTAAGAAAAATTTATTTTCTTGCACGTTGATGTAAATTAGTAGGGCTCTATATATGTAAGATTGTTGTAGCAAACTAGTATTGTATTCTAGAAGGAAAGTTTATTTTTAGGTTGAATAGAAGATCCAATATTTGCAAATTTTCCCCATATTGGGGTTTCCTAGGTAATTTTGAGTTATTGTGTATCTTTGATTGGCCATTTGTTATTTTTTCTTCTTTTATTATTAGTTTTTAATTAACCTAGTGTATTAATTATTTTAAATCAGATAGATAAATTATTTTGACTCTATTCTCTGAATTTTTTATGCAATGAATCTATAGCTGGGTTATAAGAAATTAATAACTTTTACATTTGAACTTTGCAGTAGTCCTTTTGTTCTTAATTATTATAACCTTGAATTGGGGAGTACATTTATGTTCCACTATCGAGGACTTTAAGGGTATCTGCGGGATCATGATGGGCCAAAAAGTGGCAATATGATGGGTATGTGGCTAACAACTATTTTTTAACCCAAAATTGATGAAACAAAAAGGGTTTTTAGAGGAGATTCTCAGCTTTCCACTAATATAAATTATGCTTTACGTTGAATTTAATAAGCAATTATTATTCATTTTCTATTCAAATTATGACTAAAGTCCTAATTGATAGGCTGATTGAAAAACATCTATAGCTTTCAAACAATATCACTTTTTTTGAATCCAAAACATGTGTCACATTCTATGCTTCACATACTATAGGATTAAAAAATAAAAAATTAAATATCATGAATTTTTGACCAAGTTCAGGTGGTCAGACATATGATTTTTTATATTTTTTAAGTATTAAAAAAATCATAATTAATTATTTACTTCGAAAAATATTACAAAAAAATATGCATCACATCGGGGCATGAGTCATCTAATTATATCTAAAATATTATTAAAAAAATATTATCATTTTATTGTGGTAAGGGTGGTCAGACAGACACTTCTTATTTTTTCCCTAAAATTTAAGTACCACTGCATTGAAATTTCAAATTTTCACCTAATAGATTTATTTTTTTTAAACAAACCTAGTAGTTTAGAAACTACTTTCAATTTGCTACAGATTCTATTCTTACATATTTTTGAAATAATATAGATAACTTATTCAAAATTCTATGTCAAGTCACCTAACTCTAATTTTTCTAAATTTTTTGCCACTTAAGGGCCTGTTTTTTCCATTATGTTCTTGCACATACCCTTAATAATATGGTTCTTATGTTAATGCATGGTGTCACCTTTGAATTAATCACATTGGGAACATAAAATACTATCGTATCTCATTATCCTTCCATATGCCTTCTTTGGTTTATAATTAAGTGTGGCTAAACACAGTTGCAAATATTTTTTTAGACATGTGTAGATGTCTTTTGCAAAATATAGATTGAAAATTCCCATTTAGAAATTAATTTCAGTTTGCTAGCATCTTTTATTTGTTGGAGATTCCTTTCTACTTTTACCATAGGTCCAAATTTCTAGATGAAATGAGTGATACCTTCTTTTGTTCATTTAAGAGTTCTTACATAGTGTTGTTAAATGTACATTGTCATACCATGTCTCCACAAAAATATCTTATCATGGGTCTAAAAATGGGAACAATATAAGTGAATAGAAAAAAATTATATGGAAAAAACATTTGATTGGTCATAACTCTTAAAAAAAATGAATTTAATTAAAAATTTGACAAGATATTTTTGAAACTCTAGTGGGGGAAGAAAAATTAAATGACATGATTGGCCAATTGTGCTTAATTCCTTGCTAATTTGATTGCTATAGAATCCCTGCCATTGAAGGTACTAATAATATTATTTAGTCTTTAGAGTCTAGTGAGCTATGGTTAACCAAAACTTTACATTTTTTTATCAAATATTGATTTGTCAATATAAAGGAACACCTTCATTGACTCCTACTGGTCAATATGAATCTATACCTTAAAATAATTACCCATCATTAAAAAAGAAAAAAGAAAATTTTCATTAAAATAAATACTCCTCAAATTGACAATACCATTGAAACACATGTTGTCACCACAAGTAACACACCTTATCAATTTTCTCCAAGAGATCGATAATTAACACAATTTTTTGATTCTCTTCATATGATAATGTTATAATTCTTAAGCAAGAATCTAATTCAACTTATTGCGATAGATTAGGCTAGTTGACACAAGTAAACCTTTACCACCAAATTTTAACACAAAATAATTTTGTTAATATCACCATACACCTGGACATGATACAGAATGATGTATGCGTCTTAAGTACCATGTGCAATACCTCATTGATTGTAATCAAATTTATTCGGTCAACATTAATGATAAAGGACATGAGTCTTGTTGCCTAAAAAAGACTTGTAAATATTCACCAATCCATGAAACCAAGTCATTCATACAACTTTGTGCAATGTTGTGATAATGTTGAAGAAGATAAGGATTTTATTGAAATGATAAATACAATTGAAGTTGAACCACACAAAGATCAAACCATTTTTTTTTTAGAAATTAATTTTACTCATAGTGATGCATCCATATTGGGACCTGATGGTGCTCTCTACATCACTGGCCATGTTTATGACAAACTCACAAGGGAATACTCATTAATCTTGTGTGTTTATAGAATTGGATCACTAAATAATTTCTATTTATGCATGAACATTTCAAATGACATTTATAAGAAAATTATGAGTAATCAAAAGCATGACTAAAAACCTATGATGGTTTTATTCTCCCTATGATAGGATTGATAACTCTCCCACTCAAAGTTGGCCCAAAAGAGTTGGATGTCTCATTCACCATTATCCCGATGTCAGATGAATTTCATTTGAAGTTAGACTATCCATGGCTATACTCAATGAATGTAGTCCCATAAATTATACACAAATGCATAAAGTTTCCATTTGAAAATGAAATATGTACAGTTTGGAATAGTGGGTTAAAACCTTTAGCTTCACATGCAATTTTTTCATTAGATTATTTTTGGCCTTGACATATTAAACTTGTTAAACCTCATGAAGAGAATTTTTTCATAGTATATTAAATTTTTTAAAGCTAAACGTATGGTAGATTTGTCCCTTAGTAATATCCCACCTAAGGTTCCTCAACCTATTCATACTTTAATGGATGTTTCTCCCACTATATAGGTAGTGGAGGAACCTAATTCCAAACTGGGTTTCCTCCCTCAATCACCTGACATGTCTGCTATAGTTCCAGCCCCACCATCTTATAAAAGACCAATGGAAAATAAAATACTAAACTATGTACCTCTGAGAGAAAAACAAAATTATGTACCTAAGAGTATAGAGATCTCTCAACCCACATAGATCCCTTCCTTTCCTTTTCTAAAGGAAGAAAAGAGACCTATGTTGGAGGATACCTTGGTTAATCTATTGAAAGATGAAATCTACGTGATCAGAAATAGAAATGCTAAGGAGAATAAGCATAAACATCATGCCATAGCTTGCCAAATTTCTAAAAAGAATTAAAATGACCAACTACCAGTCTGAACCAACTCTAATGACTTACCTCTTATGCATCCATCTTGATCATCACCTCATTCCACTCTGCCACCCTTGAAAAACCATGCAATTGAACCTTACATGTATCAACCTAAACAAAGAATGAAAAGTGAACATATTATTGATATGATCCTTAAGCCACCTATTGTGATAACCTTGGATAGTGAAGATGAAGAAACTAAGATAGAAGAACAAGTGCATAATGAGATATCTCTTTTATTTCTCCCAATCTATGGATCTAGATGGGGGAAACCATGATGATCCTCTTGAGAAGAGTTATCTACCATATGTTGAACTTGGTGATACTCCTTGTATGAAACTTCTTGCAATCCATTTGGCATATTGTACACCTTCCATTTATGATGATCAAGATTGGGATGCAGATGATTTTCTTTAGATTGGCTCACAAATCCAATACCCTTTGGATAAGTGCACCAAGTTGTGACACAAAAATGGCTCTTAAGATGCCACCTTTTTTCTAAAATCAGAAAAATATGATGTGCATGTAAAAATAGTGATAGTTACACTCAAAATTTGAAGACGCAAAAAGAACAAGAGTTGAAGTGCTCTGAGTCTAGTTTCTAAGCTAAATTTTTTTTTATATATAATAAAGATTAGGGGTTTCAAAAAGATGAGGGACCAAAATAGGTCATGTTTTAATCAAAAGAAATAGAATTGAATCTAAGGTCCCCCATTTTTCATTAACTTTTTATTTAGAACTTAAAAAATACAAATGGTGGGAAAATAGCTAATAGCATGTAGTTTATACAAATGGTGGGAAAATAGATAACACCATGTAGTTTATTCCCATTTGTTTGGCTAATTTTTTTAATGAATATATTATATTTTATGAATTTTCAAAGTGGAAACATCCTAAAAAGATGAAATTTAAGTGTGCTCCCCACTATTATTTTTGAAAACTAATATAAAATTGATTCTCTTTTTTCATCACATGTAGAATGGAGTCTAGTTTAAAAAGTGTAATATGTTTCAAGATTTGATGAATGAGTAAAAAAACTATCCTAAAACTAGCACATGTTGGTTTTTGATAAAAATGGAGGAAATAACAAGAAAAGTTATGGATGAAAACTTTAATAACATAATAAAAAATTAAAAATATATATATTTGGATAACTAAGAGAGAGCCTAACATCATCAATTTTTTTTATAAAATTGCATTGAAAGACATTCAAACATGACAATTAGCACAACCAAAAATATGTGAAAATTTGGTACCCTCCTGAGAAAATCATATCCATAAGAAGCCCATTTGGCAAGCACCAAATTTGGCACTCTTAAAATGGCACATCCCATTTGGTGCTTACCAAATTTGGTAGGTGAGTACCAAATGGGATGTGTCATTTAGAGAGCACCAAATGGGATGCTCTTTTGGAGAGCACCAAATTTGGCACTCGCCAAATGAGCTGCATTAACAAAAAACTTTCCTTTCTCTTTGTGTCTCTCTCCACCACTTTGATAATACTTAGAGTTCACAATTTACGATCATAGATAGATAATTTAGGTTTTACCATTCACTCCCTCTCTTTCTCCTTCCCTCTTCACCAATACGTACCCATTAGATCTCTGAACCCTTACTAGGTCTCTCCTACACTCTCTACCTTGTCTTCCATCCTTAGGGTTTAAGGTGTAGGGTTGAGGGTTTAATGTAGAGGATAACTCCCTATTTAAGATCTATTCCTCCCTCCATCTCTTCCACCCCCTCTCTCTCAAGTCTCTCCCTCCCTCTATCCCTCCCACCCCCTCTCTCTTAAGTCTCTCCCTCACTCTATCCCTTCCACCATTTGTTTCTTGGATCTCTCACACCCCCTCTCCCTCTCACAAGTCTCTCCCTCCCACCCTAACTAGACAACTCTCTCTACCTCTCTCTCTCCCTCCCACCCTCTATCTCTTGGATCTCTCACACCTGTTTTTCCTCTCTCAAGTCTCTCCCTCCCACCCTAGCTAGAGAACTCTCTCTCCCTTGCAAGTTTCTCTCTCAAGTATCTCCCACTCCACCTCTCTCTCCCTCTCAAGTATCTCTCTCTCTTAGGTCTCTCCCTCAAAATATCCCTCCCACACCCTCTCCTTCTTTCAGGTATCTCCTCCCCACCGTAACTAGATGACTCTATCTCTCTCTCCCACTCAAGTCTCTCTCTTAGGTTTCACTCCCTCCCCCCTACCTAGAAAAAATTCTCTCACTACAACCCCCTCTTTCACACTCCCTCTCTCTCAAATCTCTCCCTCAAAATATCCCTCCCAACCCCTCTCCCTCTCTCAAGTCTCTCCCCCGACTCTAACTGGATAAATCTCTCTCCCTCTTAAGTCTCTCAGGTCTCACTCCTTCCCATCCTACCTAGACTACTCTCTCTCACTCCAAACCCCTCTCTCACACTACCTCTCTCTCAAGTTTCTCCCTCAAAATATCCCTTCCACACCCTCTCCCTCTCTTAGGTATCTCCCTCCCATCCTAACTAGATAACTCTCTTTCTCTGATAGTAGTCTCCCTCTCTCATGTCTCACTCCCTCCAACCCTACCTAGAAAAATATCTCTCACTCCAACCCCCTCTCTCACACTCCCTCTCTCTCTCTCTTAGGTCTTTCTCTCTCTCTCACTCTAAGTCCATCTACTGAGTCTTTATCTTTCTCTCTACTTCTCATCTCTCTCTCTCATCTATCTCTCTCTTTGGTCTCTCTCTTAGGTGTCTCCCACTCCCTCTCTTAGGCCTCTCCCTCAAAATATCCCTCCCGACCCTTCTCCCTCTCTCAGGTCTCTCCCCCCACCCTAACTAGATAGCTCTCTATCTCTCCCTCTCAAGTTTCTCTCCCTCAAGTCTCATTCCCTCCCACCCTACCTAGACAACTCTCTCTCACTCCAACCCCCTTACACTCCTCTCTCTCTCTCCCTCTTAGGTCTTTCTCTCTCTTTATCTCACTCCAACTCCCTCCCTTAGGTCTTTATCTTTCTCTCTCTTATATCTCTTTCATAGGTATCTCTCTGGTGTCTCTCACTCCCTCTCTCTAAGGTCTCTCCATCAAAATATCCCTCCCAACCCCTCTCCCTCTCTTAGGTCTTTCCCTCCATGCTAACTAGATAAATTTTTCTCTCTCAAGTCTCACTCCCTCCCACCCTACCTAGAATACTCTCTCTCATTACAAAACCCTCTCTCAAACTTTTCTCTTAGATCTCTCCCTTAAAATATCCATCTCACCCCTTCTCCCTCTCTCAAGTCTCTCCCTCCCATCCTAACTAGATAAATCTCTTTCTAAAATGTAGTAGTCTCTTTCTCACATCTCACTCCCTCCCACCCTCCCTAGAAAAATCTCTCACTCCAACTACCTCTCTCACACTCCCTCTCTCTCTCTCTCCCTCTCAGGTCTTTCTCACTCTCACTCCATCTCCCTCTCTCAAGTTTTTATCTTTCTCTCTCCCCATCATATCTCTCTCTCTCTCTCAAGTATCTCCCTCAAAATATCCCTCCAAAACTCTCTCCCTCTCTCAGGTCTTTCATACCACCCTAACTAGATCACTCTCTCTTTCCCTCTCAAGTCTCTCTCTCAGGTCTCCCACCCTACCTAGACTAATCTCTCTCACTGCAATACCCTCTCTCACACTCCCTCTCTCTCAAGTCTCTCACTCAAAATATCCCTCCCACCCCCTATCCTTCTCTCATGTCTCTATTAGATGTAGGGAACACTGAGAGGGGGGGTGAATCAGTGTTCAACAACTTTTACTATTCACATTAAGTTTAAAAACCATCTACAACAAGATATGAACTTTATGCAGTATAAGATAGATAAAAAAATGTGCACACAATAATGAACACCATAACACAAGATATTTTTATGTGGAAACCCTGTTAGGGGAAAAACCATAGTGGAGATTAATCCACAAAGTTTTTACTCTATTAAACATAAAGATAAAAGGGGAATGCACTTGCATTCAGGCTCACTGCCTAGAGTTCACTACTCAACAAAATAGAGGCTCACTACCTACAATACAAATGATAGAATGTTGCTACAAAATTTGAATTGATGGGACATCTTCAAATGCCAAAGTCCAGTTCCAATGAAGCACATAATTTTCTCTCTAATCACACTCTTTTTCATGCTTTGTACTACACTTCAACAAAACCCTTCCTACAACACATACATTAACTCGTTTGATGATTTTTTGATGTAGGCTCACATTACTATACAAAATTTTGCATAAATACCACACACACTTTCCATACACACATTTTCACATTCTTCCCACCAAAGATGAAGTATCAATCTTCTTTACATGTCATCTTGAAGAAAAATATAATAACTTTCCTTAAGTCAGCCCAAAATCATAAGTCATAATTTAGTGTGCACCTATATAAGTTGGCCAAACTCATAGTAGGGACCCAAAAAAAGGTTCAATCATAAGAAAATAACTAAACATTCACTCCATATACATCCACAATCCAAGATATTGAACATGTCGGAAACAAGAGAAGAATAGACAATGAGTTATACCACAAAACTTCTTAATTCAAGCTATGATAGCAATAATGCCACAAAACTTATTCAGTAGAATAAGATATGTGCTGGGAAACCTCCCTTGTAGATCTACACAAAAAAATGATGATCCAGTGAGGTGACCAAATCAATAGATGAATTAGATGTCCTGTTCAGCCGGTAAACTACATAAACATAGATCTTTTGTTAGTATGATTATAACTGATACTGTGGACCAAACTGAAGACTTTATTTACCATCAATGACAACAAAGGAAGCCAAAAATAACATCCACAACCATGATATTCCAACAATCTCCCCCTTTGGAATTGATGGCAACACTTAGTGAAAAATTTACTAAGTTCCCAAAACTCAAAAGTTATTATATCAAAATTGCTAATCCCCCTAAAGATTCCAAGAAATTTTTCACTCCATTCTCTCCCCCTTTGACATCAATGACAAAAATTTATGGCATCTTCTCTAAACTTGTTTCCTTAACTCCTTAAAATATTGTACTGTCCCTTACTTTGTTCTTCAAAAATTTAGAAGATTATCTTATATTTAGATTTCATTTCTAGAAGGAATTTCTTCCAGGAATCAACAACAAATCTAGTGGAAATAATTAGGCTATTGTTCTGAGATGTCCCATTGATGATTTGATTAAGGTGCTCAAGAATAGTGATTTCCTGTTGTAGTTGCTCTCCTGATCTAAGAATCTCAACCATCTATTCCATTCTACCTTTAGATAAATCCTTAACCTTCCAGAATGCGTCGGTAAGAACATTCTTAGTATGAAGAACTTTTGCATGCTCAGCTTGTAAATTTCCAACCTTCTTCTTCATGTCTCCATTTGATTCCAGGAGCATACTATAGTCCTATCCAATTTTAACTAGCTCACTCTCAATTTCCTCAAGTTTATCTTTGTACTTCCCTATCACATGGGGCCACTTCAGGCAGTAGTTGAAAATGTTATTTGTACAATTGATGCACTGCATTAATTCACTCATCCTCTTCTTTAATTTTGAGAGAGATAACCTAAACTGCATTTTTAAATAAGAAATTATCTCTTTTAGGGTTTGATTTAAGTGCACATCATCTGAGCCTTTATTTTCTTTTTTCTTTAGCTGATCACATAGTTCCTTTCTCTTTTCTCTTGAATAACTTATCTTTCTTTTTAGTGATTGAATGGATTTTTCAGCATCTACAAGGCTTACTTTGAGTTCCATGACTTTTGCTTTGGATTGATCAA
This sequence comes from Sequoia sempervirens, assembly GCA_007258455.2. NCBI lineage: Eukaryota > Viridiplantae > Streptophyta > Pinopsida > Cupressales > Cupressaceae > Sequoia > Sequoia sempervirens. The sequence continues at coordinate 156,558,846 of VDFB02256132.1, read as the reverse complement.
GATCATCAAGTTCCACCATTAGAATCCATTGTAATCATCAGATCCACGTCAAGTTGTTAGGATTTAGAAGAGGAACCTTGCTTTGATACCAATTGTTGGATGCAGGGAACACTAAGAGGGGGGTGAATCAGTGTTCAATAGATTTTACTATTCACATTAAGTTTAAAAACCATCTAAAACAAGATATGAACTTTATACAGTATAAGACAAATAAAAAAGTTTGCACACAATAATGAACACCATAACACTAAATATTTTTATGTGGAAACCCTATTAAGGGAAAAACCACAGTGGAGATTAATCCACAAAATTTCTACTCTATTAAAAGTAAAGATAAAAAGGGGAATGCACTTGCATTTAGGCTCACTACTCAACAAAATAGAGGCTCACTGCCTACAATACATATCATAGAATGTTGCTACAAAATTTGAATTGATGGGACAACATCTTTAAATGCCAGAGTTCAGTTCCAATGAAGCACACAAATTTCTCTTTGATCACACTCTTTTTCATGCTTTGTATTACACTTCAACAAAACCATTCCCGCAACACATACATTAACTCGCTTGATGATTTTCTGATGTAGGCTCATAGTACTATATAGAATTTTCACATAAATACCATACAGACACTTTCCATACACACATTTTCACATTCTTCCCACCAAAGATGAAGTACTAATCTTCTTTATATATCTGCTATCATCAATGTCTCTATATGTTGGCTTGAAGCAAAATATAATAGCTTTCCTTGAGTCAGCCCAAAATCATAAGTCATAATTTAGTGCACACCTATATAATTTAGCCAAACTGATAATAGGGACCCAAAAAAAGGTTCAAGCATAAGAAAATAACTAAAAATTTACTCCATATACATCCCCAATCTGAGATAGTGAACATGTTGGCCACAAGAGAAGAATAGACAATGAGTTATACCACAAAACTTCTTAATTCAAGCTATGATAGCAGTAATACCACAAAACTTCTTCAGCAGAATAAGATATGTGCTGGGAAACCTTCCTTGGAGATCCATAAAACAAAATGATGATATGGTGAGGTGACCAAATCAACAGACTAACCGGATGTCCTATTCGACTGGTAAACTATAGAAACATAGATCTTTTTCCAGTATGATCATAACTGATACTTTGGACCAAATTGAAGACTTTAGTTGCCATCAATGACAACACAGGCAACCAAAAAACATCTAAACAACCATCATATGCCAACAATCTCTCCCTCCCATCCTAACTAGATAATCCTCTTTCTTTGATGTAGTAGTTTCTCTCTCTTGGTTCTCACTCCCTCCCACTCTACCAAGTAAAATATGTCACTCTAACCACTTTTCTCACACTCCCTCTATCTCTCCCTTATAGGTATTTCTCTCTCTCACTCAAAATCCCTCTTTCAGGTCTTTATCTTTCTCTCCTAGTCATCTCTCTCTCAAGTCTCCCTCTTAGGTGTCTCTTGCTCCCTTTCTCTCAAGTCTCTCCCTCAAAATATCCCTCTCAATTCCTCTCCCTCTCTTAGGTCTATCCCCCCACCCTAACTATACAACTCTCTCTCTCTCAATTCTCATACCCTACCACCCTGCCTAGACTACTTTCTCTCATTCCAACCCCCTCTCTCACACTCCCTCTCTCCTAGGTCTCTCCCTCAAAATATACCTCCTACCCCTTCCCCCTCTCTAAGATCTTTCTCTCCAGTCCTAACTAGATAATCCTCTTTCTACGATGTAGTATTCTCCTTCTCCTTAGTCTCACTACCTCCCACCCTACTTAGAGAAATATCTCTCTCCAAACCCATCTCTCACACTCACTCTCTCTCTCCCTCTCAAGTCTCTCTCTCTCTCTCAAGTATCACTCTCTCAAGTCTCTCCCACTCCATCTCTCTAAGGTCTCTCCCTCAAAATATCCCTCCCAACTCCTCTCCCTCTCTCAAGTCTCTGCCCCTATCCTAACTAGATAACTCCCTCTCTTCCTGTCAAGTATATCTCTCTCTCAAGTCTCACTCCCTCCCACCCTACCTAGACAAATATCTCTCACACCAACCCCCTTTCTTGAACTCCCTCTCTCTTAAGTCTCTCCATAAAAATATCCCTCACAACCCCTCTCCCTCTTGTAGGTGTCTCCCCCACCCTAACTGTATAACTCTCTCTCTCTCTCTCAGGATTCACTCCATCCCACCCTACCTAGACTACTCTCTCTCTCTCTCTCCAACCCCCTCTCTCATACTCCCTCTCTCTTAGGTATCTCCCTCAAAATATCCCTCCCATCCTAAATAGATAACCCTCTTTCGTTGATGTAGTAGTCTCTCTCTCTCTTAGGTCTTACTCCCTTCCTCCCTACCTAGACAAATATCTCTCACTCCAAGGCCCCCTATCTCTCTCACTCCAACTCATTTTCTCAATTCTTTATCTTCCTTTCTCCCTCTCATCTCTCTCTCTTAGTTATCTCTCTCTTAGGTTTCTCCCACTCCCTCTCTCTCAGGCCTCTCCCTCAAAATATCCTCCCAAACCCCTCTCTCTCCCAGGTCTCTCCCCCTACCCTAACTAGATAAATCTCTATCCCTCTCAAGTCTCTCTCTCTCTCTCTTAAGTTTCACTCCCTCTCACCCTACGTAGACTATTCTCTCTCACTCCAACTCCCTCTCTTACACTCCCTAGTGCAGGATCACCTTATCCTTTTATGTCTCCATCAAACATTTTTGTAAAATTTGAATATTTAGATGTAAAGCATTGTAAATGGCCATGTGAGGGCCCATTCCATTGTAATTAAATATTTATAGGTGTCTAGGAGGTCAAAAAATGAAAGCTTGTTAAAATATCAAAAAGGATGCAAAAATATGTAAAAGTGTAAAAGATGCAAAAATACAAAGAAAAAAAAGATGAAGAGTCTTTGAGGGAAAAATGAAGAGATGGGTCAGTAGAAGAAGTTGTAAAGTAAAATATGGATTGGGAAACATATATAAAAGCATTGTGAGGGTGAGCAATAGAAGCATCTTGCAATTTTGGAAATAAATTTTGAAATGAAACATAACTATTCTATAATTTTCTAAGTTTTACTTTCTAGTTTTTGAACTTGTACGACCTGCACAATCATACAAGGCCTTGATTTTAATTGTATTAGGAAGGATAGTGTTTTGGAATTCACTCAAAATCAGTTTGAAGGGTTTTCATTGAGTTTTATGTTTATTTAGAGACTAAATACATAATTTTTCTAGAAACTCTCAATAAGGGTTTGCGATTCTTTTAAAGATCTAACCCACCATTCCACCAATGTAGGTGTAATAGATTGGTGGAATGGGATATTATGAAGTATGTTTAAATTTTTTTTGTTCTGTATGTAAGTGTGTTGTTGCAAGAAGTGGAAAATACAGAGCTAGGATTCATGCCCTCACAAAAATAGTGTGTTTTTCAAGCAAAAATGGTGCCTATAAGTGATGAAATGAAGAAAAGAATTTGGGAAAGGTTGGTGAATGGTATAATTTGCATGTATAGACCAGAAAAAATGTGTTTAAAGCAGTTATAAGGTGGCAACAAGTTTGGAGTGAACAATTCCAATAAACCCTTTTTATATTATTAAATCCTAGAATCAAGCGTTTCATAATATGATGCAATAATGAATGGTTTTCTTGAGTCTAACAGTTGTTTTGGTGATTATATGGCATGATTAAATACTTTTTGTGGTTCTTTGAGGAATTGAAGTTAGTTTAAGGGTATTTGCTTCATAAATCAGGCCTAATGGTGCCTTAATTCTGTGGGACAATCTATTGATCTATTACATCTTCTGAAAGAATAGTATTTGAATTTGTGATGTGTTTTAATTAGCCAAAATGGGCCTCTAAATGTGTATTTGGTTCTTGGAAATTGAATTGGGTTTGTGAGATTCACTCAATTTAGGGCATGCAGACCTAATTGGAAAATAGTGTTTTGATTTCATAGAAAGAGGAAGTCTGTGAAAATATAGATAATAGTGATTGGTTTGTTTTAAACAATGATGTTAATGTAGAATCAATGTTTGGAGTAAATTTTAGTAGGAAACCTTAACAAATTTGATGTTTTTGGTAAGGCTAACCCTATGTGCAAAGGGTGATTCGACTACAAGAATTATAGAATCTGATGGAGTAGGAGTTTGCACATGTGTATTTGTTTTGTTTCAATAAAAATTTGGATGTATACAATGTCTTGGCATATGGATAAAGGTTTGTAGCTTGAGTAGTTGTTTTGTGGTTATTTTTTCATGTGGAAATAAGTTGAATTGAAGAGTAAATTTGGTACATGATGGATTTTTCTAAAGTTTTCTAATCAAATATTTGATTTGTTTCTGTTCAAATGATGATGACTGAGGTGTTTAGAATTCTGATAAAAGTATGTGTTTCTAATATGATGAGTTGGCTTATTGGCATCCTTGTAGTTGAGAGAGAGAATTTGATGAATTATGGTGAAATTAATAAGTGAATTTTTGGTGTTTTGTAGTTGATCTTCTCATGATTTGTGTTTGGTTCTAGAGAACCCCTGATGAATTGTTGTTGTTGATAGATGCTCTTGCATCAATTGGTATCAGAGCTAGTTGATTCTGATAAGTTGGTTAAGTTGTTGTTGATGTTGAGTTGTTGAGTTTGGTTGTAGGTTCTTGATCCATCTAAGCTGCTGAGAGAATTTGTGAGTTTGTGTGAGTTTGTGCAGGTTGTGAAGATAACTTGGTTGCTACCAAGAAAAGGTAGAATAAATTTGAGAGAATTTTGAAGCGAGGAACTTGCTTGGTTTGTTGAGTTGGTGAGTTGTGTAGTGAGGCAATAAGAATATGGGTACATGTCTAAAGAAGCACTTGAGTTTGCAACTTGAAGAGTACTCCACTAATGGAAGTAGATGAGAAGATGAAAATATAAATATAAATTGGTCAAAGAAGTCAAAGATGAATTGTGAAAAGAGAGGAAATATTTCTTGGAAAATTAAAGTGGAAGGGAAGTCATGTGTCCTTTTGAAAGAGAAAAGAGATTGTGAACTTGAGAAACAAAAAAAGAGAGAAGGCAAAAGACAAGTGAAGACGCACAAAGCTAAAGATGAATACAGAGTTGAAGGCAAATACCAAGACAAGAGAAAGAGAGAAGTAGACCAAGGTAGATTTTAATTTTTTTTGTAGGTACAAGAAAAGTTGATACAATATATTTCCAAGGGACTTGGAAAGTTTTTTTGGTTGGTTGTATGGTGCAAGAGCACCTCATGTTTTTATGTCTCCATCAAAGATTATTGTAAAATTTGAATTGTCAGATGTAAAGCATTGTAAATGGGAATGTGAGGTCCCATTCCATTGTAATTCAATCTTTATAGGTGTCTAGGATGTCAAAAAATGAATGTTTGTAAAAATATCAAAAAAGATGTAAAAAGATGTAAAAGTGTAAAAATGCAAAAAAGCAAAAAAAGAAGAAGATGAAGAGTCTTTGAGGGAAAAGTGAAGAGATGGGTTGGTAGAAGAAGTTGTAAAGTCAGTTATGGATTGGGAAACATCTATAAAATCATTGTGGGGGTGAGCAAGTAAAGCATCTTCTAATTTTGGAAACAAATTATGAAATAAAACATTACTATTCTGCAATTTTTTGAGTATTACTTTCTAGTTTCTAAAATTTTACGTCCTACACAATCATACAAGGCCTTGATTTTAATTCTCTTAGAAAGCATAGTGTCTTGGAATTCACTCAAAGTTAGTTTGAAGGGCTTGCATTGAGTTTTAAGTTTATTTAGAGACTAAATACAAAATTCTGCTAGAAACCCTCAACAAGGGTTTGAGAGTCTTTTAAAGATCTAACCTACCATTCCACCAATGTAGGTGTAATAGATCGGTGGAATGGGATATTAGGAAGTATTTTTAGATTTTTTTTGTTGTGTATGTAAGTGTATTGTTGCAAGAAGTAGAAAATATAGAGCCAAGATTGCTTCCCTCACATAAATATTGTGTTTTTCTAGCAAAAATGTTGCCTACAAGTCATTAAATGAATAAAAGACATTGGGAAAGGTTTGTGAACAAGGTAATTTTTATGTACAGACCAAAAAAAATGTGTTTAAAGTAGTTACAAGGTGGCAGTAGTTTGGAGTGAACAATTCCAATAAACGCTTACTTTTTGCGTTATGAAAGCTTAGAATCAAGGGTTTCATAATATGATGCAATAATGAATGGATTTCTTGAGTCTAATAGTTTTTTTGGTGATTATATGGCATGAATAAAGACTATTTATGGTTATTTGAGGAATTGGAGTCAGTTTAAGGGTATTTTCTTCATAAATCAGGCCTAATGGTGCCTTAATTTCATGGGAGGGTCTATTGATCTTTTACATCTTTTGAAAAAATAGTAATTGAATTTGTGATGTGTTTTAATTAGCCACAATGGGCCTTTGAATGTGTATTTGGTTCTTGGAAATTGAATTGGGTTTGTGAGATTCACCCAATTTAGGGCATGGAGACCTAATTGACACATAGTGTTTTGATTTCATAGAAAGATGAAGCTCGTGAAAATAGAGATAATAGTGATTAGTTTGTGTAAACAATGATTTTGATGTAGAATCAATGTTTGGAGTAAATTTTAATAGGAAACTTTGACAACTCTAATGTTTTTGGTAAGGCTAACCGTATGTGCAAAGAGTGATTTTACAACAAGAATTACAAAATTTGATGGAGCAAGAGCTTGTGAATGTGTATTTTTTTTGTTTCAATCAAAATCTGGATGTATACAATGTCTTGGGGTCTAGATAAAGGTTTGTAGCTTCAGTAGTTGTTTTGGGGTTAGTTTTCCTTGTGGAAATAAGCTAAATTGAAGAGTAAACTTGGTGCATGATGGATTCTTCCAGAGTTTTCTAATGAGAGATTTGATTTGTTTCTATTCAAATGATGATGGTTGAGGTCTTCAGAATTATAATAAAAGTGTGGTTCTAATGTGATGAGTTGGCTTATTGGAATTCTTGTAGTTTAGAGAGAGAATTTGATGAATTATGGTGAAATGAATAAGTGAATTTTTGTTGTTTTGTAGTTGATCTTCTCACGATTTGTGTTTGGGTTTGAAGAACCCCTGATGAATTATTGTTGTTGATAGATGCTCTTTCATAACTCCCTCTCTCTCCCTCTCAAATATTTCTCTCTCTCTATGTCACTCAAAATCCCTCTCTTAGGTCTTTGTATTTCTCTCTCAATATCATTTGTTTCTCTCTCAGGTCTCTCCCACTTATGGTTGATGGTTTAATGTATAGGGTAGAGGGTAGAGGATTGAGGATTGAGGGTTGACATATTAAGGTTTAAGGGATAGTTTTCAAGGATTAGGTTTGAGGTTTAAAGTTAAGGGAAGAGGGTTCAGGGTTAAGGGTTTAGGGTTTAAGGTATAGGGTTGACAGATTAGGGTCAAGGGTTTCAAGTTTAGGGTTAGGATCTAGGGTTTAAAGGATAGTGTAGACAAGTAAAATATACTGATTGACATTATGCATCTGATCCTAACTTACTAACATCATTTCTTCCTGAATCATCCCTCAGTCTAACCATTTAATCAAATTCCCCTATCTAATTAAATTAATCAATAGTCCTCCCTTAATTGAATAAATCATTTTATCTAATTAAGTTAATCTCTTTTGTTAATTAAATAATTTTATCTGATCTAATTATCCCTATTTAATTAAATAATCAATTTTATTTGATTAAATCTCTAAAGTCTATCCATTAAATTAAATAAATTAAAACCTTATTTCATTTAATCTAACACCATCTCTTTTAATTAAATAAATAAATAATTCTTATTTAATTAAAGCTCTGGTCATATTCCTCTCTTATTTGATTTAAATAAATCCATAAATTTTAGTCAAATAGGTCACATCATCTAATCTTTCTCATTAAATTAATTAACCCTTGATTAATTTAATCTCATCTCATGTCCCATCCTCTAGATAATGTAAGTTGCACATAAAAATAGATTTAATTCATTTATTAAATCTCTATTTTCCTCACAAGGCATCTTTTGGAATATTCTCTCAATTTGAATTCAAAAATTCCAAATCAACATGTACATCCAACAAGGAAATAAATTCATCTTACATGTCATTTTCCTTGAGCCAAGTGGCGTTTATTGCATTTTCCCTTCCCTCTTGCTTGTCATTTCAACAAATTTGAAATTCAAAATTATGCATTTATTGGCACAAACCCCAAATCTTGCACATCCTTCATCCATTCATAGCTTGACAACTAGCATCCTACCAATTGATGAATGTTAGTCCCACATTGCTCAAATTTGGAAATTCATCCATCTTGGAATTCTCTAAATAAAGAGCTCATATCCTCATTTCATCATCCACAATCTAGGCAAAGTTACCATGCTCAAATATCTCTTGAATTTCATCCATTATCATTGAGTCATAGCTAGGTTTTTCTTCAGATTTTAGCTTGGGGTTCTCGTTCTTCTCCAACAAAGTGGATCAATCATCTTCAACACTTCAAGCTTGCATCATAGGAATTGGGAAAGGGCCAATTTTCACATCAAATTGGCACCAATTCCCCCATGGGATCATGAGTTTGCACATCTAATTAGGATTTAATATTTGTTTTGTCATTTTCATTGTGTTCTTTGTTATTTTCTTTCCTAGTTTGAGGTTGTAAATGGATTTCATGGGGAATCCTTTTTTTTGGCTTGCAATCACTTGTCTAACTTGTTTATTCTTGTTGTTTTGTAGGTACCAAGGTTGGGGTTTGCACATCTGGCACTAGGAGGGCTTGAAATCATTATTTCTTATCTTTTCTTAAAATTTCCACATTTTCACTCTCACACAAAAAATTTCAACGTTGGGAGCTCAGCGTCGCTATTTTGGCATTGTTGAATTTTTAGCGTCGCTATATGGCACTGCTTAAAATTAAAATTGCGATGCTGGACTCATCCCGCCAAAATATTTGAATTTTAAACTCCACCACTAGACTTGTTGACTTGCAGGAATTTTCAAATTTTTAAAAACTGCGACACTGGAGGGAAACTGTGATGTTGGGCAAAAATTGCAATGCAGTTGAGCTCTATGTCCTAACACAGAGTGCCGCTGACTGGTAAGAGGTGCTATGAGGGCACCACTCAGAAAACAAACTACAACGTAGTTACAAGTTGTGACGTTGGAAGACAGTAAAAAGGGAAAATTTAATTTTAGCACATGCTTTTGATTTATGATTAATGTGTCTTCTATTTTCTGGTTTTTAACTTTTGTATTTTCTAGAATCTGACTGGTTTTTTGTCACTTGTAGGTTGGAAATCAAAAACAAAGGAAGGAGGAGCATGATGATGATATTTTTTCCAATCAAAGTGTTTTTAAACACTTTAGTGTTTGTTTAACACTCCTTCAAGGAATTATTAGCACTTCTTTCTTAAGACACTAATCTTCCTTTAGGTTTAAAAAGAATCTTTTTGTTTATTTCTTGCAAAGGGCTAAATCGAACTTTAGGATCACAATTTACTAGATTTTGTTTCTTGGATTAACAATTGAAAAAAGTGTCTATCATTTTTCTTTTGGTGCTCTAAAAATAACTCATATTTTGCTTTGGAGATTTAAAAAGGACAAGTGTAACTTTTTTTTTCATGAGGGCTTACTTAAACTAAAGCCATTGAAAAAGGATGTATGCGCTTCTCTTGCGCTTTATAGTGATCTTGAGAATCAAAAGGCCTTTTTCATGACTTTAGGGTGATACAAAGCAATCACCTCCTAACTTCGACTTGGGTTTAAAATTGAACATCTTGTGTGAGTGTGAGTGGGGGCATTGTTGCGTATATTCTCTCTCCTTGTTACCAACAAGGATTGATCAAGTTATGAATATTGTTCTTCATTCGCTTTTGTTTATCTTAGAGAGCCTTCCTTGGGGAAAAAGTACTCACCCAAGGGAACGACTCAACCGGTAACACTCTAAAGCCAAGAGTATTTCCAACTGGTATATAAATGTGGGTATTGGAGTAAATGCCAATCTCACTTGGTTTATTCCAACAAGATGGATCCGAAAGGGGACTCTTGTCGTATGGGTCAATCTCCACAAATGGAAAGTCCTTATTAAAACCCATGTGCTAGAATTTTCTAAAATCCTTTAAACTATTTCTTGGTGCAAGAATGGTCATTCTGAATCCACCCCACACTTTTACGATCAAGCATTTAACCATTTGCTAAAGATAAGCATAGCTGGACTTGTCCAAGTGGGAATCCAACAAATATTGTCTTACACATCCATAGGATTGTACTTATTCTTGGGTTACAAAATGCATTGCTTGATCGAAAATACCATGGAAACAAACACTTGAACCTCATCCAAATTTCAAAACCTTTTGAAGAAAAATACAATTGAATCAATCCATATGTTATTGCTTTCCCTTGGGATTCACATCCTTAGAGGTTTCTAAGCATTGTATTATATCTCGATTTGTCTCCTTAAGTAAACAATAGGAAAACCCTTTCCTTAAGTTCATTAAATTTCCACATAATATATCTTGTGGGGTTTAAAGAAATTAAGACGTTGGACATCTTAGTTTGAAAACCTAATCGAAGAAATTTTTTTTGGTAAAATAAAGACATTAAGCAAAGCTAAGCAAAATGAACTTTCATATGTGTTGAAGACTCACGATCCCAAAGCAAAAATCGTTGGTTGGAAATCTGAAAATGAATGTTCAAATGAAATCATTTCTTGGTTACAAAGGTCTTTAGGAAGCATTTGCATACTCTTCAATACCTAGGTCTAGGAAAATAAAGTATCCTTTTTTAGGTTCATCTTAGGATCAAAATAAAATCAAAATATTTTTCATCCATTCTCCAAAACATCAAAACAACATCATCTCATCATCACCTTTTGGAAAATCTTGAAATCATCCTAAATACTAGGCTTTTTGGAAAAATAAAAATCATCAAAATCATTGAGACTAAACCCTTGAAAACATTATCAAAAACACCTTTGGCTAGGTATGTGTAGATGCATCCTTTTGCATATTCTTAGTCAAAGTTATCAAAATCATCTTGTCTAGCTTAGTATATGTAGATGAATCCTTCTTCATATACTTAGTGAAACAATCATCTTTGTTGACTAGGTGAGAGTAGATGCATCCTTCTCCTGCCACATATTCAAATCATCATCGATTGAACAAAGCTATCCCTTAGATCATCATCCAACATCTTAGGGTCTTTTTGTTCAAAAATCAAAATCAAAATCAAAATCAAAATCAAGGACAAAATCCCAAAATAAAAAACAAATCAAAATCAAAATCTGCAAGTCCTAAAATCCTAGTATCTCATTCAAGATTTATCAAAAGCCAAGAACATTCGTATCTTCCATCCCTAACATCATCATCATATCATCACCTTTGATCCTCAAGGCATCCTAAAAAAACTTTCTACTTTGGGCATAAAATAACGATTGATCCAAAGAATCAAGAGATTCATCTCCCATATTCTCAAAGATTGATCCTTGTTTTATGGTTCTAACTAGATATCAATACAAGAAGAGTATGGAAGCCAACAAAGAAACACCCGCTTCAAGTGATCTTAGCAAAAAAAATGCTGAAATGAATCCTACCAAATCAAGTAATCTATTGACCCTCTCATCATTGCAAAATACGCATGAAGAAAACCAAGGAGAGGACCTTACTTTTGGAATGTCTCACAAAGAAATGACTAAAATGCTCCAAAATCCAGACAACCATGGAATCATCAACATCATGATGAGACTTAACCCTTCGTTATACATGCTTGAGCTAGCAAAACAAGGGGCTAAGTTACCTTCAAATTTTGATGTGAGTACTATAGTGGAGACATCTTTTCCTCCAATCTCATCCACCATCCCCATTTCATCTACACCCCCATCTCAAAACATCATGCAAAACATTATGCAAATCACAACATAATTTGCTCTAACCCAACCCAATGTTAATAAGGGAAGTGCATTTCTCAATGCAATTAAAACACACCCCCTTGTTAATAATCAAAATTTGGATGAGAACAACACCTTGGAACAAAGCATGCCCCAGAACTCATTACACAAAAATGTTCCTCTCACATTCCATCACGATCCATCATCATCATTTTTTCACGCAACACCTCAAACACCTCTTCTCACAAATTCACAAGAAGAGGGAGATATGTTCGAATCAAGGGGCATATTTGACACCATGACATTCTCGCAACAACTCACACCTCTTACATTTCTACCACTTCCACCATTGCCATTATCATCCACACCACTCCTTGGTTTAGGGCTTCCTCCCCTACCAAGTATCAATCAAACCTATACCCCAACCATCAATCAAAGAATTACACCAAATGCTCAAAAATTTTCGTTGATATCGCAACAACAAACGACAAATACACAAGCAATTGTAACATCATCAAAACCCCCTTAATATCACAAAGAATGGTCTCTCAAGGACCAATCACATCAACAACGCCATCCATCTTGCACAACATCAACACCACCTTCACAAACACCATTCCAAATCCACCACCACATCAAGCCAATACGACGCGGCATTGCAAGCTACTTTCCAAAGAGGATACCAACAAGTTCAGAAACAAAAAGCTGAACAACTAGTTGCTCAAGCTGCACAAGTTTCCCAAGCAGCCCAAGCCACCTTACAAGCACAACAAGCCCAAGTATTATTGCAACAACAACAACAAGCTGCTCAAGTTGCACAAGCCACACAAGCATTGAAATCACAAAGGGCCACTCAAGCCCCATTTTTATTGCAACAACAAGCAACACAAGCACAAGCAGCACAAGCACAAACAACACAAGCGCAAGCTCAATATCAGACAGAATAACCTCAATACCAAGCACAAATTCTTGCACAAAGACAAGTGGCACAATTACAGACATATCAACAAGCACTAAAGCAATACCAAGAGCAGTAAGAAGCAATAAAATTGGTAGCCCAACAACAAGCATTTTTCATACAAAAGTGGGTGGAAGCCTACCTAGCTCACTAGAACATATAGATACCATCGAACAATGCACCGACCGACCGACCCATCCAACCTGTAGACACCGAAATCTGGTTTAAGCCTGCGACTTCCATATTCTTCATAATTCTTATTATTCATGGTCATTGATTAAATAATCTTAATTATTTAATTAATTCATCTTAACATTAATTCTTCTATTAATTAAATAACCTTAATTATTTAATTAATTCACAATTTTCTTTATTCTATCTAATTAATTAAATAAACGCTTTTTATTTAATTATCTTACTAATTAACCTTCTTCTTCTCAAATTAAATAAATTCTTATTTAATTTATTCTTTATCATACTTGAACTATAATTAAATAAATTCTTTATTTATTTAATTATTCATTTAAATCCCTTCATCATTTAATTAAATAAATCTTATTTATTTAATTATTCTTCAAATATCGAGTCTTGAATTAAATGAATTATTTAATTCATTAATTCTATTTTAACACATTCCTCTATATTTTAAATAATTATGTGAGTTATCTAAATATTCACTTTTACTCGACTCAATATCTATTTTAATCATTCAGTTAACTATTGATTTAATGTTTGAGTGGTGTCTTCGAGTAATCTCTTCGTCAAATCATGCAATCCTCCAGTTCTAACTCAATTGCATGTACATGCGGATTAATTAAATATTCTTATTTAATTAATTAAGTGTTGTGCATGCATTCAAACAGAGAGTCGTTATAATCAATCTTTATCTTTGTCATGCAAAGATATTTCTAATGTTTTCGAATGCCGAACTAAAGATTAAATCATTTATTTAATCTTTAATTCTATTTCTAATTCAAATCACTCATGTCATCACTGTCAGTTATCAGAATGCATTTCTAATCAGTCAATCTCAACCATCCGTTGATCTTTCGATCTTGGCATGTCATTCGAATAATCAATTTTCTATAAATTGATTTGTCATTCTTCATTCCAATCTCTCTTTCGAAAACTCTCTCGCGAAATCTTATAACTTTTGAGAGCACCTTTGTCTTGAATCTTCGATATTTTTTTAATCATTATCTTAGGCTATACTTGCACAAATTACAGAAAATCTGAGGGCAATTGTACTACACAAGCAAAATAGAGAAGGGAAATCGAGATGAATCATGGAAATACGTTTAAAAATTGGTGATATTGTTCTAGTTTTATTTACGTTTTTACTTTCCCATGTTCTTTGTTGCTTAATGAAGAATTTGCATTTTAGAGATTAGTATTGTGTGCATGTGTGCTTCTAATCTAATCTTTCTTGTTGTCTATTGTGCAAGCGTTTCATTTTCAGCGTTACATTTTGGTGAACTCGATGTGAACGAAATCCCGTCACCTTCGTTTGAGCACAGAAAAATGGGTGAATAAAATATTTTAAATTTTTTTTTGGGTTTTGTAGATCTCATTCTCAGCTTTCCAAAACTTTAAATGACTTAAAATTTTGTTAGGATTTGAGAAAGTTATGGCCATTTTAGTGACCGCAGCTTTTTAAGCTTTAACTGTCAAAATGCTTCTTTTGTTTTGTTTATAACATTTTTGTCTTACAGGATTTTGCAAAACTTTTTCTGGGTTTTGAAGGTCTATTCTTTAGCTTTCCATAGATATCTACTATTTAAAATTTTGTTTAGTTTTGAGGAAGTTATCACTATTTTAGTTTGTTGTTTTCAATTGATTTGTGTGTTACTAATATCTTATTTTCAGCATGTGGCCTTTTGGAGTTAACAAGCTTTTGCCGGATGATTGATGAAGACAATATTGAAAAATACTAACGAGTTTTTCTGCAGCATGTTTGTCGAAGACCCTAGTTAATTTTGAAACAGATTGATTGGTAGCATAGGAAATCTTTCATTTGGTTTAAAATTAATGAGTGTCTACTGTGTTTGGTGCGAAAGCACAAGTTTGGTCACCCTTACGACTTGGTACATTGAAGTATCCTCTCCCCTTGTGCATCCGTATGATCCTGGGTGTAAGAGAAACGGTTACTAACTCTAGAACTTGGGCCTGTTCTGGTGGGAAAAAGTACTCACCCCAGGACGACTCAGACCGGTAGCACCCTGAACCTGAGGGACTTCTAGCCGGTATATAAAAGTGGGTTCTTGGGGAAATCCCAAGAATCACGAGTGTGATTCCGATGAGATGGATCTGAAAGGGGACTCGCACCGTATGGATTACACCCCACGAATGGAATGCTCGAATTAAATACCCTTTGTTGTAGAGACCAACCTATTTGTGGTCGTTGCCTGGTATTAGTGCAGGGTACAGTATCATGCCCGAAGATACTCACTATTGATCCCCTTGAGTAGAGATAGTAGTTCTTGGGAGGTCATTGCCCAAAGAATTCATAATTGGTCTGCTCAAAAGACGTTAATGAGCCGTGGAGGGGAGCCAATGCCACCAAATTCCTAAGCTATCCGCTCTCGAGAAGGAAAGGTGTTCATCACCAATCCGGGGTATAATAGGTGGGCTATACCAGGTATACAAACCCTAGGCCTTTGGCCTATTAGGATGTGTTTGTCTGTTGTCACTTTAAACATTCTTTGAGTCCAAAATTGAAACTGAAAACAATTTGTCTTACGATTGTCTTTGATTGTCAGAATTTGATCACAGAAAACAGAGTCAGTTTAAATATCATGTCACTGAAAATTCACAAAGAGTCGCAACTGTTCACTAGAAACATGCATCTGATTTTTAGAGTCGCATCTATTAGGTTTTGAGTTGCATCTGTAATTTCTGAGTTGCATCTGTCAGATTGGCTCGCATCTGCTTTATAAAAACTGCATGTGTTATATTTTTGAGTTGCATCTATCATTTTGGCTCACATCTACTTTATAAAAACTGCATGTGTTATATTCTGAGTCACATCTATCAGTAGGAGTTGCATATGGTAATTCTGAGTTGCATCTGTTAGATTTGACCACAACTGTTAAAATTGAACCGCATCTGTCTGATTATCAGAAAAACCAAAATTCACTGTCACTGTCCAGTCAACACGGTTGTACCATTTTCAATTGTCTTCACACAAACAGTCTTTGAAATAGAAACCTAGAACGATTTGCTCAATTTTGCATCCTTTAGGTTCATTTAGTCTTTACCATAGTTATCTTCAGTTAGAGTTTAGCTTCATCTTAGGGTACATATCACCTTGCATTAGACTTCTAGAAAGGTCACTTTTACAAAATTTAGGAGTAGTTCACCATCTACACTCTAGAAAGGTCATAGTGTCAACAAAATTTGTCATTGAACCTAGTCTTATCATCTTATACTTTGTCCTACAGAGAGTCCTCCTAGCTCATCAGTCTAGTTAGGAAACTCAACTTGTCTTTTGATCCTCATCTTACATTGGTTTCTTGACTTCACTAAATTGACACTTTGATTAGACTTTAGGTAGTTGGTCCCTTCATCTTAAGGTTTATAGAACTGATCACTTTAGGGTCTTACTTAGACTTTTTCATTTTTAGAGTCTAGACTAGTCTCATCTTAGAACATTCCTTATTCTACATTCAAAAAATCCCAAAAACATAGCTTAGGTTGCATACCTTAGACTTAAGTCACTCTTTGCATTGTCATACCTTAGACCTCATATCACATACCTTAGTCATACTCCATCTTTCATCATAGCCTCATCACTATGTCTGCAATTTACCTTGATATGCGGCTAGTCAAGTTGAATACCAGTTACTCCGTAATGGTCAATTCCAACAAGCCCTAGACTTCAAAAGACAATATATCCAATCCAAATGCCAACCAATGTCAACACATGGTCAACTACCCACATATCATTCCTACCAACAATCCATAAGTCCTAGTCCTCCATCCATCTACCCTCATTATCAAGAGTCCCTTAGCATAATCCATGCCATGAATCCACAACAAACATTGACTTATCACCCTTATCCTAACCTTGACAAGGGAAACCAACCTTCCACTAATCCCTTCCAAGCCTCCATGTCCTATCATAGTCTTTCATCCACTAACCCCTTCCAATCCTCCATGTCCTATCCTAGTCTTTCATCGACTGATCCCTTCCAAGCCACTCCATCTCAATCAACATTTAGTCATGAAAATACATCTATTCATGGTCTCCAAAGTCACATCCCATCTACTAAACTTGAGGATACATGTCAAATGGAAAGTCCAAAGCATGACTTCATGGCTTCACCTTCATGTCAAGATCAAAGTAGTCTATCCCACAACCCTATCCTTAAGTCCATTCAAGAAGTCCTTCTAGATAATCAGGGCATCCAAAGTACACCTATCCTTGATCAAGATTTCATTCCCAATCATATCATTCAAGACAAACCCGTCTTTGATCAAGACACTACTATTGAGCAAGAAGTCCAAAATGATCCACTCCTTGACCTTTATGCCATTCATGATCAAACATTTGAAGATGACCCTATCCAAGTACAAAACACATCCATTTCCCAAAATGAGACACTTGCCTCTTTTGAACACATAGACAATATTCCTCTAGAATGAGAGTCTCCTACTCTATACATATTTGTAAATGATCAATCTATAGATGAGTTCATTGGACTCTATGAAAATGACCATAAAGATGGTTTCAACATCAACTTGGAAGCACCAGTAGAATCATCTGAGTTTGATATGTCACAAAATCACACCAAAGATATCCAACATGTCAATGAAGCTATGACATCCTATCAACTAGGATCATCCACTTTTATCAAATCATGTTTTCTTGAAGAGGAGAAGATTCCAAGTAACAGTTTCCACATGAACAGTGATGGGTTTGCATCTTGCTTTCAAAACCAAAAATACCCCATTGCAAATAGAATTTGTCAGAGCATGTAGTATCAAGGAAAAGGATGAGGCATACACGAGCAAGGAATTCAAGAACCAGTATAGTTTCAGGAAAATCCTAGACATCAAGGTCTTGGTTATCCTTCAATCAGAAAATCTAATGATGTTAATGGTACCTCCTCGATATTGGGGGCAACTTTATTTGATACAAACATCAAAATGGAGGCCATGTGTAGTTCTTACCATAAGGTTGTTGCCAACACTCCTTCCATCCATACCATAAATAGTCATTCCAACACGAATAAACCTTCTATTTGGAACCAACAAAAATAAAATTCTTACAAATTCAAAGTTCAAAATCAAATATCAAAGGATATTGAATCAATCAAAAATCCAAGTGGACAAATAAAGTTAAAATGGATCCCAAAGAAAAATGGATCAAGCAAAGAAAATAGTTCAAAAGTAAAAGTCAATCAAAATGTGGAGCCACAAGAAAAGAGGACTCCCACATATAATAAATGTCCACCTCCTTCAAAATGGTCATTATACAAGGCATATAAAAGTCATGGTTCCAAACATTATCCCAATATGAAACCCAATCTCCATCATCCATCACCCCAAGTTTGGAAAATAAAAATTCCTACATCTAAATTGTCAAATACATCTCCCATCATCCGTCATAATCCTACATATCATCTAAAGTCTAAAAATCCTACGTCACAAATCCGTCGCATCTTGGCAGCAACTCTTTATTGTAAGGACTCCCATGGCACTCTATTGTGATGTGCGTATTTTGATAAGGCCAACTCTAGTGTCAACAAGGATCACAATGACATCAATCAATTGTATACAAGTGCTATGATCCTGACAAGGCAACTACTTCATCAAGGTTATTATTGGCATATCATGGCACCAGTCTCTACATCAACGCCATCAATGGATTCGGCACAATCAGTGATCATCTAAAGCATCAAGGCCATCCATAAAATTTTATTAAAAAAGAAAGAAAGAAAGAAAGAAAGAAAGAAAGAAATTCACTTTGATGAAAACCTGGCAAACAGGCATCTTGGTGACACCAAAAAAAAAAGAAAAACAAAAGTCAAGAGAAAAATTTCATCCAATAGTGAAAACCATTTCTTCTGGCGCTTTGGATAAGTACCATGATGAAAACCTGGCAAACAGCCGTCATGTGTAAGAAATTATCTATGTGGACTATCACACTTGGGGGCAAGTTGTCTCATCTCCCATACCCATCATATGACATTTCCATCTATCCATCTAAGCCCTACCACTCATGCCCATTTTCCCACCTACTTTGATCTTGATAAGGACTAGGGTGCAAACATAAATCGTGCTTTGGAAAAACTCTTGACATGTCTATCCTTTGGTCATACACTATCCACAAAATATCATGTCATAGCCTTCATAGCATTTTTCCAAATGAGTTATCCTTATACGCAATACCTATCGCATGCCTTGGTTTTTTTCCCTTGTCAATGGTCTAAGGATCTTCCATCATCCCATCCAATCTTGAACATTCATTCCAAATGCAACAAGCCCAATCCATATAATCTTTCTATGCATTCTAGTGCATCATTCAAAACATTCATTGGCCTTGTTTCTAGCATAGCTGCAAACCTTGATCCTTTAGTCACATTATCCTCATCCTCATGTTGTTTCGAGATGTGTCCTTCCCACGTCAAACAACATCATCACCATCCTCATCACCTGTCAATTGGTTTTCAACTTGACTAGGGGCAAGATCATGGTTGTCCTTGGGTTCTTGTGCATGCTTGTTTGGTTGCTTGTAGGAATCATTTCCCTGTACATAGTCCACTACCCTGTACATATTCTGCTACCCTGTACATACTACCTATTCCTGTACATATCCCTTATCTTTTGTATCCATCACTTGTATATACCATTCATAATAAGTGGTAGTCTTTCCCATAACTTGGAACGATTGACATCGAGTGCATTTCATAACCCCCATCTTACCCTATTCATGATCAATTGGTCTTATACTTGACTGGGGGGCAAACACTTGACATGCATCATATTGATTCTTCCATTAGCTATGTTGAAGACGTAAAACCATGGAAAATCCACAAAAACATTGCAAAATGACCCGAGAAAACACAAAAAAACATTAGAAAACTTCAAAAAGACAAAAAAATCAAAACATTTCAAAAATCCAAAAATAGAGTCAAAGTCGGTCGCACTTGTCAGTCTTTGTCATTTGTCGAACTACGTTGCCTCTACAACTGGACGTAGGCAAGGCCATCTGCCAATGTGCCCCCGAGGCATTAGGTCAGTCCGTTTAGGTTTGTCTGTATAAATTCATGAGTCAATCCATATGTCTATATGACAAGGTCATTAGTTGTGTCGAGCTACAAGGTCTCTGCATGTACAACGTAGGCAAGGCCATCACACGATGAGCCCCCGAGGCCACACTAGGTCAGTCCATTAGGGTTCGTTGCTTTCACTTTCACACACATCTTCTATTTGTAGTCAGTCTTGTTGATCAAGTCAAGTCAAACTATGAGGTTTCTGTGTGTACAACGTAGGCAAGGCCATCACATGATGAGCCCCCGAGGCCGCACTAGGTCAGTCCTTTAGGGTTTGTCGTCACACATAGTCAATTGTCCATACCTCATATCAAGTCATGCATTACTCTAGTGAACAAGTCAACAATGTCTCTAAGTCAAATCAAACAACTTGCCAAACAAAACAAATCAAAACAGATCAACTACAGTCTGCTACAAGATGTGTTCTGCTTGGAAACAGACGTTATCAAAACAGTCAACCTATGTCTTATTCAGGATGAGTCCTTCCTGCATAATCGACAAGGTCAAAAAATCAAACATGGCCTTATATAGGTTATCACATCAACAGCATCTGACTCAACGTCTTATACGATATTTGTCTTTCTAAAACCAGGCTTTGTCATGCCTTATACAAATAGTCATAACATCGAAACGAGACTCACGGTCTTATCCAGTATGTGTATCTCCTAAAATCAGGCTCTACCAATCAACAATTCAAACAAAAAAATCATGTTTTGGCAAATATTTTACTAGATTTTTGACTTTATGGCTTATTTATCTTATCATTTATCTTGAATTGATGACTGAGATTCATGTTATTATCTTTCTCAAGGATGTCCAATGAAGGATTTAGAGAAGCAACGATGTATCGAAATTCTATTTTCTTTGACTGTTGTCTATCGACTATCTTTTTAAATTTTCTTTTGAGTCATGTTACTAGTTTCCTCAAGGATGTCCCATGAAGGATTTAGAGGAGCGATGACGTCTCATGACCCATCTTTTATTTTGTTTGCTGTCTATGGTTTGTCCTGACAAAAAGACTGGGGCAACTTGTGTCCTTAGTATGAGTTGGTGACAATCCTTGTCTGCGACTATCTGTTATTAGAAAGTGGATGACCTTGCACACCTTGATCTATGTCATATCATGGTGTTTTTCTCCATTTGTATTAGTCCTGCCCAATGATGATAAAGTGCAGTACCTTTTGTGATACAGTGAAACATCGAAGATTGCTAATACTTAACATCTATCTCCTGTCTTTTGTTCTTTCTCAATCTTTCTTTTCACACTAAAATTTCTTCTTTTCTACATCTTCACCACCCTTATCTATTTTCTTCTATTCTTTTTTCTTTCATCTTCTAGTTCTCTTATCAATTTCGAGAGCACACTCATGTTCTTTGAACCTGCCTGTCCTCCCGAGGGGGCATACCTTCACCTGTTTTACATTGGGGCATTACTGGGCCATATTTCTTATTGATTTTCTTTGACACAACACCGAAATTACATTGTATCAAAGAGGGGAAAAAGTAGAAACCAAAATTTGGTTTAGGCCAGCGACTTCAATATTCTTCATAATTCTTATTCTCTATAGTCTTCATTTCTTCTATTGATTAAATAATCTTAATTATTTAAAAAATTCATCTTATCATTAATTCTTCTATTGATTAAATAATCTTAATTATTTAATTAATTCATCTTCCATTAATTCTTCTATTAATTAAATAATCTTAATTATTTAATTAATTCATCTTCTATTAATTCATCTATTAATTAAATAATCTTAATTATTTAATTAATTCACACTTTTCTTTATTCTATCTGACTAATTAAATAAACACTTAATTATTTAATTATGTTACTAATTAACCTTCTTGTCAAATTAAATAAATCATTATTTAATTTACCTATATCATATTTCAACTATAATTAAATAAATTCTTTATTTATTTAATTATTCATTTAAAATCCCTTCATCACTTAATTAAATAAATATTATTTATTTAATTATTCTTCAAATATCGAGTCTTGAATTAAATGAATTATTTAATTCATTAATTCTATTTTAATGCATTCTTCTATATTTTAGATAATTATGTGAGTTATCTAAGTATTCACTTTTACTCGACTCAACATCTATTTTAATCGATTAGTTAACAATTGATTTGATTTCTGAGTGGCATCTTCGAGTAATCTTTTCGTCAGATCATGCAATCCTCCAGTTCTAAATCATTTGCATGTACATGCATATTAATTAAATATTCTTATTTAATTAATTAAGTGTTGTGCGTGCATTCAAACAAAGAGTCGTTACAATCAAACTTTATCTTTGTCATGCAAAGATATTTCTTCTATTTTCGAATGCCGAATTGAAGATTAAATTATTTATTTAATATTTAATTCTATTTCTAATTCGAATCATTCATGTCATCACTGTTAGTTATCATAATGCATGTCTAATCAGTCGATCTCAATTGTCTGTTGGTCTTTCAATCTTGACCTGTCATTCGAATAATCAATTTTCTATAAATTGATTTGTCATTCTTCATTCCAAGCTCTCTTCCAAAATCTTATGACTTTTGAGAGCACCTTTGTCTTGAATCTTTGATATTTTGTTAATCATTATCTTAGGCTATACTTGCATGAATTACAGAAAATATGAGGGAAATTATACTACACAAGCAAAATAGAGAAGGGAAATCGAGATGAATCATGGAAATACGTTTGAAAATTGGTGATATTGTTCTAGTTTTATTTACATTTTTACTTTCCCATGTTCTTTGTTGCTTAACGAATGAATTTGCATTTTAGAGATTAGTATTGTATGCATGTGTGCTTCTAATCTAATCTTTCTTGTTGTCTATTGTGCAAGCATTTCATTTTCAAGTCGAACTACTAGGTCTCTCGGTATATGCAGGATCATCGTGCAAAAAACAGGCCCTTAAGTGGCAAAAAATTTAGAAAAATCAGTGTTAGGCAACTTGACATAAATATTTGAATAAGTTATCTATATTATTTCAAAAATATGTAAAAATAGAATTTGTAGAAAATTGAATGTAGTTTCTAAAATACTAGGTTTATTTAAAAATAAATAAAATCTATTTGGTGAAAATTTGAAATTTCAATGCATTAGTACTTAAATTTCAAGGAAAAATAAGAAGTAGGTGTCTGCCCACTAACCATAATAAAATGATAATATTTTTTGTAAGATTTTATATATAAGTAGAGGACTCATGTCGGATGTGATACATATTTTTTGTAATTTTTTTCCAACTAAATAATTAATTATGAATTTTTATTACAAATTTGAGAAAATATAAAAACTTGTTTTGTCGACCACCTTAACTTGGTCAAAACTTCATGAAATTTAATTTTTATTTTTTAATCCTATAGTATGTGAAGCATAGAATGTGACATGTTTGGATTCAAAAATATGATACTATTTGAAAGTTATAGATGTTTTCAATCAGCCTATCGATCAGACTTTAGTCGTAATTCTAATAGAAAATGAATAATAATTATTTATTAAATTCAAATTAAATCATAATTTATATTTTTGGAAAGAGAATCTCCTCTAAAAACCCTTTTCGTTTCATTAATTTTGGGTGAAAAAAAGTCGTCAGCCACATACCCTACAAATACCCATAATATTGCCACTTTTTGGCGCACCATGATCCTGCACATACCCCTCTGTGTGTACAATGTAGGCAAGGCCATCACACGATGAGCCCCTGAGGCTGCACTAGGTCAGTCCTTTAGGGTTTTTCATCACACACAGTCAATTGTCAACACATCATATCAAGTCATGCATTACTCTGGTGAACAAGTCAGCAATGTCTCTGAGTCATATCAAACATCTTGGCAAACAAAACAATTCAAACAGATCAACCAACCGTCTACTACAGGATGTGTCCTTCTTGGAAACAGACGTTATCAAAACAATCAACCTATGTCTTATTCAAGATGTGTCCTTCCTGCGTAATCGACAAGGTCAAAACAATCAAATGTAGCCTTACACAGGTTATCACATCAATAGCATCTAACTTAACGTCTTATACAACACATATCTTTCTGAAACCAGGCTTTGTCATGCCTTATACAGATAGTCATAACATCGAAACCAGACTTACAGTCTTATCTGGTATGTGTATCTCCTACAATTAGGCTCTATCAATCAAACAAATCAAACAAACAAATCATGTCTTGGCAAATATTTTACTGTCTTTTTGACTTTATGGCTTATTTATCTTATCATTTATCTTGAATTGATGACTAGGATTCATGTTACTAGCTTTCTCAAGGATGTCCCATGAAGGATTTAGAGGAGCAATGACATATCAAGATTCTATTTTCTTTGACTGTTGTCTGTCGACTGTCTTTTTGAATTTGATTTTGAGTCATGTTACTAGTTTCCTCAAGGATGTCCCATGAAGGATTTAGAGGAGCGATGCTGTCTCATGACCCATCTTTTTCTTTTGTTTGCTGTCTGTGGTTTGTCCTGACAAAAAGACTGGGGCAACTTGTGTCCTTAGTATGAGTTAGTGACAATCCTTGTCTGCGACTATCTATTATTAGCAAGTGGATGACCTTGCACACTTTGATTTATGTCATATCTTGGTGTTTGTATCCATTTGTATTGGTACCACCCAATGATGATAAAGTGCAATACCTTTTGTGATATGGTAAAATATCAAAGATTCCTAACACTAACATCTATCTTCTGTCTTTTCATTCTTTGTCGATCTTCCATTCTGCACTAACAGTTCTTCTTTCTTGCATTATGACAAAGTCCTGTGACACAAAAATGGTATACATTATCCTGCATCCACATACATGTTAGAAACATACATACATATAGGCATATTTCACATTTAGATCATCATGGAATAATAGACAATAATCATCATTTAACAGTGCATATCATAAGCAATAAACTGTAAATATGGGAATCACATTACATTTGCATTAACACACATCGTCTACATCATACATATAAGCATTATATTGCATCTAGTAAATATAAATTGCATACATTATATAGAATCATACAATACATACAATCATCTATCACATAACATATCATATAAACATCACATGTATAAATAAAGACTGCATAATCAATAGATAGACAATGCATATCATAAGAATCGCCACCAAAATCATATATATATATCGCTCATATGTGTCACATCACAATGTCATAATGTATCACAAATACATGGAAGACCGTAGGCTATCAGATCAAAATACAATGTCTCAAATGGACCTCAAACAATATCTCTATCCTGAACTGCCACTGCCATCATGTTGGGAGTGTGTGGGAGACTGATGCTGGGAACCGGTTGATCTCTGAGCTATGGGAGGTCTATCATATGGCCCTGCTCTACGTGGATGATCCACTCCCTCTGTGCTCACTATCCATGTGTGGGTCCTGGTCTGGGACCTACTACTCTGTGCCGCTGAAAAACTGGGAGCCCGTCACTCTAGGGGAACCTCTTCCTCATACAGATCTCGGTAGTATCTCTCCCTCTCACCGGCTCTGACCAACTCTCTGGAAAATGCTGCTAATGGTCCTATACATAATGACCTGAGCTCTGTGAATCTCTGCTCAGTCTCCTACCCCTGGGCTACTACTTGATCCCTCTCCATCAAAGCTCTATCTCTCTCCACCCTGTAGGCATATCTCTCAGCCATCAACACTCTCATCTGCTCCTCCAAGGAGGCAACCTGGGCTTGTAACATATCAATGTCAGGCACCTCTACCTCTGTCTCATCTTGACGGACCCTATCTCTCCCGTCCTCCTCCTTGTCCATCTCCTCCAGGATCTGATCCCTGATCTCTCTCTTGTGATCATCGTCCTCCTCATCATCCTCCTAGTAGGCACCTAGCAATCCAAGGGCATCGATCTCTGCCTCCTCTCCCACTGCCTCCTCTCCAACGGCCTCCTCTCCAACTGCCTCCTCGGCACCTACCTCTGCCTCTGCTAGGATGTCAGGGATGTCTGGGATAACTGCCTCTGCCGGCTGCTCCTCCTCACCACCTCTGGCCACATATAGCATGGCCACATCCTCCTCTCCTCCTCTCTCCTCTCAGATCAGTGACAAGGTTGGTCCTCGTCCCCATCGACCACGCCTCCCTCTCCTGCCTCCATGTCAGCCACCTCTACCATCATCCCCACCATCACCTCAGCCTCCTCAGCCTCCTCAACCTCCTCCTCTACCTTGTCTGCCTCTGAGACCTATACCACGTCACTCTACCGATGTTGGCTGCCCTGGATCTATCAAGGGAATTGGCCTGTGCAATGCCCACCACTGATCATAAGCTGGGGTCATCCCTAGATCTACTGGTCCACCCCTCCATCCCCATGGCTATTCCTATAAACCATTAATATCTGACTCTGCAATGGCGACTGGAATCTCTAGCCCACACAACAGGACCACTCGCGATGACCGAGCAAACTCTGCTCTCCCTCGAGGTACATCCTGTACCTCTCCATACTGTCTCAGGACCCAGTCTGGCAACTGCCGCTCTATAATGTGCATATGGTACACTGTCCATCCCACTAGATACTGTGTCTGTCTGCAATATGGTAGGTGCTCATCCTCATCTGACCATACCTCGTAGCCCAGGTATGGTCTCCATGTGAACTCTTGCATCAAATCTATCGCGTGTCTGAAATAACCTGTGTCCCCAATATGGTGCTGTGTGGTGGCCCCCACATAACGAAAGGCGTATGGTGCTCCATGAGGTACATCAACTGTAATAGGTGGTCTGAATATAGTGATATGCTCCCACGCCCATACCATCAGAAGCGTGGTACTGCAACTCATAGACTATGCCTCTCTATAGGCAATGTCATGCAAGTGGAAGTATAACATCCCTAGCACACACGAACCCCAAGCATATACGACTCGGCACTCAAGCATGCCCACTAACATCTCCCCCCATCCTACAGGGAATCCATGTCCTCGGCGGTCAGGCAGTACTATACCACCTATCAAGGTCGCTACTAGATAGTCTAACTGTCTATACCTTTGAGCCAATGTCCGCCATCTAATCTCATAGTCGTCCACCCCTAGCTGTCTAATGTCAGCGTGGGGGTAATATCTGCACATCTCTGCTATCCCCCTTTGCGTATCATACACTACCAGTGTCCCTCTAATAGGCAATCTCAATATCCTATAAACATCCTCTAAGGTCACTGTAGCCTCTCCAGTTGGAAGATGGAACGATGATGTCTCTGAATGCCACCACTCATATAATGTTGTCAGCAATCCCCGATTTGCCCTAATCTGGGGCATATCGGTCACGTGCAACAAACCCAAATGCCATAGAGTCCATCACTCGGCCGGCCGTAGGCTGTCTCTGAATCAAAACGTCGTGGGTCTCAACTCATGTGTATAGATAGGGTCAAGAACAACCTGTAACAACATTATACATGCCTCATGTCAGCCTGAATCATCTATTCTACTGCAACCTAACTGTTTTAACATAAAATGCAAATGTGTCGTTATTTTGCAAATGTGTCATTCTTTTACAAATGTGTCACTTTTCCACAAATGTGGTTCACAAATTACATGTGTGTCATTATTAATCAAATGCGGTTAATAATAATCAAATGCGTCATAAAAATATCAGTTGCGTTGCATAAACTCAAATGTGTTTTTAAATAAGCAAATGCGGCTATATATATTCATATGCATTTAAGAAAATCACATGCGTATCAAAATAAGCAAATGCAGCAATATCTATGCACATGCATTGCAAAATTTCAAATGCGTAACAAAATAAACATATGCGTTTATTCGCTAAACACCAATCTAACCGACCGGCGTTAAAATGCAAATGTGGTTTTTCGCAGTCACATGCATCATTTGCGCATACACATGCAGTGCAAAATTAAAAGTGATGCATAACTTATAATGCAATAAATGTCTTAAAATGCATGCAAATTAAAAAATTTCAAAAGGCAAGTTTTAGGTCCATACCGGGGGGTCCGCGTCGGCTAGTCTCTGGTATGTCCAGATCTTGTATGCACGATGATGGGTGGCTGGAATTGGAGACATGCTCGCTGAAAATCCAGAGCAACTTTTCAAATCTCTAAGATAGGTGGGTGCAAATGAATAGTTTTTCACCCCAATTCAAATATATACCTAGGGCTTAGGTGGCATTTCCTCCCTTCTGGCCATGTAAACTTCCATTTTCTATCATCTCCTACCCATCCCTCCCGTTTTTGAACCCAATTTCGTCAACTGGATTGCATTTCTGCCTATTTACTAGACTAATCGGGCGCATTTCCAAATTTTTTTGACCCTTTCAAAAATTTATCAATTTTCCCGAGGGGGCATACCTTCACCTGTTCTAATCCAGAGCTTGACTGGGGCATATTTTTATCGACTTTCTTTGACACAATGCCTAAACGACATTGTATCAAAGAGGGGCAAATGTAGACACCAAAATCTGGTTTAATCCTACGACTTCCATATTCTTCATAATTCTTACTATTCATGGTCATTGATTAAATAATCTTAATTATTTAATTAATTCATCTTAACATTAATTCTTCTATTAATTAAATAACCTTAATTATTTAATTAATTCACAATTTTCTTTATTCTATCTAATTAATTAAATAAACACTTTTTATTTAATTATCTTACTAATTAACCTTCTTCTCAAATTAAATAAATTCTTATTTAATTTATTCTTTATCATACTTCAACTATAATTAAATAAATTCTTTATTTATTTAATTATTCATTTAAATCCCTTCATCATTTAATTAAATAAATCTTATTTATTTGATTATTCTTCAAATATCGAGTCTTGAATTAAATGAATTATTTAATTCATTAATTCTATTTTAACACATTCCTCTATATTTTAGATAATTATGTGAGTTATCTAAATATTCACTTTTACTCGACTCAACATCTATTTTAATCATTCAGTTAACTATTGATTTAATGTTTGAGTGGTGTCTTCGAGTAATCTCTTCGTCAAATCATGCAATCCTCCAATTCTAACTCAATTGCATGTACATGCGGATTAATTAAATATTCTTATTTAATTAATTAAGTGTTGTGCATGCATTCGAACAGAGAGTCGTTATAATCAATCTTTATCTTTGTCATGCAAAGATATTTCTAATGTTTTCGAATTCTGAACTGAAGATTAAATCATTTATTTAATCTTTAATTATATTTCTAATTCAAATCACTCATGTCATCACTATCAGTTATCAGAATGCATGTCTAATCAGTCAATCTCAACCATTCGTTGATCTTTCAATCTTGGCTTGTCATTCGAATAGTCAATTTTCTATAAATTGATTTGTCATTCTTCATTCCAATCTCTCTCTTGAAAAATCTCTCGCGAAATCTTATGACTTTTGAGAGCACCTTTGTCTTGAATCTTTGATATTTTGTTAATCATTATCTTAGGCTATACTTGCACAAATTACAGAAAATCTGAGTGCAATTATACTACACAAGCAAAATAGAGAAGGGCAATCGAGATGAATCATGGAAATAAGTTTGAAAATTGGTGATATTGTTCTAGTTTTATTTACGTTTTTACTTTCCCATGTTCTTTGTTGTTTAATGAATGAATTTGCATTTTAGAGATTAGTATTGTATGCATGTGTGCTTCTAATCTAATCTTTCTTGTTGTCTATTGTGCAAGCGTTTCATTTTCAGCGTTACACAACCTATGATTGAAATACCCCAAAACACTTTCATCCCACCCCCTGATCCCCAAAGTGATGTGACGACACAACTCAGGTTTCTCTCGTAACAAGTGCTCAACCTTCAGTCAAGGTGAACAACCAAAACACCAAGCAACTTGTGTCCCTATCCATTTGATAGGAGATTAATAATGAAACCATTCCCCAAGGGATTTGAAATCCCAAAATTTGACAAATATTGAGGGATGGGAAACCTTGAAGATCACATCAGGGAATTCTAGGTTCATTGCATGGAGGTCGCATATGACAATACTTACCTAATGCGGTTATTTCCTAGGAGCTTGGCAGGCCACGCTATAGAATGGTTCTCGCTTACCTTTAGACATTAAAAAATTCCAAGAAATTTGGGACGCATTCATTAAAAAATATGCATGCAACATTGCAATGGATGTTAGTCTCGAAGAACTCTCAGCTCTAAGACAAGGAAAGGGTGAATCATTTGCCTCTTTCCTCCAATGATGGTGATCCAAGGCCAATCAGAGCAAGTGGACCATGCCAGAAGAACAACAAGTTTGCACCATCATAGCAAACCTTGAAGGCCGCTTGGAATTTCATCTCAAGGTTCAGGGCATCACCACATATGATCAATTGATATCCAAGGTGCTTAGTATCGAAAGAGCCCTTATGACTTGACCCGCAGAATCAACATCATACCACGAACAACAAAAGAACCGCCCACCATCCAATTACAACAATAAAAATCATACGTGGGAAAGAAACAAAAATGTTACTAGTGATGGTGACGTTGATGCCAAGGTGGTCATTAGTGCTCCTCGCCAACATACATCTGCACTGTAAATCCAAATTCAACACCAAAACCATCATCACACAACAAACCAACCCAACAATAATCCAACCATCAATAATCTCAATGACCAAAGAGGACCACCCCAACCCAAAAGTTATCCCAAACGAAAATACACCATTTTGGGGGAGCCACTTGAGGACATAATGAAAAAGTTGATCAACGAAAAACTCATCAAGCCTCCTACATTTGAGAATTACCAAGAACCCTATTCCAAACCTCCTCGGTACAACGAGAATCAACTTTGTGAATTTCATAAAATAAAAGGCCATACCACAAATAGTTGCATGAGACTCAAAAACATCATCCAAGATCTCATCAATAAGAAAATCATAAACGTGGAAAAACCTACAGGAAATTAGGATCTTAAAATATACACGAATCATATGTAGAATCATGGCAACAAAGGGAATAAAAATGATAAAGGGAAGGGAAATGTAAATCATGTGTATGAAACAATCATTGCTTCCCTAAATGAAGACTGCATGGTCATCAAGGGCGCCCAAGCTAAAGATTGTGGAGTGACCACAAGAGGCAGCAAAGTCACCATCATAGGATCATCCCAACCAAATAGAGTCCCTACATCTAGTTTCATTCCTAATGGCTACAATTTCCTAGAGCAACTCAAGAGAACACCAGCACACACCTCCATCATGGAGTTGTTAAAAATATCATCATCTCATAAAAATATCCTCGAGGAAGCATTAGCCTCATCCATTGTCCCCACAGATCTTAATGCAGAGCAATTCCAAGCTATGGTCAGAAATATCATAACACCTAATCTCCTTACATTTTTTGACCAAGATTTCCCCGCCCAACCATCTCACAACCATGCACTTCACTTGGAAGCCATTGTACACAAGAGAAAAATCAAAAGGGTCTTGGTGGATGGAGGTGCAAGCTTGAACATATGTTCCCTAAGCCTCATCAAGTAGTTAAAAATATCAGAAGATTCCACCAACAAAGGAAAGGGAATCACGATAAGAGCATATGATGACCAAGAAAGAGTGTCTCAAGGCATGATTAAACTCCCTATTCAAGTAGGGACAACTCTCATGGAAACCATTTGTCAGGTCTTGGACCTTGACTTGCTGTACAATATCCTCCTGGGATGCCCATGGATCCATGCGATGAAAGCTGTAGCATCAACCTTCCACCAGTGTGTGAAATTTACACATAATGGACAAGAGGTTACTATCCATGGAGACCCTGAACCATTTTCATATTGCAAAATCCTTGAAGAAAATTATTACAAAATCCCACAAGTGCCAAAAAATGATGAGGGCCCATCCATGCCATACATCGACCTTGCCACTCTCGCGTCCAATTCTGCAACAGAGACACCCGCTACTCCCACCATTACCACCATCTCTGTCATCAAGCTCATCATCCAGGAGGATGGTTGTGGAAGCTACAAGCTCCCTAACAATGCTTTTGTGATAAGAGAGTTACCACAATCTCATAGATCACGGGGACGTCCACAAGAGAACCAAGCTTCCACATCACAAATGTTTCCTGAAGACTATCCTAAATTCACAAGATGGGGAGACCTTGGCTAGGAGGTTATTGAAGTAGATCCATCTCACATGTTATCTCAAGATGAAAGACCAACACCTAAATTACCAATGGATGAGACAAGCAAAGGCCTACAAATGATGCTTGCAATGGGCTACGATAGAAATCAAAGACTGGGACAAAATGACAATGGCCTCATAATACCTATCATGCTAGAGACGTGATCTATAACAAATCTTGGCCTTAGATGTACCCCTCTGAGTATCACCATACATGGCTGAAGTCCTCCAGTTAGAACGGTTAATATTTCTCCTCAGCCAATACTAGTAGAAGTACGGTCACCAATATCCATAGGTAGAGACACACATAACTTTATAACTAAGGCCTATATTAGTAGCAATGATGAGGATACCATGACCAGTCTACCTAGGTTATTTGAGGACACCACCCTATGCATGATTAGCACCCTCTCCTTTGAAACATACCATCAAAATCATGAGATCTGTTTAGTCTATCCCCAACTCATCGACTACGACCAACAAGGACCACGAATTCTTGATACATTCAAAAATGATGAGGCGCTCTTAGAATTCATGGGATTGCAGGACAATATTCCAGATGGGGATCACAAAGCAAGGTTTATAATGGAGTTGGACACACATGGCTATTATGGGGAAACGATTGAATCCTTCAGTCACAAAAGTGAGAAACTAAGAATAATATCTAAGTCCTTGAGTGAAAACCACACTGTGGCACTCTCTGACAAGAAAATAGTACAAAGAAAAGACGTATCCAATAGTGAAAACCTCTCTGAGGCACCCGAGGATGAAGGATTCAATCTTCCTTTAACAACTATTCATCAGGAGAAGTTAGCGGTCTTGGCTAAAAAATGCAATCTTGTCAACCCAGGAACAGAGGAGACCTTGCATATTACATTCTATGTGGAATCACTACTTTCAGAAGAGCAAGAACTCCAACAACATTCCTAAGGGAAAGGAAAATAAACTTCGCATGGAGTTATACTGACATGCCAAGACTTGATCCAAAGACTATGGTTCATCACTTAGTAGTGTATCCAAAAGCAAAGTTGGTCAAACAAAAGCTTTGAAAAATGCATCCTCAAATCGCTCTATTATTCGAAATGGAGCTAAAAAAGCTATTGGACATAGGATTCATCCAACCAATCGATTACCCATAATGGGTGTCAAATTTGGTACCTATGTCAAAACCTGATGGAGCCATTAGAATCTGCACAAACTTCAGAGATTTGAACAAGGCATGTCCAAAGGATGACTTCCCCCTTCCTAACATCGACATGATAGTAGACATGACAATAGGACATCAGATGCTATCACTAATGGATAGATTTTCAGGATACAACCAGATCATGATAGCAAAAAAAAGATCAACATAAGACAACTTTCACTTGTCCATGGGGGAACTACTACTGGAACATGATACCATTTGGCCTAAAGAACATAGGAGCAACCTATCAAAGGGCCATGACATGATTCATAAAATAGTCAAAGACTATGTCGATGACATTCTAGCTAAGTCAAGAAAAAGACAAGATCATATAGCAACCCTAAGTGCTATCTTTGACATACTGGAGGAATACAAAGTCAGACTAAATCCCAAGAAGTGTGTCTTCCGAATACAATTAGGGAAACTGCTAGGATACATATTGTCCATGAGGGGTATCAAGGTGGATCCAGAAAAATTGAAAGCAATCCTCAAGATGGAAGCACCAAAGACATTAAAACAATTGAGAGGCCTCCAAGGCCAACTTCAATCCATCTGATGATTCATAGCACAACTGGTAGACAAGAAAAACCCATATTCTCACCTACTCCACAAGGGGGTAGCGTACAAATGGGATACAAAGTATGAAGAGGCATTTAACAAAATCAAGGAATACCTATTGACACCACCAATCTTAATGCCACCCATCCCAAGAAAACCATTGATCTTATATGTATCAGCAATAGCAACAGCCCTTGGAGCTCTCCTAGCTCATCATGATGAAAACGGAACAGAGAGGGCTATCTTCTACATTAGTAGAAAAATGGTTGGTCATGAGCTGAACTACTCATTCATCGAGAAACTATGCCTCACAATAGTGGTTGCATCACAAAAATTCATACATTACATGTTGGCACACAAGATAAAGCTCATCGCCAAAATTGACCCCCTCAAGTATCTCTTATCAAAAGCAATGCTCATAGGAAGAATGGAAAAATGGGTGACAATACTGTCAGAGTATGACATTGAGTATGTAGAGCAGAAAGCAATTAAGGGTCAAGTTATTGCAGATCAACTAGTGGAGGCACCTATTTATTCTGAGAATCCTCTTGTCTCAGAGTTTCTAGATGAATCTATTTTTAACATCAACATAGCTGACCACTAGAAACTATACTTCAATGGCTCATACACGCAGCATGGATCAAGAGCTGGTGTTTTCTTCATCACCCCACAAGGGGATTGCATACCAAGGTCATACAAACTAGCATTTCCTTGCACCAACAACATCACAGAATACGAGGCTTTGACTATAGGTCTCAAGATAGTAGTGCAATGGAATATCATGGCTCTCAAAGTGTATGGAGACTTACAGTTGATCATAAACCAAGTCAATAATGAATATCAAACCAAGGAAGATAATCTCACTCCGTACAAGAAATTAGTGGAGACTCTCAAAGAATCTTTTATAGAAATAACATTTGAGCAGATTCCTAGAACCAACAACAGAGCAACAGATGCCATGGCAACAATCGGGTCCTTGCTGAATATCCCCAACAATGTTCCAAAATATGAATTCTTGATTGAGCATCTTCTCATTCCCACATTCAAGGTACCAAAATTAGAATTCATGTGTGAAATCATTGGTCTCAGTGATCCTTGGTACCATGAAATCTACACATATCTTCGAATAGGAGTTATACCCACTGACCTATCATCAAACCTAAAATGAACCTTTGTTAAAAAGGCATCTAGATTTGTCATCCTAGGTGATACCTTATACTGTAGAAGCATAGAGGGTACCTTGCCACGCTATCTAAATGTTGAGGAGGCATTAACTACTCTAGTTGAGGTACACAACAGTATCTGTGGTTCACACTTGAGTGGAATGGCCATAGCCAAGAAACTGCTGAGGATGGGGTATTATTGGCCCATAATGGAAAGAGAAGCACATGATCATGCCAGAAACTGTCTACAATGTCAACAACATGGGGACCTCATCCATGCTCTAGCTCAAGAGCTTCATCCTATCGTCACACCATGGTCCTTTTCGCAGTGGGGACTTGATCTCATTGGGAAAATCACACCCACCTCATCTAATGGCCATAAATTCATCATAACTGCCACTGAGTACTTCACAAAGTGGGTGAAGGCCATACCCATGACATATATAACTGGGAAGCAGATCTCAAAGTTCATTCTAAACTATCTCATATGCCACTATGGTGTCCCACAAGCCATTAACTCAGATAATGGGACACCATTCAAAAATTAGGATGTCCATGACTTGTGCAAGAAATTCAAAATCCAACATGGCTTCTCCACCTCATACTATCCCCAAGGCAATGGCCAAGCAGAAGCTACAAACAAAACCATCCTCAAAATCCTCAAGAAAATAGGCAATGACACAGGTCGTCACTGGCATCTGCAACTTAATACCGCCCTCTGGGCCTATTGAACTAACATCCACACACCCACTGGTGCCACCCCCTTCTCCTTGGGTCTACAGATTAGAAGCCATACTCCCCATTAAGATCGAATTCCCATCCCTCAAGATATCACTTCAAAACCTCATCACTGATGAAGACTACTGAGTGTCAAGATTCAACTAGCTGGAGCTACTAGATGAGATACAGATAGATGCTTTAAATCATTTGCAAGTCTATTAGAATAAACTCAAAAGAAGCTACAATAAGAAAATCACAAGTAGGACATTCCAAGTCAGAGAACTAGTCTTAAAAGAAAATCAAAAGAATGTACCAAACCCAAGCAGCAAAGGAAAATTTGAACCCAATTGGCTGGGACCATTCATTATAACAAAAAGTTATAAGTTAGGGGCATATCAACTATCAACACTCGAAGGGGAACCTCTACAAGAGCCCATGAATAATTCTCATCTCAAAAAGTTTTATGCCTAAATCTTTCAAGGTATAGAACCAAAAATAAAAAAAAATAGAAAATGTCATGAAAAAATGGTTACTTTGATGAAAACCTGGCAAACAGGAGTCTTGGTGACAACAAAAAAAATCAAAAAAGAAAAAAATCCAAAAAAATCCAAAAAAATTAGAAAAATGATTGAAAATAATAAAGAGAAAAATCATCCTCTAGT
Source organism: Sequoia sempervirens (assembly GCA_007258455.2). Classification (NCBI taxonomy): domain Eukaryota; kingdom Viridiplantae; phylum Streptophyta; class Pinopsida; order Cupressales; family Cupressaceae; genus Sequoia; species Sequoia sempervirens. Next base: position 156,522,373 of record VDFB02256132.1, on the reverse strand, counting down.
GAAAACCACTTCAGTGGCACTTTGGACAAGTACCTTGGTGAAAACCTGGCAAACAGGCACCTTGCATAAATAAACACTTTCCATCCACCAGGATCTTTATGGCTTATTCGGCATCATCCCTCCATTTCTCTTCCATCATGCATCGCATTCAGGTCTCCATCCATCAGTCATCCACTCACATCCGTACCATAGCTTGGTCTTGTTTTCGTACCATGATCCCTCCTAGTACTACTTAGCCCATCCTCAAGGTCATTTTGTCTTGCCTTTATCAGAGTAGTCTATTGCATCACGATGGGGGCATGCTCTTATTAGATCGGATTCGTGTATGACTTGTCCTCAAATTAGAAAATCAGAAAATAAAAAAAATCAGAAAATGCAAAAATCCAAAAAATATCAAAACATATCAAAATCCAAAAACAGGTCAAAAAATTGGTAAAAAAGTAAAAAATAGAGTCATCTTGTCAAACTACATCATCTCTGAGCTTGAACATAGGCAAGGTTGATCTTTGATCATCCCCTGAAACACTTAGGTTAGTCCTTTAGGAGTCCGTCATAATAAACTGACATCTCATCATGTATATCTTCATCTGTAAATTAGTCAAGTCATTGTCAAACTACGTGGTCTCTGCGTGTATAACATAGGAAAGGCTAATCTGTTGATCAGCCCCTGAGACCCCTAGGATAGGTCCTTCGATTAGTCTCTTGGTCAATATCTCAAAAAATCCCAAAAACATTGGAAAATAGAAAATCAAAACAGTTGAAAATCCAAAATCCAAAAAATAGCCTCAAAACATTCCAAAAATGTCAAAAACATCCAAATATTTGAAAAAATCCATCCATCTCATCTTGCTTGCACCTGCAATTACACCACTCATAATAAACTAATTGTCATCATCAAATTTTGGTGAAATAGTTAGAAACAAGTCTAGCAGATTAAAAGTAAAACTCCAAACGTCAAGTGTTAAGCCTAAGTCAGTGCGTAAGCAGGTTGGTCATCTCTTCATATTAGTAACTTATCATCCAGTTGCTCCCATAGCAATCATCCCTTAGAGAACTTTGGATAAATGAAATGACATGCCGCCATCCACTAACATGTCCTAGGATGAATCCTTCCTACAATGGGCATTATCTTTTGGCAATAAGTTTCGGTTCTGATCCTTAGAAAACACATCCTTTTTCTGTTAACGGTATTGAAGAGCATCATTTTGTTTGTTTACTTGGTCTTTATCTTTTGACTTATCTTATTTGCGCTCATTCCAAGGATGTCTCGATGATATCCTAAAATAGAGGATTTAGAGAAATAGGAATGGGGCAACAATCATTATCTTTTGTCTATTGTTCTTTTTGGACATTCTTGTAATATAACCTTGGCGAATACTTGCTTTGTTAGGTATGTATGGAAGAGGTCTAGGGCAACTTGTTGACTATTGCTTGGATAGGTTTACCTTTCCGTGTTTTGGTCTGAGGTGCCTAAAACTTCTGAAGTGCATCCTAGTAAAGTTTCTGTATGTTAGGTGTGAACAAGAATGCTCCTATCTACTTATCAAGTCAAATTTCATCTCACTGGGTTCCACGCCATCTTGGTTTTCTATACATTGATGCATCATACCATGTGTGTTATCGAACATAAGAAAATTTGGCCCTTTGAAAATCCCAATTCCTCGGCAAGTAATCATCATCATCATCATCATTTGCATTTGCATCATCTTGTGTCTCATTGAAATGACTCCTTTTCTTACTAACCACACTAACAAGGTACTATGACAGTTGATCATTATCTCCATCATCACCATTGATCCTACATCCACAAATCATTAGCATATCACATAAGCATAACATATAGGAAACATACGCATTGCATTTTAATCATCATATAAACAGGTTATCATAAACATTCTTCATAGATAGGTGCATCCATGTCATTGCATTTCACCTATTACATTGCACTTATATCAATCATTGCATAAACATTCATTTGCATTTCATAACCATTTCATATTACCATCTATCATATAAATCATCACATAAGCATCTACAAAAGCATTTCATAATCATTTTTCACATAATCATAAACAATAGCATTAGGCATACATACTTGCATAACATCATCACATCATCTCACCACTGTACATTCACATTACATTACACATCAGCATATCACTTTGCATTAACATACCATTGCATCACATACATCATCATTAATTACATTTAGGTTAATAACATTTGTTATTTTAATCATCTCATAAAACCATCGCATTAACACCAATTCATTTGAAGAATATTACGACCATCACATTTTCATATTTCATTAGCCATATCATCTCATAAATAACATCATAAAACATTCATTGCATAAATCATTCCACATAGGCATAGACGTATAAATTTCATTACAAATGATTCATATATGCATCCATTCATTAACATTTCATTTCGCATGTGCACCATAGATCATATCATTTCACATATCAGACCATCGCATTTGCATTATCATAAATAGATCATCACATTTGCATATCATAGGTTAACATAATATAGATCTGTTAGTCATAATCATAACACATGTATCACCACCAGAAATAAATGTATCCATAAAGGACATCACTGCAAAGCATATAGAAATAAAACATCCATGCATAAAGGAGAACATGGTACATCGCATCAAAATCATAAATTGGCTTATATATATATATCATCAATAATTGCACTGTCATAGAACAAAGAATAAATCGGATCACTGTACATATATGTCAATCAGTAAAAAATACCCATTGGGCTATCAAAAATGAGCCCATAAGGCACAAAAAGTATATATCATCTCGATCAAGCTCAATCTCTGTGGATGCTGCCCTCGCCCCTGTCACTATGACCCTTTGGTGGTCTCTAGTTGGCCCGCTCTGAATACTCTAGGACCCACTCTGCTCTAGGTATGGCCTTGTGATAGGACCACTGATAATATTCTGCCTCTCGGATAGCATCCTTGTAGGAGCACACTAGCACTATACCCTAGGAGGAGGAGGTTGTCATACTCTCTATCTGCTATCTGTGGCCTAGCTCTGTAGCTGCCTATAGCTCCGCAGCCTGTCTTTGCTACATGGCCTGATCCCTCTTGGTGCTGAGTTGCTCTCTCTCATCCCTCGCCTGATCTCTCTCTACTATCACCGCCTAAACTTGGGCCTGTAGCTGTGCAATCAAGGTGTCCCATGCATTGGCCTATCCTGCTGGCTGTACCCGTGGTTGCATGTGAGGCTGATCATCACCCTCAGTTCGTGGTGGTGGAACTGGTGGTGCCTACTGCTAATCTTGCATGTGAACATCCCCCTACCCTAGCTAGACTAGGGGCACGAATGACAGATCTCATCAAACCTCAACTCTTTGTCCTCGGCCTCACCCTTTACCCCTGACTCTGCACACATCTGGATCCTTACCTTGAATGGTCAACCAAAATGGAGGTTGGAACCAGTCCCTGTAGGCCTGAGTGGTGCTTGGATCTGCTAAACCCTGATCATAATCCCATAGTCAGGCTACCAAGTCCCTAAAGCTATCAACTACCTCTGAAGTGGGAATACCATGTCCCCATGACACTTGTGTCATGCTACAAGCAAAGATGGCTACATAGTCGTCATCAGGCCGATCCTGCGGCTCTCCAAACTGATGTTGTATGCACTTGGGAAGGTACCTCTCAATCATTGTATGCTCTCGTCCCTACATGTACTAGTCCTGGTGGCAATAAAAGAGCTGATCAGAATTGTCGGCCCATACAGGCGGACCAAGGTATGGACACCAGGTAAAAACTAGCATCTTGTCTAGGACCCGCCTCTAGTAGGGGATCTCGTGCTCACCAGTGTGTGTAAAGGACACACCACCTCTGTATCATGCCACGAGGGCATTTTCTGCCCCCATCAGAACTGGAACAACACGTGGACGTAGCACAAAAATGTGCTCCCATGCCCAGACATGAAGTAAAGTCACCCTAGCCCCCAGTGCTTTGTCGTTCGTATAAACATAGTCATGTAGGTCCCTATAAAGTGAAGCCAAAAGAACAGGCCCCCATGCGAAGTGAACCAGCCTATCTCGGACCATCTACTCCCAACAATACCTCGAGCTAGAACTGAAGTATCTCCCTCGTCTATCTAGGGCAAAAAGACCTGAAATGATAGCTACAACCACCCAGTGGTAGGGAGGTGCAATAACCCTATATTGCTCTAGATCAATCTGTCCCTCGCAATAGATGATGTCCCATGTGGTGAGGACTCTGACGCAGGCCTCACGTCCCTCGTCTATATCAAATATCACCCATTGGCCATGAATAGGGAATTGTAGAATGCACCAAACATCCTCCAGAGTGATAGTGGCCTTGCCAGTGGGGAGATGAAATGACGACGTCTCGCTGTGCCACTTCTCAGCCAGTGCCGATAACATCCCTAGGTGAGTGCGCACGGGTGCCGCGTACGCAATGTGCCACAATCCTACAACTCCCAGTTGATCCTGGTCCTTTTTGTTCAGGTCCTATAAGATACTAGCCAAATGTTGCAACCAGTGCTCTCGAGAGTAGAGCTCCCTTGTTGCATCCTACATCAAGGAAGGTCAATGTGTTAAAATTTTTGAAAAATTTCTAGTCAAACACTCCAGAAACTTCTCCAACGGTGTAGTTTGTGATAGCATTGTAGTTTGATTTTACTCAAACTCTAACGCTTGAGCCCAAAAAAAAGCCAAATGGCACTGCTGCGGTGCACTTTCCCTTCCAACGTCATAGTTTTCATGAAAAGGGTGACACCACGTCGCACTTTATCAAACTGACCCGCTGAGCCCGAGCTTAGCGTCAGAGTTTTTAAACTCTGAATTGCACTGCTACGGCATAAAACAACACCGCATGACACAATTTGAATTTTGAGCATGCTATAGAGCACCGCTAGAGGCAAGCCGCTCCTTTAAAGAATTAATTGAAGCAATAAATAAAAAAATGAAGCTTGGGTAAGGGTCACATACTGGTGCCCCGATGCAAGGTGGCCGCTGGTATGTTCGAACTCGATTAGTGATGTTTAGGGGAAGCTGCTGTTGCACCATATCACCAGAAGGTCAGAGCTCAAATCTCAAGGTTGCTAGCAGAGGTGTGTGAAAATGACTTGAAAGTGACCCCTCGGGCCCCTTTTAAGCCTAAAAATTAGGGTTTTTTTCACCCTATTTGGTTGTCCTGCTAGGGTTTTGGACCCCTGAACCTGCTTTTGTTTGATTGAGGCTTGTTTTTCATCGTTTTATTGTGTTTAGACATGTTTTTAGCCTCATGAACCCCTTTCAAACATAGTGAGTACTTTGTCATATTTTTTTCGTGAGATAACCCAAAAAAATTAAATTTTTTGTTCGATCTCTCGGGGGGGCATTATAATGGAATGTTTTCTCTCACCATGAAGTAGTGGGGCAAGTCTTTAAATATCAAAAAAATTTGGCTTTGATCGAGATCGTTAATTATTTGAACCAACGCAACGAGTACATTGCTTCAAAGAGGGGCAAAATGTAGACACGTAAAATATATTGATTGACATTGTGCATCTGATCCTGACTTACTAACATCGTTTCTTCCTGAATCATCCCTCATTCTAACCATTTAATCAAATTCCCCTATCTAATTAAATTCATCAATAGTCCTCCCTTAATAGAATAAATCATTTTATCTAATTAAGTCAATCTCTTTTGTTAATTAAATCAATTCATCTAATCTAATTATCCCTATTTAATTAAATAATCAATTTTATTTGATTAAATCTCTAAAGTCTATCCATTAAATAAAATAAATTAAAACCTTATTTGATTTAATCTAACACCATCTCTTTTAATTAAATAAATCAAAATCCTTATTTAATTAAATCTCTAGTCATATTAGTCTCTTATTTCATTTAAATAAATCCATAAATTTGAGTCAAATAGGTCACATCATCTAATCTTTCTCATTAAATTAATTAACCCTTGATTAATTTAATCTCATCTCATGTCCCATCTTCTAGATAATGCAAGTTGCACATAAAAATAGATTTAATTCATTTTTTAAATCTCTATTTTCCTCACAAGGCATCTTTTGGAATATTATCTCAATTTGAATTCAAAAATTCCAAGCCAACATGTACATCCAACAAGGAAATAAATTCATCTTACATGTCCTTTTCCTTGAGCCAAGTGGCATTTATTGCATTTTCCCTTCCCTCTTGCTTGTCATTTCAACAAATTTGAAATTTAAAATTATACATTTATCAACACAAACCCCAAATCTTGCACATCCTTCATCGATTTATAGCTTGACAAGTGGCATCATACCATTGGATGAATGTTAATCCCACATTGCTCAAATTTGGACATTCATCCATCTTAGAATTCTATAAATAAAGAGCTCATATCCTCATTTCATCATCCACAATCTAGGAAAAGTTACCATGCTCAAATATCTCTTGAATTTCATCCATTATCATTGAGTCATAGCTAGGTTTTTGTGGATTTTAGCTTGGGGTTCTCATTCTTCTCCAACCAAGTGGATCAATCATCTTCAACACTTGAAGCTTGCATCATAGGAATTGGGAAAGGGCCAATTTTCACATCAAATTGACACCAATTCCCCCATGGGATCATGAGTTTGCACATCTAATTAGGATTTATTCTTTTATTTATCATTTTCATTGTGTTTTTTGTTATTTTCTTTCCTAGTTTGACATTGTAAATGGATTTCATGGGGAATCCTTGTTTTGGCTTGCAATCACTTGTCTAACTCATTTATTCTTATTGTTTTTCAGGTACAAAGGTTTGGGTTTGCACAAATAGTGTTGAGGGTTTAGGGTTTAAGGTATAGGGTTGATTGATTAGGTTCAATGTTTGAAGATTTAGGGATTAAGGTTGAGCAACTAGGGTTGAGGGTTTAATTGATAGGGTAGAGGATAGAGGTTTGGGGTATGAAGGTTTAAGGGTTCATAGTTGGAGGTTGAGGGTTTACGGGTTGAGGGATTAGGTTTGAAAGGTTGAGGGTTTCATGTTTAAGGTTTGAGGGGGTAGGGTTAAGGGTTTAAGGTATAGGGTTGTGTGTTTAATATACAAAGGGTAGAGGGTAGAGGGTAGAGGGTTGAGGTATTTCAATTTAATTGTTGAGAGTTTAAGATTTGGGTTTTGAGGGATTAAGTTTAAGAAATTAGGGCTGAGGGTTTAAGGTTTAAGGCTAGAGGGATTAGGGTCTAATGTATACAGTTGAGGGTATTGATGACATATCTCTAAAGATCCATATTGGATCTCACTTTTATATTTGTGATCCCCTAGATGCTTCACCCACTCTCTAAAGGCTATAACCTATGATCTTCTATCACAAATCATGACATATTATCCATTTTTAATTGTAATGCTTCTTTATTCAAGTCTTTGAAGTATCGTAATTGATATTTATAATTGTAATCCTTCTAAATATTCAAGTCTTAACAATGTATCACCTTTACTTATACCCAAGTGTGGTTAAATGGTGTGTCTTAGTTTTTCTTCTTCTAGATATTGAAGTCCTAATAATTTATCACATTTCTCATCACATTTGGTGCTCACACAATTCGGTGAGTGCTAAATGTTCCCTTGGAAAAAATGGTAAAAAAGGAGTTGACCCTATGATTCAAGCCCACAATTCTCTACATTTGTCTGGTTCTATGCTTTATCTGAATTAGAAACACCTTTTTATGTAGTTGACTTCTTGTTGTACAAAATTATTCTTGATCCATCACCATTTTAGCACTAATTTACATGCTAGAAAATGTAGATGAAGACAATTTGAAGTTTCTACATCATTTTTCATCATCTTAGGTAATATATTCATTTAGGTACAATTGAAATATTTATATTTAGTTTTTTTTTTTAGTTTTAACAATATAAACCATTCCTTTCATGATTTTATTAATCATAATTATTTTAGATACAATTCAACATTGAATTGGATGGAAGTTGCATAAAAAAATTAATTTTTAGGAGTTTCAAGAAAACAAATGAAAAACATTAGATGAATTCATGTAAGCTTATATAGAGGATATCAACTTAACACAAACTTTCTTATATTTTCATTGATTATAGTAGTCTATTTCCATCATGGCTAGTGGGATTCACTATTTTTCATTTTAGCTAGATATTTATATTGAGATTTTTTGTTTTATTTTTGACAATATAGACCATTCATTTGATGATTATATTAATCTTTATTGTTATACAAATAACTCAACATTGAATTGGATGGAGGTTGCGTATAAAAGTTTAATTTTTAGGAGTTTGAAAATAAAAAAAGAAAAACATGTCATAATAATGTATCATCAAAAAAGGGACCCTTTGATTGAAATGGATTATTTCATGATAAAATAGACTTAATGAGACCCTAATCTAGTGTTGTGAGGAATTTTATGTGTCCACACTAGGTCTTGGACCCTTGCAAATCAAAGAACATGCTTTTAACGACTTCTTGTAAAGGTGTTGTAAAATCCTGTAAAGGACTTTCACACTTTTCTAGACTTAATAGAAATATTTATCCCTAATTCAACATTATAATAACAATATTTCAACAATATAGAAAGATCTAAACTTAAAATTAATGACAAACTAGTGTTGTAATGTAATTTACAAATTCACATTAATTCTTGTGCTTTTCTAGGCTATGTGGACCCAATTATAGTGTTGAAAAGTGCATTTAATTACACTTTAACATTGATTTATGTGTTCCAGTCCCTATTCAACATTTACATCACTACTAACATGTCCTATTTCACCCATATTATGCATCCTAAGGCTTTAATTGATCAAACACCCAATAAGTTAGCAATCTAGACCTTATTTCCTATCTCTTAAGCTTCATAGGTGTCAGAATGCTCCCTATGGGACCCATTCACCATGCTTGGAAAATGAGTCCCATCTAGGTGAGACTCATTCACCATGCTTGGCGAATGAGTCCTATCTAGCCCCCATTTTGACCTTTGATCGGGAGAAGGTGAAATTTAAAGTTTATTTCCACTACATGTTGGCCTGTGATGTAGTATAATCGAGTAATAAGGAAAAATTGAATATAAATAAGTGTTTTTATCCTCATTTTACATCTAACAATTCAATTCATATCCATGATTCATTATTCATCCATCAATCTTTCCCTCCAAGTCAAGCAAGTTAAGGTTTCTCCATTATAAGTCTTCAAGTTAGCATTCTAAAGCATTCAAGGGAAAATTTTAACTGTGTTGCTATAGAAATCCAAGATATATCATCATTTGAAAGGTAATCACTTACATTTTTCATGCTTCATTCCTTTATTTCATCAATTTGGTTTAATTACCTAAATGGGGTTTGACTAGGGCAAACCCCCATTCCCTAACAATCAACAATCTCACTTCTTGTCTTGTTTGTATGCAAATTTAGGTCCTTCGAAAGCTAGAGGATCATTGAAGATTTAATTTCAAACTCATTCAAGTATTCTTCCCTTCATTCAAGACAAATAATCAATAAAAAAGTCATTTTCAGACCCGATTCTGGCAGTCTTTGAACTAGAGACCTATAGGAGGCAGAAATGCAGATCTAGCTCCTTAGAATATTCCTCTAATTTTCTATATTTATTTAGGTGGAATGATTCTCCATCCTTTGCGAATGAGTCCCACCTATAGGCCTAAAAATTTATTTTCTGAGATTTCAACTCCTGACAATTAGAAACAGGTTTCTAGAAGTTTTTAGTAGGAGGACTGATTCTCCATGCTTGGTGAATGAGTTTGAGTGGCCATAAAAAATAAATTCAGAGACATTCTAGAACCTTCCAATGACTTCATTTTTCCTCTAGATGCACTTTGATTTCATCCATTTATTTTTATTCTGCATATTTCTTTCTATTTCTTCATCTTTCATAGTTGTTGCAATTCACAATGTGTTTTCAAACAAGTCATAATTCTTAGATTTTGCATGTATGTTTGATCAATTCCATAGTTTAGTAGCACTTAGATCACTCCATTTTCATCACATCACATTGCATATGTCCTCTATTTGAATGAACCACTTAGCATTTTTGGATCTAATCTCTCTCCTTTTTTGGGTGAAATCCCTATAAGAGTTAGAGAGTCCATTGGGTCCTAAAATCTATGGTTCATTTGGGTGAACCCAACTCTTCAAATACTTCTATTTTCTGATTTGGTGTCTTTCATTGTAAATCTAACCTTGAATTCATTTTGCATTAGGATTTGCATTAGTTTGCATGCTAGGTGTTAAATTTTGTATTCATAAAAAGTGCATTTAGGTTGCATTTGTTGCATCTAAATTCCTTCTGATTTACTAAAATTCTGCATTTTTCATTCAGTTATACATATTGGCTTTCAGAACTCATAAGAATCAGTTTGAAATTTCTACAAATTTTGAAAAAAGTCCATACTGGGACTTATTTGCCACCTTGGGCGAATTAGTCCCTTCTGACCCCTGAAATAGCACTTTATAGAATTTAGAATAGTGTTTTTAGGAATTTTTTTGGTGCCATTTCATACCTATAATAGTTAGTTACATTTTTGTAGCATACATTTCATGAAAGCTAGCATAAATTTCTGTAGTTCATGCATAGTTTAAATTGCACATTGCATTTTGAGTTAGCATAGATTGCTATTTCAAAATGTTAGTCAATAAGCATGATTGTCATTTCTTCACTACATGTCCTAGTCCTATCTTTCCTCTTTGTGTGGATGATGTGATAGAAGTGCCTACAAACATAGATAAGCATGATGATCATATTTTTTCTTCTCCCAATACCTCTCCTTTTAGTGATGAAGGTATCTTGGTGAAAAGAGATACAATCATTGAGAATCATGCGGCTCTTGTTTTTCCTTCTCCTCATCACCTTTGGGAAGATGTTTTAGTACAAGAAAATGCAATCATGGACACATCCTTAGACATCACCTTACCTACTTTCCATTGTGAAGATAACTTTAAGGAACATGAGATTGTAAATAACGAGGATGATCAAGTGGTTTTCAATAATAAAAACTTTAAAGTCTATAACAATCCTCTTTATGATCCTTCCACTACACCTCCTCTTTTGGACAATATTAGGTAACAAAGCAATCAAATCATAGATGATCATGATACTCAATTTTTTTCATCTCCTAGTATCTCTCCTAGTTGTGATGAAGATAATTTGTTAGAAAACATAACCAATGAGAGTCATGAACATTTTGGTTGTCTCCTTTCACTTACAGAAGACTTTATTGAGCAAATCTTTAAAACCTATGACAACCCTCTTTATGATCCTTCCCCTACATCTCCTATTGTGGGAGATATTAGGGCACAAAGTAATGAAGTCATACATGATCATGATACTCCCATTTATTCTTCTCCTAGTATCCCTCCTAGTCATGACGAAGATACTATGTTGTTAGAAAACATAACCAATGAGCGTCATGAGAATTTTAGTTTCCTCCTTTCACTTATGGACAACTTTCTTGAGAAAATCAATTCCATCCTTGATTCTCCTCATACTTGTGATGAAGCTACTTTTCCAACCTTCGATGAACATATTACAAGCTCTCTTAGTATGGTAGATGAGAATGTGACCTTCAAAACAACCCACAATTGAATACAACCTTCCTCTAATCTCCCCACTCTCCCTAATCCAACACATTCAACCATTAATACCTCCCTTAGTGGTGATGAAGTTCTTTTAGATGACCCAAACCTTACTTTTTATGAACATGTGGTTTTTTTTTCTCCTACGAATTCTCCTTCTAAGGAGGATATTATGACACAACACAAAGACAACATGCCCTTCGAAGAAAATGAGGAATCTCACTTGATAAGGGATGTTAACAATATTCAACCTCAATACACTAAACCTAAGCTTAACCTTTACCCACCTTCACATCCACTTCATCCTTCTAATAAACCTAAACTTAACATTTACCCACCTTTGCATCTGCTTCATCCTTCCAATAAACCTAAAATTATCCTTTACCCCCCCTCACATCCCCTTCATCCCTCTAATGTATCACAACAATCTATTGATGATACTATTGATCATACATATAACATGAAATAACCCACAACCACCACAAATAATTCCACCATCATTACCCTTACCTAAGCCACCTAGTGCTCCTCATTACCTCCCAGCCATAAAGGAGTATGATCTTGTTGAACAATTAAAGAATACTCCTACCAAAATTTCTATTTGAGACTTGCTTCAAACCTCACCAAGTTATAATACCATCCTTCAAACTTCCTTGAAAAAAATAATAGTCCTTCCTAGAACTACTCCAAGTTATCTGGCCACTCTTGTCCAAAAGCATAGTCTTGATATTACTTTTCATCAACATGAGCTTCCTCATTTGGAGTTACGAAAAATAACATGATTCCTTTATGATAATTTCTCAATTTCATAACACAAGTATCAAGCATACCCTTATAGATAATGGTTCTACTCTTAATGTGTGTAGTGTGAGCCTTCTTGACTACTTGAAATTGGATAGATCACAAATAAAATTTAATTCTATTTCTATTTGAGGGTTTGATAATATAAAAAAACAACCACTAGGGGTCATCACTTTTACCTATTACGGTTGGAGTAGTTACTTTGCAGACTCCTATGAATGTCATGCCTTATGAACTTTCATATAATCTTCTTTTGGGCCAACCGTTGATTCATGATATGAATGAAATCCCTTAAACTCTTCACCATATCATGAAGTATGTTTATAACAATCATATATATCAAATTGAAATTGACCCTAAACCTGAGAATTGTTTGCACCTTCAAATGAGAATCACAAATCCTTTCAAAACATTAATTCCAACCTCACACATTGATCCTCTTAACACTAAACAACATGCCACATAATTGCCATCTACATTACTTGGTGATGATTGGGGATCCTTAGATTTCACACCTTCATTTATGGGCGATTACACACTTACCAAAACAAATGATGAATATCCTGACCAACCAATCATTATGTCAACACAAAATTTAGATAACCTTTAAAAATCCTTCATCTCAACTACTTTAGAAAATGTCACAACCTCCTAATTCCAAAGCCTTAGAAAAGCTTTATGGAAAAGGTTCAGTTCATGAAACAAATTGGATATAATGGAAAAGGATGTGGTGCTTGAGAAAAAGGTATCCACAACCCTATAGAGCTTAACACACAACATACAACTCATGTTATTGGTTCTTGTTGTTTAATCGAGATCAACAATCCTATCACACAAGATTCTTCAAAAACTTTTTCTTATTCACATCAATGACCTTAGTTGATGCTCCTTGTCATGCAATAGTTGTAGGATAATCAAATTCTTACTATTGCATGTCTTGCATCCATCACAAGGGGTAGCATACCATCATCCACTTCAAGCTCACCTTTGTTCTACAATAAGTGGAGGGAAAAAGGTTAGAAAGCCTTATTCTTGTATGTCACTTGTCGTTGTCTTTTCTGACTTGTCGTTAACCTTTCATGAACATTTAAGAGAATTCTTGAGATGTGGATGCCATGTCTTAAGATTGAATCACATGTGACATACTGTCTTACTTTCTTTTCCCTTGACATGACACAACCTAGCTTTGAAACATATGACTTGGCATAGGGCTTTCCTAGTTGACTCTCATGTATTGTTTTTATTTTTGCACTTTCTTTTCTTCTCTGCTTTCAAGTAATTTCTCATAGAATGATGTGTAGCAATTACTTTAAATTAGGGGCATACATTACCATTATTTCATTTGCATTCCTAGTGAAGCCTTGTCGTTTACATGATGTGTTTGTCACTTTGTGGATGACATTGAGTGTGATGTCCTTCATAAGTGTGATCTTTCTTAGCATATTACTATTCTTCAATTGGTCCTCTCTTGGAGACATTCAACACAATGTTCCATAAGTGACTAACCTTAAATGAACTGAACAAGACTTCTTTGAACATGTAGACATAGAAAATATATAGATTGATATCGCACACTTGATCCTGATCTACTAACATTGCTTCATTTTGAATTATCCCTCTATCTAACTATTTAATTGAATAGCCTTATTTGATTAAAGTCATCATAATTCCCCTTTTAATTAAATAAATCCCTCAATTTAATTAAATTATTGTCTTTGTGTAATTAGCTAGGTCACTTCATCTTCCATCTTTATTTAATTAAATAATCCATATTATTTGATTAAATATCTAAAGTTCATCTAATTAAATTAAATAAATCAAACATTTATCTAATTTAATCTAACATCACCCCCTTTGGTTAAATAAATCAAAAATATTTATTTAACTAAGTCTAAATCACTCTCTTCTCATTTTGAGTTATTTAAATCCTAAAATCTAAGTCAAAATGGTCAAATCAACTATCATCATTTAAATTAATCTAATCATGATTAATGCTAATCATAATCACTCAAATCCTCTAGATTTTGCAACTTGCACATGAAAATCAATTTAATTGTTTTATAAATCACCTATTTTTCATTCAAAAAAGGCATCCAAGTGGGAATATTCCTCAAATTTGAAATCTCCCCCCAAATTGACTTGTCCATCCAACAAAGCATTTAAAGCTCTTACATTGTCTCTTACATGTCTCCCACTTGGCATTTAACTCATCTTTCATCCCCCCTAAACATTTCATCTCACCAAATTCAAATTTCAAATTTGCACATTGATCAAAATGTGCTCAACCTTCATCCTATCAAATGTTGACAAGTGGCACCTTTCCATTGGTTGAATGTTAGTCCTACATTGCTTCATTTTTTGGCATTCATCCATCTTAGCATTCTATGAATGAAGATCTCCTCTCCTCATTTGATCATCCACCAATTGAGTAAACTTACTATACTCAAATTTAGAGCAATCTTTATTCATCTTATTAAGTTCTATAGCTAGGTTATGCAGATTTTATCTTGGGAGCATTCATCAATCTTCATCAAAGTGGATCATCATTCATCAACATTCATCAAGCTTGCATCATTGGAGTTGGGAAAGGGCCAATTTTTACATCAAATTGGCACCAATTCCCTCAAGAGATTAGGAGTTTTCTTTCTTTAGAATAGATTTTGATATGCTTTCAAGTTTCATTGTGTTCTTCCATTCATTTTCTATATCTTTTTCTATTCAAATGAATTTCTTGAGGAATCCTTATTCTTGCTTGCATTTCACCTTTTAATGTGTTTGTTCATTTTGTTTTGTAGGTATTGGGATTAGGGTTCAACATTTGGCGCTAGAAGGAGGGAAAAGCAAAAATTTTAAATCACGTTTTTTCATCAAAATTCCATGCTTTTTCTATTTTTTTTGTCTACAACAAACAAAGCTACTGACAGCCCAATAGTGCCATATAGCATCGCTTAAAATTCCAAATAGCACCGCTTTTGGATCCAACATCGCTGTTTGAGTTGTAGCATCGTTGTTTGAACTCAAACAACACCGCTTTTGGCTCCAACATTGTTGTTTGAGCTATAGCATAGCTGTTTGAACTCAAACAGTGCTGCTTTTGGCTCCAGCGTCACTATTTGAACCCAAATAGCGCCGCTGCAAACTGCACCGCCTTTGATTTCTTGCTTTTTTATGCAAACTTTAAATGGCCATATCTTGGTCATTTTTTGGTCTTTTTCAAAGTTTTTTTTTTGAAATGGGGTAGAATTTCATAAACTATCAAATGGTGTAGGTTATTATCAATTTTTATAGAGTTTAAATTTTAAAATTTTCACTTAATGTCAAATCACAATGAAACTTGGTCTAAATTCTAGGGTTTTTAAGCTTAATCATCTATCTAACCTTCATATCTTTTTGTTCCTTGATGTCATATAACATTTGGATCTTGTATTTTAGGTTTTAAAGTATCATGGAACATGGAAGTCAAAGAAAAAATTTTATCACATCATTGTATCAAGTGTTTTTGAACTCTTTGGGGAGCAATTATAGTCCCACTTCTAAGGGTTTTACCCCTTCAAGCTTTTAGGACCTACTAAATTTCTTTTGGGCTCTAAAAATAACATTTCAATTTTTTGCTACAAAAGGGCTAAAATGAACATTGTGAATACAACTTACTTGAGTTTTTTTATTTGGTTAATAAATTGAACAAAATGTCTATCATTTGTCTTTTGGTGCTCTAAAATGAACTCATTATTGCTTTGTGTGATCTAAAATGAACATGTGCTACATTTTTTTGTGAGAGCTTACTTGAACTAACATCATTGAAAAAGGACGTATGCGCTTCTCTTGTGCTTTATAGTGATCTTGAGAATCAAAAGTCCTTTTTCATGATCTTAGGTTGAGACAAAGAAATCATGTCCACACTTCAATTTGGGCTTAAAATTGAAAAAAATCTTGTGTGAGTGTGAGTGAGCATATTGCATGTGTTCTCCCTTTGTTTCTAAACAAGGTCAATTGAACTATGAATAAGTTTATTCACTTTTGTATATCTTAGAGGGCCTGCCTTGAGGAAAAAGTACTCACCCAAGGGAACAACTCAACCGGTAACACTCTAAAGCCAAGAGTATTTCCAACTGGGATATAAATGTGGGTATTGGAGTAAATGCCAATATCATGTGGTTGGCTCTGATGAGATGGATCCGAAAGGGGACTCTCACCATATGGGTCAATCTCCACAAATGAAAAGTCTGAAATAAAACCCTTGTTTGTAGTGACCAATTAATCCATTCAACGAGTTTATCAAAGTGGTGCATTGGAACTTAGATTCCAAGAAGTTACTTGCCATGTCCAATCTTGGTTAAAGTATAGAGGTTAAGACTTCATTCTTAACATACCTTTATACTCTTTCCTTGGTTGCATGTAAAATCATCTCGTCTTCTATGAAGGGCATGAGGCAAGCCCACCAAGAAAAATGTACCCATTGAGCTAGGATGTTATATTTCTTGTGAGTCATAAACATAATGCTTTAATTGAAAACATTGGAAAACCAAAATTCAACATGAGCATCAAATTTCAAACCCTTTATTAGAAGCAAATATCCTTGAACAAATTCACATGTTATTGCTTTCCCTTGGGATTCGTATCCTTAGAGGCTTCTAAGCATTTGGATTTCATCTCAATTTTCTCCTACTAAGGTCAACATTAGGAAACCTTTGTCTTGATTTCCCTGATTTCCACATAATGCACTTTGTGGGATGAAATAAAATTAGGACATTGGACATTTAGTTTGAAAGCTAATCAAGAAGTGTTTGTGGTAAAAAGAATCCATTAAGCAAAGATTGAATCAATTAGACCCCACACATGTGCTTGTCATCTTTTGGTCATATGGTTTTCATGCAAACATTGGTCTTTTTATTTTGAATTACTCTTTGAGAAAGCCCACCAAATAGTCAATGCACGAGCCTTCAAATGAACAACATCATCCCACCAAATTCCTACATGCCAAATGAGAATGTACCAAGTAAAAGTTTTCCAAACATGAATCCAGAAAACTTTGGGAAAAATATGTTTGCAAATCATATAAATATTGTTCAAAGTCCTAAAACGATAATAACAACTCCATGCATTAGTCCAAGTCAAGGTAACACCATGCAAGATCAGAGTTACCTAAAACAAGGCAATGTGATTCCCAACATCAACAATGTTCAATTTCAACCCATAATGCCAAATTTGAACATCATCCCAAATAAGAACATTGTCCAAAATCAACCACAAGTATGCATCCCAAATCTATTTGAACAAAATCCAAATCAAATATATCAAGGGAGTCAAGATCAAAATCAAGATCAAATTTGGTGAGATCAAATTGCTACACTTACCAAAATAGTTGAGTCATTGCGCCAAGAGACATCTCCACCATCATTACCCATATCAACATCATTTCTTGGTCTAGGGCTTCCCCCTTTACCTAGCACCAATCACTCCATCCAAATCAATTCACCTAACACCAATCAAGCCATCACATCAGAACCTTTGAATATACCATCGACATCGCACCAACAGATGGTATCTAATCAAATGAAAACATCAATCATGAAAAATCAAAACATGGTCTCCCAAGGACCTATCACCTTGGTCATTCCAACCATTCCTATCACCTCGATCAATCCCATCATATCTCAAACCCTCATGATTGCTCCAAGCATATCTCAACCACCCATCACTACATCCAACACGATTCCAAATCCACCACCACTACCACCAAAACCAAATGCATCAAGACAATATAACATTGCATTGAAAGCTCACCAGGCCTACCAAAAGGATATCCAACAATATCTAGCCACACAACAAGCAAAACAAGCTCAACAAGTGCAACAAGCCTCTCAAGCTACCCAAAAAACACAAGCAAAAACATGAAAAATGATAACTATTGGGGATAACAATGAACATTTAACCATTGGTGATAGCATTGACAATCTCCCCACCACAATTGTTGAAAGCAATGATCAAGATCTATCCATCAAAGAGCACACTGAAGATGTTTCCATCACGTTCGAAAATCAAATCAACATAGGTCAAGAGTCACTTTTCAATCATAATCAAAATCCACCAACAATACTCAAGAATAATCCAATTCAAGAAATGTCAACATCACTTGACCCTATGGTTGAAGACATTCACAATCTCTTTGGTACAATTGTTGAAAACAATGATCAAGATCTCTCCATCGTTGAGCACCTTGAAGATGTTTCCACCCCATTCGATGATCAACTCACAATACATCAAGAGCCACTTTTTAGTGATCTATTTCAAGGAGTGTTAGAATTATTTGATCCCATTGACATAATCTATAATCCATTGACCAATGATCATATTGAAAATATCTCTACATCACCTTATGAGTTAGAGGACATATCTAAAAAATTTATTCCAAAGCATGATCAAAACATTTCACCAAAGTCTAGCAATGGTCCTTTCCAAGACATATTGACATCTTTTGACCTCATGGTTATAGATAGTGAAGGAACCCTAAACTCGACACTTGAGGATATTGAACCACTTACCATGTCTAATAATGACATCTAAGAACCCTTTGTAAGAAATCCATCCTTTGAAACTAACCCATGTCAAGAACTTGATCCAAAGCATGTCAAAAGAAACTTTGAAATCATTCAAGATCAAGAATTTGTATATTCAAGATACTACAATAATCTAATGAACACTCTCCTATCTATGCAAGATGATCATATCCAGGTAGCACATACTCCTCCATCTACCCATGAGATGATTTATGTGGATGGACATGTAGATGATCTTCATTCAGAACAAGATTCGTTTACTCCTAATATTATTACACAAAAAGATCAGGTTATTGATTCCTACAGTCAAACAAAGTTGTCAACATCAGGATCAGATATATCCAAGATCCAGACTGAAGACATCATGTATGAAGATATCCAACATTATCCACTCAAGGAAGTAGGTCAAATAGAACAAGATATTTCAGAGTTAGCAGAGCAGCAAATTGAACTAATGTCATCTACAGTGGCTATCTATCAGAGAACGCTTATTGAACAAGACATCTTAGAACATGAAGAATCAAAGAAAAAAGGTACTACTTCCACAATATTGTGGGAAACTTCATCTCAAGCAAACATCAAAATAGGGAGCACAAAGAATCCTTATGATGAAATTGATGCCAATACTACAACCAGTCGCGTCATGAATCTTCATCCACCCATCACCCCATCCACGAATTGGAACCAACTTCAAAAGAAAGATTTGAATCAAAGTATGAAGAACATTATCAAAGCGAAAGGAGCAGAGAAGCATAATGGACAAATCAAATATGCATGGATACCAAAACATACAAAGAAAGATTATCCCTATCAAACTCCATTAGTCAAAGAAACTATGGGAAAAAATAAAAATGGGAAAAGTATCCATCAAAGATGTCCACAAAAGCAAAAGCAGGCTTTTCAAGTGACATACAAAGTGTATTACATAGTTGGTCATAATTCCATGAACACTTCTGTATCCACCCATCATTGCTCATCTTCCCAAGTTTGGAGAGTCAAAGGTTCCAAACTATCAACCAAACCATCTTCTATCCCTAACCACACTCCATCCATGCCTCCACACATGATATCCAATTCTCAAATTGACCATGTATTGGCAACGACCCTTCATCATAAGGATTCCAAAGGCACTCTACTTTGATGTGTGCACAGAGATAGTGTTAACCCCAATATCAATAAAGCAGATCAAGAATCTCAAAAGTTGCATTCAAGTGCACATATATTAGCAAAGCAGCTTCTTCAAGCAGGATATCGATGGCACATTATGATAGGGGCATGAGCTTAAAATCTTTTAGAAAAATTAAATAAAAAATAAAAAATATGAAAATCCAAAAAAATATGAAAAAGGATTGAAAATAGTAAAGAT
This sequence comes from Sequoia sempervirens, assembly GCA_007258455.2. Classification (NCBI taxonomy): domain Eukaryota; kingdom Viridiplantae; phylum Streptophyta; class Pinopsida; order Cupressales; family Cupressaceae; genus Sequoia; species Sequoia sempervirens. Next base: position 156,502,072 of record VDFB02256132.1, on the reverse strand, counting down.
AAAAAATTGTCCTCTAGTGAAAATTGCATGGGTGGCACTTTGGGCAAGACCATAATGAAAACCTGGAAAACAGGCGTTATGTGTGGAATCAAGCATCTACGTGTGCTAGTTCAGATGAAAGCATTTCATCCCATCCGTAATAAATCCAACATTCCATCCGTAATATCCATAATAAATCCATTCATCCATAAACCATTTATCCAATCCATTTTCATCCATCTATATCCCCCATCCAAGTTATCTTGATCTTGATGAAAGTTTGGGGCACACTTTACACTTGCTTATGGTAAACATCTTGACATGGGTTGTTTTCACTAATCCTATCCTATCCAACGTTATCTGAGCCATGAAACATTATCCAAATGAACATTCTTTATCTGAACACCTTATATTATTGCAAGATAATCCTTGGCATCCTTTGCATGCTTGCCATATCCATCCATCCATACACCTATCCAAGCATCCATCCATGGAATTCCATACATTGCTAGACACTAGGGGCAGATATTTACATCTTGCTTTGGGAATAAATCTTAATCTATATCCTCCAACTTATGTGGTGATTGGAACATTGGAAAATATGAAATCAAATTTTTCAAGCATCTGTAATCCAAAAATCCAAATCACTAGCCCATGGCATATTTTGACAAGAAGATGTTCCTTATTAGGCTTCATCTTTCATCGAACATCAATCCAAACAATCACTATCAGTCACATCTAACATGTGCTTCAAACATCACACCAAATCATTCGAATAACTTTCATTCCAAATCAAGCTTCATCAATCTTGATCGATCAAAATCTAATCAATCCATCATCTTGGGATATCCATCCTAATCATTTTGTTGCTTAACACTATCCTTGCATTATTGTGCATCCTCAACAATGTTATCATCATCAATCCCATCAACATCTCAATCCTTGTGTTGCTTAACACTATCCTTGCATTGTTGTGTATCCTCAACAATGTTATCATTATCAATCCATCGATTCGATTAATCAACCCTAGCTTGGTTTTCAACAAAATCCAAAATGGACACATCCGTATCCAAATCGTCAAAATCATGCAAAAAATCCAAAAACATCAAAAAAATCAAAAATCCAAAAACACTCAAAAAATCAGAAAAGCATCAAAAACACTAGATCTGAACTATGTCATCTCTGAGCTTAAACGTAGGCAAGGGAAATATTTGATCACCCCCCGAGACATCAAAATCTAAAAACATTCAAAAAACAAAAAATCAAAAAACATTCGAAAAACATCAAATGCAAAATCCAAAAACATTGGAAAATCAAAAAATCAAAACATTTGAAAAATCCAAAAACCCAAAAAACAACCTGAAAAAATTCCAAAAACATCAAAAACATCCAAATATTTGAAAAAAAAATCCATCCATCTCATCTTGATTTCACTTGAAATAATTAATCATCCATAATAAACTGATCGTCACCTTCATCCTTTGGCAACGCAAACAGAAACAATCACAACAATCAGCAAAAGCAAGCTTCAATTGTAAAATCAAAAGCAAACAACAAATCTTTAAAACAAAATCAAAGTATTGATCATTTTCAAACATGTCAATCAAGTTTATATCAAAATCCTATCAATCAACTTATCAACCCATCATCATCCTATACAATGCATGTCCTACGATATATCATTCCGACAATGGGCATCATTTTGGATATCACCTTGGATTCTTATCCTATCAAAACACATCCCTTTGGTTGAAGGTATGAATAACATTGGCTTGTTTGTGTACTTGATCTTTTCTTTTGGTTTATCTTATTGTGCTCATTCCAAGGACCTCTCAATGATGTCCCCAATGAAGGGATTTAGAGAGATAGGAATGGGGCAACGATCATTATATTTTTATATGTTGTGCTTGTTGGACATTCTTGTAATATAACCTTGGCGAATACTTGCTTTGTTAGGTATGCCCTAGTAAGGTTTCCGTATCCCAAGTGTGAACACAAATACTCCTATATGTTTGTTGAGTCAAATTCCATCTCACTAGGTGCAGCACCATCTTGGTTCTTTATACCCTAATGCATCGTGCCTATGTGTGTTATCAAACATAAGGTAATTGGCCCTTTGAAAATCCCAACTCCTTGGAAATAGATCATCATCATCATCATCATCTCATGTCTTGTTGGAATCTCTTTTTTCTTCTATCTCTTGCTTTTCACACTAACATGGTACCATGATAGTTACTCATAAATCATCGCTAATGCATCCATCCTGCATCCACATGCCATCTGCATATCATATCATATCATATAAGAAACACCGATCATCTCACATGCATTGCATTTCATCATTGCATAATATAGATTGGTTATTCTAGGAATCTCATAAACCATACATTTATTAGCCATTGCATAATCATAAAATCATCATCATATCATATCATGTGCATCCATATCATCCATTCATCATCATATCATCCATTACATATAAACATCATAATCATCTCATATATATCAACAATAATGTCACTGTCATGGTACAAATCAGGATCAAATGTGTGTAATATATCAAAATAGGCATGAGGCTAGCCATGGCTGATGACTGTCTACATCATCAAATCCATCTACATCAAATATTCGAGTTGAACTGATCTTGAACCTCTTTGTCGAGAGATCAACTCTCAAATCAAACCTCTTCGCTCGATCTCTCAAGGGGGCAGTATACCAGCATAATTCTTCTCGCTAGGGTAATAGTGGGGCATCCAAAAAATTAGATTTTTTTTGAATTTTGATCAAGATAGTTTCTTCTTTGAACCAACGCAACAAGTACGTTGCTTCAAAGAGGGGAAAAATGTAGACAAAAAATATACAGATTGATATTGCACACTCGATCCTGATCTACTAGCATCGCTTCATTCTGAATTATTCCTCTGTCTAACCATTTAATCGAATAGCCTTATTTGATTAAAGTCATCATAATTCCCCTTTTAATTAAATAAATCCCTCAATTTAATTAAATCATTGTCTCTGTGTAATTAGCTAGGTCACTTCATCTTCCATCTTTATTTAATTAAATAATCCATATTATTTGATTAAATCTCTAAAGTTCACCTAATTCAATTAAATAAATCAAGCATTTATCTAATTTAATCTTACATCACCCCCTTTGGTTAAATAAATCAAAAATATGTATTTAACTAAGTCTAAATCATTCTCTTCTCATTTTGAGTTATTTAAATCCTAAAATCTAAGTCAAAATGGTCAAATCAACTAACATCATTTAAATTAATCGAATCATGATTAATGCTAATCTTTATCACTCAAATCCTCTAGATTTTGCAACTTGCACATGAAAATCAATTTAATTTTTTTATAAATCACCTATTTTTCATTCAAAAAAGGCATCCAAGTGGGAATATTCCTCAAATTTGAAATATCCCCCCAAATTGACTTGTCCATCCAACAAAGCATTTAAAGCTCTTAGATTGTCTTTTACATGTCTCCCACTTGGCATTTAACTCATCTTTCATCCCCCCTAAACATGTCATCTCATCAAATTCAAATTTCAATTTTACACATTGATAAAAATGTGCTCAAGCTTCATCCTATCAAATGTTGACAAGTGGCATCTTTCCATTGGTTGAATGTTAGTCCCACATTGCTTCATTTTTGGCATTCATCCATCTTAGCATTCTATAAATGAAGAGATCCTCTCCTCATTTGATCATCCACCAATTGAGTAAATTTACTATACTAAAATTTAGAGTAATCTTCATTCATCTTATTAAGTTCTATAGCTAGGTTATGTAGATTTTATCTTGCGAGCATTCATCAATCTTCATCAAAGTGGATCATCATTCATCAAAATTTATCAAGCTTGCATCATTGGAGTTGGGAAAGGGCCAATTTTCACATCAAATTGGCACCAATTCCCTCAAGAGATTGGGAGTTTACTTGCTTTAGAATAGATTTTGATATGCTTTCAAGTTTCATTGTGTTCTTCCTTTCATTTTCTATCTCTTTTTCTATTCAAATGAATTTCTTGAGGAATCCTTATTCTTCCTTGCATTTAACCTTTTAATGTGTTCGTTCATGTTGTTTTGTAGGTATTGGGATTAGGGTTCAACATAACATATTACACATAACATTCTCATTCAACCACCTTGCATAACACAACTTGCATGCCTATGGAGTTGTCTTATTTGTTTGGCCACCTTGCATAACACAACTTGCATGCCTATGGTTCCATCCTATTTTTTTAAAACTTAAATCAACATTTACATTTTCTTTGGCTTTGTGGCCCCTTGTTAAAGTTATTGAATGTCTATAGCTTTGGCATGGTTGAGTGGGAAGCCCAACTAGTGGCATGACTTTTCCCCATAGCCACTTTTGTGTTTTGTGGGTGCATACCAAATAGCCTATGTATCTTACTTCTTTTTGGCCCTTCTCACCCTGCAGATGATCCAAAGTTCTATGGGCCTAGAGTGAGTACATCTTTTCCATCTCATTCCTTTTCTTCCTTGCCTTTGTATGATCTTGTATCTTGGGGTCTTGGCATACATGTGGATCTCTCTTGAAAGGCTACTCTAATGTGAGGAAGCAAGTTTCTATCACTAAAGTGGGGGCTTAATGTACCATCAAAAAAAGGACCCTTTCCTTGAAATAGATTATCTCATATGATTAAATGGACTTAATCATACCCTAATCTAGTATTGTGAGGAATTTTATGTGTCCACACTAGGTCTTGGACCCTTGCAAATCAAATAACATAATTTTAACAACATCTTGTAAAGGTGTCATAAAATCTTCTAAAGGACTTTCATGTTTTTCTAGACTTAATAGACCTATTTCTCCCTAATTCAACATTATAATAACAATATTTCATCAATCTTGAAAGATCTTAACATAAACTTAATGACAAACTAGTGTTGTAATGTAATTTACAAATTCACATTAGTTCTTGTGCTTTTCTAGGCTATGTGGACCCAATTTTAGTGTTGAAAAGTGCATTTAATTACACTTTAACATTGATTTATGTGTTACAAGCCCTATTCAACATTTACATCATCACTAACATGTCCTATTTCACCCATATTGTGCATCCTGAGGCTTTAATTAAGAAAAAACCTGAAAGCATAGAAATCTAAACCTTATTTCCTATCTCTTAAGCTTCATAGGTGTCAGAATGGGCCCTATGGGACCCATTCACCATGCTTGGTGAATGAGTCCTATCTGGCCCCCATTTTGACCCTTGAGCGGGAAAAAGTGAAATTTAAAGTTTATTTTCACTATATGTCAGCTTATGATGTAGTATAATTGGGTACTAAGGAACAATTGACTATAAATAAGTGTTTTTATCCTCATTTTACATCTAACAACTCAATTCATATCTATCATTCATTATTCATCCATCAATCTTTCACTCCAAGTCAAGCAAGTTAAGGTTTATCCATTAGAAGTCTTCAAGTTAGCATTCTAAAGCATTCAAGGGAATATTTTAAATGTGTTTCTATAGAAATCCAAGATCTATCATCATTTGAAAGGTAATTACTTGCATTTTACATGCTTCATTCCTTTATTTCATCAATTTGGTTTAATTACTTAAACGAGGTTTGACCAAGGAAAACCCCCATTCCCTAACAATCAACAATCTCTCTTCTTGTCTTGTTTGAATGCAGACTTGGGTCCTTTGAAAGCTTAAGGATGATTGAAGATTTCATTTCGAATTAATTCAAGTTTTCTTCCCTTCATTCAAGTCAAATCATCAATAAAAAGTCATTTTTAGACCCAATTCTGACAGTCTTTGAAGCAAAGACCTGTAGGAGGTAGAAATACAGATCTAACTCCTTAGAATCTTCCTCTAATTTTTGATATTTCTCTAGGTGGAATAATTCACCACACATGGTGAATGGGTCTCACCTATAGGCTTGAAAATTCATTTTATGAGATTTCAACTCCCGATAGTCAGAAATAGGTTTCCAAAAGTTTTTAGCAAAAGCAGGACTGATTCGCCATGCTTGGTGAATGAGTCCTAGTGGCCATAGATAGAAAATTTAGAGACATTCTAGAACCTTCCAGTGACTTCATTCTGCCTCCAGGTGCACTCTGATTTCATCCATTTATTTTTATTCTACATATTTCTTTCTATTTCATCTTTCATAGTTTTGCATTTCACAATGTATTTTCAAACAAGTCATAATTCTTAGATTTTGCATGCATGTTTGATCAATTCCATAGTTTAGCAACACTTAGATCACTCCATTTTCATGACATCACATTGCATATGTCCTCTATTTGAATGAACCATTTAGCATTTTTGGATCTAATCTCTCTCCTTTTTGGGTGGAAACCCTACAAGAGTTAGACAGTCCATTGGGTCCTAAAATCTATGGTTCAAATAGATGAATTCATGTAAACTTATATAGAGGATTTGAAAATTTTCCTCAAGGAAATGCCTCAAAGCAATGCGGTCTCATGAAATACAATGAAAATAAAATGCAATTGGAAGTTTCTCCTAGTGATTAGTTATGCAGTGTGAAGTAATTGCATAATAGTTGCACATAGATTGACTTTCAAAAACATTAGATTGTAATTGAAATTTTGTCATCTATAAACATCTAGTTACATTAGTTATGCATAGTGAAGTAATTCTTTGAGTTTTAAAGATGTGCAATGTAATGTAATCACTATCCTTTGAAATAGCTTGAAGTCACTATCCTTTATTTCTTCTTATGTTTGCACAATTGAAACCAAAGAATACTATCCTTATAATCATGATTGTCAAAGTTTTCAAACTCCAACATCTGCCCTATTACAACCATAATGACTTTTCATTTTCTCTTAAAACTTTATTGTCAAATACTACCCTTTAGAGTTTATTGTTGTTTTCTATTTGACTTGACTAGATATCCTTCCTTTGTGGAATTGTTGCATACTAAAATAAAGACTATCAGACCACATTTATTTGAGGATTTTTTTAAACATCTTATTACCTCATCTATGCTATTGCTTACTAAATTATGCTTTGATAGATTTTTTTGAAGCATCCATAGTTTGTTCTAAAACACCTGTATTGGGATTTTATCTATAACAAGGAAGTGAATTGTTTGATAAGATGCTTTGGTAGACATGTATAGAGAATATGGTAGCATAGACAAGACAGTGAGATATTTGGAAAAATGCCTCAAAGAAATGTGTTCTCGTAGTGAGCTATAATTTAACCCTTAAAAAGAATGCATTAGGAGAAAATCATTTCTGAAGAAGTTTCCTTATGTCTATTATATTTTCTCTTTTAGAATTCCTACTACATGATGATGCTATGGATGAAAAAATAGTAGATAAATAAAAAACTCATGAATAAACACATGATGATGCTTTGGTAGACATGTATGAAAAATTTGGTAGCATAGAAATTTTTGATAAAATACTTTAGTAGAAATGTATGGAAAATTTGGTCACATATAAAAGGCAGTGAGCTGATTGGAAAAATTCCTCAAATAATTTTGGTCTCATGGTGATGTCCATCACCATGAGACCAAATTTCTTTGAGGCATTTTTTCAAACACCTCACTTCCTTGTTTCATAAAATGATTTGGTAGACATGTATGGAAAATTATTTGGTAGACATGTATGAAAAATTATTTGGAAGACATGCATGAAAAGTGTCATAGCATAGACATGTTTCATAAATGTTTCGGTAGAAATGTATGGAAAACTTGGTAGCATAGAAAAGCCAGTGAGCTATTTGAAAAAATGCCTCAAAGAAATGTGGTCTAATGGTGATGTCCACATTTCTTTGAGGATTTTTTTCAAAAAACTCACTCCCTTGTTTAATAAAATGCTTTGGTAGACATGTATGAAAAATTATTTGGTAGACATATATGAAAAATGCAGTAGCATAGACATGTTTGATGAAATGCTTTGGTAGACATGTATGGAAAAAGTGGTAGCATTGAAAAGGTAGTGAGTTTTTTGAAAAAAATCCTCAAAGAAGTGTGGTATCATGGTGATTTCCATCACCATGAGACCACATTTCTTTGAGGCATTTCTCAAACAACTCACTCCCTTTTTTCATAAAATGCTTTGGTAGACATTTATGAAAAATTCTTTGGTAGACATGTATGAAAAAATATTTGGTAGAAATGTTTGAAACATGTGGTAGCATAGACATGTTTCATAAAATGATTTGGTAGATATGTATGGAAAATGTGGTAGCATAGAAAAGGTAGTGAGTTGTTTGAAAAAATGCCTCAGATAAATGTGGTCTCATGATGATGTCCATCACCATCAGACCACACTTCTTTGATGAATTTTTTCAAACAACTCACTACCTTGTTTTGTAAAATTATTTGATATACATGTATGAAAAATTATTTGGTAGACATGTATGAAAAATCCTTTTGTAGACATGTATTAAAAATGTGGTAGCATAAACATGTTTTATAAAATTCTTTGGAGACATATACGAAAAGTTCTTTGGTAGAAATGTATGAAAATGTGGTAGAATAGACATGTTTCATAAAAAAAATTTGTAGACATGTATGAAAAATTTGGTATCATAGACATGGCAGTGAGTTGTTTGAAAAAAGCCTTAAAGAAATTTTGTCTCATGGTGATGCATGACAAGAAAATGTAAAATGTGGTAGCATAGACAAGGCAGTGATTTGATTGCAATTGAAATTTTTTCATAGATAGATCAACATCTAGTTATTAGTTATCCAACATGAAGTAATTCTTTGATTTTGAAAGATATGGGATGTCATGTAATCAGTGCTATCAATATTTTTCATAAAATTATTTGTGTGTTTCATGAAATGAAATGTAATCAATGATATGAATATGTTTCATAAAACGCATTACTTACTTTTGTTCTTTTTGTGTTTGTTAACATGTAGCATTCAACATCATGCCAAGGAAATGAGAAAATCCTCTAACAATAGATGAAATTGAAGCTAAAAATGAAAGGAGAAGAGAAACAAAAGGGAAAGTTCATGAAGAAAAGAAATTTCATCCCATAGAGGAATAAATTTCCATGCAATCTAAGAGAGATTTCAAATTAGAAACACAAAGGGAACAAATGAAAAATCTTTGTGCAAGGAGAGAAATGAACTCCAAATTTGGGAGATCATCAACCATAAGGGAAGTTAAATACAGACCATCTACAATATCTCATATTCAAAGTACATCAGCAATCGCATCTCTAGTTGAAGACACACCATCAACATGTGGTTTTGAAATTACATTAGAAAATACATCTCTACTTGAAGGCACTCCACATACCACATCTCAAGTTGGAGGTACATCATTTACATGTCAATCTCAAGGTACAAAATTAATTTCACCTGCAATTGAAAGTATGCCATCTAACCTTGATATTGTTTAAATCCCTAATGTTGACACAACTTTACCTTTGATAACTCATAGAGTTTTGCATACAAAACCTAAATATTTGATTGATATTGATGCCAATGTTTTGAAACCAATGACTGATAAGATTCCAAAATGTACATGTGAAAGATATGTGAAGAGGATATGGAGTTATTTTTTTGAGAAGCTAAGTGAGGTTGGAAGATGTCAACTATTTGTTGAAATGATGAGGCAACTCAATTTTAGGTCCACCATGAAGATTCTTGGACTAAGAAAATCAAAAGACTCAAGTGGTAAATCAATTGTAAATAATCTAATGAGTGCATTTGAGAGAGTGGGTTCTACCTCAAGCATGAAAGATAGTTGTGCCACATGTGTTATGACAACAACATTGTTAAGCAGTCAAACTAGGAATAAGATGGACCTTACAAAGATGAGTAAATATTTGAAAATAAGTAGATCATCTCTAATGAGAGACAAATGAAGGCGTGAAAGAGTGTAGGATCAAAATATCAATGAGTTATGGGCATCCTTGGGTAGACTACCATGAAAAGATAAAGAAATTGCTCAATCCTTGAGATTTCTAATACAATATTTTTGGAAGGATAACACAAAGGTATCTCCCAATCAAAGAGATGTTGTAAGAATGAGAATTGGTAGTCAAATTTGTGAGCCCCATCCAAAGCATATTTTGGATACCACTCAAACCCAATTTTTTACTAATTTTGTAGAGAGGTTTCTTCAAGTTAAAATATGTCAAAGGTTTTTTGAAATGCTAAATCCTTTTTATGTCAAAATAAATCACACACACACACACTACTTGTTGTTGTAGAGTAAATATTGAGTTTTCTAACCATTATGATGTTTATCAATGTATATGTGTAGATATGCATACTATGTTCAATGTTTTGCAGGAATGTAACATAAGGCCTCCACCTAAATATTCAAGGGATTTATTATCTAAAATTTTATGTGAAAGAGTAGATGGTCAAGTTTTTTACAAGAAATCATGTTTTGATGGCACATGTGATCATTGTGGTGGCATGCAACATCTTCCAATTTTCCAACACATGGGTGGTACACATGTAGTTAGAAAAAAAATTGTGGAATTTAGAAAAATACAAGACACTAGCCTATATTCTAAAAGATGGGAAATAAGCAAAGAAATATGAATTGGTCAGTGATAAGATTCCAATGTATCAATTTATAGGAATTTTTTGTGATCATGTGGTCTATGAGTATGCAAGGAATACACATAGATCTTGATGGTTGGACTTGGCATGCAACATTTTTCAATTTTCCAACACATGGCTAGTACATGTGTAGTTGGAAACAAAATTGTGGAATTTGGAAAATACAAGACATTGGCCTATATTCTGAAAGATGGGAAATAAGAAAAGAAGTGTGAATGGGTCAGTGATAAGATTCCAATGTATCAGTTTATAGGAAATTTTTGTGATCATGTGGTCTATGAGTATGCAAGGAATACACATAGATCTTGATGGTTGGACTTGCAATTGAAGTTATGCAAGGACACATTTCTACTTCATAGCATTGTTTGAGTTGTCGACTTCACAAAGAACTACACACTACAACCATAGAACAAGGTACAATCACAATACTAAAAGTCCACATAGGTTCCTATATTTGTACGTATAGCATTCATTCATGCAAATGATAGTACAAAGGATAACATGAAGGTATTGATGGAGTATCACTTTTACATCAGTGATGATCACACACATTCTATAGAGTTTGTGTAAGGATTCTTTTAGATGTTCTATGTCGATTTGGCTAGTAGGGGGATATCATTCAGTTAGCCTATCATATGGTTAGATAACTATACATCACAATTTAAGAACTCCATAATGTTTTACTGGTTGAGCAGGATGCATAGGATAAGTGGTGTTTAGCATATGTGGTATTTCTAAAAGGTCAGGCATGGAAAGGGGGAGCATGATGGTGCAAGTGCATGTATCAAAAGAGCCTTAGCATGAGAAGAGTTAAAGTACAAAGACAGTCCAAAGTTGAAAGATTCAAAAATAATTTTCCAATGGTGCAATCATGCAATGGGTCTAGGTAATGAAGGTAATTCTTTAGTTCATAGTTTTTTCGGTTGGTAGATGGTACTAACATTACAAAATATAAGGATAGTTGTACACTGATAGGATCAAGTGAGCTACACTCTTTTAGAAGCTCCAATGTAGGTACATGGACTATCCATACACATAATATGGAATTTTTTAATTCTATGTACACTTCAAGCATATAATTATTGCGAATCAAAAGAGTGGGTTGACAAATGGTCTATAAGAGGTCTAACCCCACTTACACATATCAACTCCTGATGTATCTACAAATCATAGAGATGCAATCATCTATTGACTTTGATCATGTATCAAATCTACTAGAACTAGGTAATGTATCTTCTTGCACAGTTAATTCAAAATTCCTACTTTTATCTTACTTTGTTGTTTTATTGTGATGTTCATTAAATACATCTAACATGAAACATATCAATGTAGGGCATGTTTATACATTGATTGTAGATAAAGAAAATGAAGATGGAACAAATTATTACTTTTGTTCTTCTATCAAGGCCAAAAATAAATTGGAGGCCCTAGTTATAGATGGAGAAAACATAGAATATCCTATAGGTTCGATGGTTGTTACTGGAAAATGTCTTAGAAGGTACCTAGTTAAGAATGCTCCAATTTGGTTGTTTGAAGACTTTGACATGCATCAAAATATTCTTCGCTACTCCATCCTTATCATCACAACCAACATTCCTTTCATAAAAATAGAGGTAGAACTATGAACAAGAACTTGTGGAAGGTGCATGAGTTTGACCATGAGACAATACTTGACATAATAAAGAATAGAGCAAACCCAGATGGTTCGTGGATTGATTTGTAAGTATGCACATTGAATTTGTAAAGTCATGTTATTGATCACTTTTTTCTTTCATATTTGGTTAATTTTAGTATATAATGGTTTCATATAAACATTTGTGAATGATAGTAGATCTTTATGCATAAAAAAATGGCCATGAATTAACTATCATATTTGATATATTTGATACATACATTTGATATTTATTGTTTATGTAGCATTTGAGGATGTATACTAGCATTATGAGGGTTCAACTTTACTATTTGGAGGTGTAAGTTTGATTGTACAAGGTTTTATAATATTTCATTATTGTTAATCAACTAGGGTTTGACATCTACATTGGACTTTTATTATTGTTAATCTTCTCTTAATTCCTTTCAATGCATTATGCATAATGTTCATAGTTTCATTGATTGATTTTTTGTGATGTATAGGTATACAGGTTTAGTCATTGTTCTTCTTATGACTGTCAATGCATTTTATTGAAGAATATTTTTTAGTGAGTTCTTACTGCCCCTATGGAGGATAGTGGCATTTGACTATCTTCCATTATTTGTCTATCTTTTATGCATTTGAACAAAACATACTATCTTATGGGACTACTCTTCCCTCTTCAAGACATTTTCAAACATTGTCATGATTTCTTCTCCATGGATTTCCCTTCAATGCATTTTTACATAGGCCTCATTGAAACACCAATGACACCAATGATTGATTTGTGATTGTAATGGCTATCCATTTTTCATATTAAGCCTTGAACCTCTACCTTTGTATCATTGCAACCTGCAAAGTGTCTTCTAGTTTCTCCCTTTCATCTGCTATGTGCATTGTACTCTCACCTTAATGTGTATTAACCAAAGAGCCATGAAGGAATACATCATTATATGTCGATATATGTATAAAATATATAAAAAATAGCCATATAGGATTACAAAAATTCCATATAGACATACAATGTCAAGTATGGGTGATCCCATAATACTGGTTTACAATTTTTGGCCAAACTTGACATTGAACTAAATTTTCTTAACTAAATCTTCTATTTCAGGCACCTATAGCTGGTAAACCATGAGGAATTTGAAGATGATGCAAAATAGTGATTTGTGACAAATTTTCTATAGACTCTAAATATATTATTTTTTAAAATTTGGAATCAGATTGCATTTCTTTTTCCATCTACCTCAAAAAATAGTTTTTAACAATAAACACCATTTTTAAAGAGTGATGTTCACTATATACAACATAACTTTTTTTTATGAAGGATAAAATTCTAATTTTTTAGAATTTAGATTTGTAAAAATGATATCTAGCACTTTTGTTTGGTTTCATAGTGTTTAATTTGATTTTTTTTCTATATTAAGTTTTGAAGTCAAACCAATTACAATTTAGACATAGGCAGGCCATATACAACATAACATTTTTGTATGTATCAAAATTCAATTTTATTCTTTTTGTTGGATCAAGGAAATCAATATCTAGCACAAACATATTTTTTCGATTTTTTTTGCAATCTACTATTTTTCTGCATGTGCAAAACAGAGAGCTTGATTTTTGGTGAAAAAACTACACTCACAAAAAATGAAAAATAAAAATAATAATCATATTAAATATATTTAAAATTATACTTTTTGGGAAGCTTATAATAAGAACTACATACTTACAAAAAATAAATTTCAAATGATTTCATTTGATCCCCCAAAGGGTAAATCAAAAGTGGTTTTTTATTAGCATTTTGATAGGTGTAAAGGAGACTCTATTATATGTATGCTTTAAAACTAGTTGGGTTTTGTCCGAGGGAATTTTATCTAAGGTGGTTTGATCAAACTCTCTTCAATTTAAATCCTTTAAATGGAACTTTTCAAGGTTTAAATCATTATATTTTCTAAAAATATGTGGTTTCAACAAAAATCAAGATGTCCCAAAAAGTGTAAACCACTATTGTGGGATCACCTATATGTACTATAAAATATGTTCAAAAATTCCATATAGGAATACAACAAAGGACCCAAATCAAAATTCATTTCCCTCCAGGTGAAGAAAACATACAGGTGGCCTTTTTTGGTTGAGGGCATAGAGATGCGTATGGCACTTGTTTACTTTGAACTCAAGTGCTCCTCCTCCTATTTAGTTCCCAATCAAGCTTCAACTATTACAATAAAAAGTAAAGACATTAATATATAAATTACATTATAAAAAATGATATATTTTAAAAAATAATCACTTACCACCTCCAAATGATCTTTCTCCTCAATCAGAAGATCAACATGCTCAAGGTCTAGTGTCACAAAGTCCTATAGAAACCATCCAAATATAAATTAATCTACAAATCAATAATCATTTAATTTTTCAATAATAAACATCTATAACAACGAATGTAATTTGAAATTTACTAATCTACCTTATACCCCCGTGAGAACCATCGAGTTGTATATTGTAGAAGATACACCATGCTCCATTTCCGTAAGAACATCGGGAGGTGTTTCTTCTTGAATCATTTGAAAATAAGACAAAAAGTTATTCAATCACAAAAACTAGAATAGTGATGTAGGCCATGACTTATAATGTATGAGATAATAAAAAAAAATTGAGTACTTATTGAACTATATGGGTATGTGCAGGATCATGGTATGCCAAAAAGTGGCAATATTTGTAGGGTATGTGGCTGACGACTTTTTTTTCACCCAAAATTAATGAAACGAAAAGAGTTTTTATAGGAGATTCTAAGCTTTCCAAAAATATAAATTATGATTTAATTTGAATTTAATAAATAATTATTATTCATTTTCTATTAGAATTACGACTAAAGTCCTGATCGATAGGTTGATTGAAAAACATCTATAACTTTCAAACGGTACCATATTTTTTGAATCCAAAACATGCGTCACATTCTATGCTTTACATAATATATGATTAAAAAAAGAAAAATTAAATTTCATGAATTTTTGACCAAGTTAAGGTGGTCAGACAGACGAGTTTTTATATTTTCTAAAAGTTGTAATAAAAAATTCATAATTAATTATTTACTTGGAAAAAAATTACAAAAAAATATGCATCACATCCGGACATGAGTCCTCTACTTTATATAAAATCTTACAAAAAAATATTATCATTTTATTATGGTTAGGGTGGTCCCATTGCACACCTACTTCTTATTTTTCCCGGAATTTAAGTACTCTTGCATTGAAATTTCAAATTTTCACCAAATAGATTTTATTTATTTTTAAATAAACCTAGTATTTTAGAAACTACATTCAATTTTATACAAATTCTATTGTTACATATTTTGAAATAATATAGATAACTTATTCAAATATTTACGTCAAGTTGCCTAACACTGATTTTTCTGAATTTTTTGCCACTTAAGGGCCTGTTTGGCATACCATGATCCTGCACATGCCCATATATTTCCTACTATTATGCTTAATATTTTCCCTATTTGTGGGTTGTTCGAAAGAACATTTTTTAGGATTTTATCCACAATAGCAAGGCAGTGTGCTATTTGAAAAAAATCCTTAAAGAAATGCAGTCTCATGGTGATGGAATTCCATGAAAATTTTGTTTTCCATGGAATTCCATCACCACAAGACCACATTTATTTGAGGAATTTTTTACAAATAATTCATTTCCTTGTCTATGATATTATGTTGGGATGGGGTGGATGGTATAGTGTGGTCTTGGTTATGAGATTGAGGGGGATCATGACATGAAGAGGGATGCGTGTTTTGATCATGAGGGGCAAAGGATCATTAAATAAGGTGGAAGGTGTATTTTGAGACCACATTTCAAGAGTGATCATACAATGGAGTGGAAGATGTACTTTGATCTAGACACTAAAGGATGTCATTAGATGAAGTGGGGGAGAGGGGATTGTGAGGATGGGATGAAGGGATATCTTGCTCTTGAGATGGAAAGATATCATTATATGCGATGGGAGGAATATGTTGTTCTTGATTGGAAATGGAATCGTGAGATGGAAGAGGATCATATGATGGAGAAGAAGGGTTTCCTTGATCTTTATATGGATGGGAATCTATGTTAGCATGCTTAAGGTTAGGGGATGGACATATCTCATTTGATATGGATGGTGTGATGAGGGAGGAAAATTTTATAGACTCTTCAACTTGGATAGATGAATTGATAGGGGATTCATAATATTTGGGGTAATAGGTTTTATCTTGGTGTGGGGGTGATGAAGGTGGATGCATGATATGGGAAGATTGCACCACTTTTTTTTTGCATGGGGAAACAACCACCTTTGCAAATAGTCCTTGGAGGAAGTTATGGGATAATGGGATGAGACTAGGAGGGGAAAATGGGACAATACCAAGAAGGGATAATGGAACATAGGATGAATTAGTATGTGTTTAGGGTTTGACTATAGCACATGGAGTTGGTTGTTGATGTGTGCAACAATAATGGAGAAGAGAGTTGGTCAATAATGAGTGGAAGGAAATATTTCTTGTAACAATATAATAGGATAAAATTTTGATGCAGGTGGTATAGCATAGAAGGGATAAAGAGACAAGACCAAGATGGGATAGTGGAGTATATGGTGAAATAATAGATGGTATAATAGAACATAGAATGGACTAGTAGAGGGTAGTAGGATGG
The DNA here is from genome assembly GCA_007258455.2 of Sequoia sempervirens. Lineage (NCBI taxonomy): Eukaryota > Viridiplantae > Streptophyta > Pinopsida > Cupressales > Cupressaceae > Sequoia > Sequoia sempervirens. The sequence continues at coordinate 156,485,233 of VDFB02256132.1, read as the reverse complement.
TCCAAGAGGGGATAGTAGAACATAGGGTACAAACTATTAGATTTTAATGGGTTGGGATTAGGACGGAACAAAGGAACATCAGGTGAATTAGGGGAAGATAATGGGACAAGACCAAGAGGGGATAATGGAACGTAGGGTGAAATACAAAAGGATAGTTTGGGATGGGAATCGAAGGGGATAATGGAACATAGGATGGACTAGTAGAGATTAATGGGATAGGCTAGGATGGGATAACAAAATATAGTGTGAATTATTAGAGGTTAATCGGATGGGATTAGGAGGGAATAATAGAACATAGGGTGGATTATGAGGTCTCTAGCATTTGACTATAGTACATGAAGTTGGAACTAAAGGTGTGTAGTAATAATGGAGGAGATTTTTGGTCAATAATGAGTGGAAGGAAATGTTTCATGTAAGGTTATCTGTATATGATGAAACATGGACATAGATGGTATGACATAGAATGGATAAAGGGACAAGACCAAGAGGGGATGATGGGACATAGGATGAAATAATAGAGGGTAAAATAAGATGAGAGTAGAAGGGGATAATGAAACATAGGATGGATTAATATATATTAGTGGGATGAGCTAGGATGGGATCAAGGAAAATAGGGTGAACTATTAAATGTTAATGGGATGGGATTAGGAAGGAATAAGGGAACATAGGGTGAATTAGGAGATGATAATGGGACACAATATAATGTAACATAGAATGGACTAGTAGAGATTAATTGGATGAGCTAGGATGGGATAATAAAACATAAGGTGAACTATTATAGGTTAATGAGGTGTGATTAAGAGGGAATATTAGAATGTAAGGAGAATTAGGTAGTATCTAAGGTTTGAATATAGGACATGACATGGGAACATGAGGTGTGTAGTAATAATGTATAAGAGATTTGGTCAATAATTAGGAGAAGGAAAGGTTTCTTGTAGGGATGTGTATAAGATGGAATGTGGAGGAAGGTCTAGAATAATATATAAGGTGTTAAAGATTGGGATATGTGATATAAAATGGTTAAAATATGTGTGATGATAGGAATGGAAGAATGAGATGTGCATTGAATGGTATATATATTTAGGATCTCACAAGACCAACCAAGCATGACATCCTCTAATAGATATGGAAAATAAGACATCATGGTAGATTCCTTATAGCATAATTCATTCACATCACATGTCATATACTCTTCATGTTTTTTTAAAATGTGTAGTGAAGAGGATGATACAAACTGTGATTGGTTATGGGATGGTGGAAGGGATGAGGTAGCCTAAAACTGAGCATGAAAGAAATTATGTGAGATACAATTTCCCATTATGATCTACCATCATAAAAAATTAGCAGGTGTCCATAACATCTTGTACAAGGCAACTAGGTAGAGCTAGTGGTCATAGAGAGACCAAGGGATATGACAAGGGATTATTGGAATCATGGGCACATAGTACATTTAGTGAATACTAGGAAATGTGATAGCAATACCCATTTGAGAATAAAACATCTCCTTTGACTTATTTAATAACTAGCTATAAGTAGTAAATAATCAATTATAAACTAAACTATTAATATATTTTGTGAGGCTATAATATGAGAATTGACACCAAAGAGAATATGCATTACATAGAGAAAATAATTTTAAGGTTTTGTGGGCATGCTACAAACAAAATATCTTCCAACCTTGAACTATACTTCTTATGAGAGCAATTTCATAAACATTAAAAATTTATCAAAATATATAATATAAAAATTGAGATGGAAAATAAGACATAATTTCAACTCCAAGATTTCAACTTATTAATTGCACAATTAGTCTCAATCATTCTCCACTTTATGTTCCTCCAATGATTGTGTTTCTCATCAATTTTTTATATTTGTACATGCAAAATTACCAAAACTAGCTAACTTTTTTTTTACAACACCATTAATGAATAAAGGTTATCTAAGTGAAAGTTGTTTGAGGATGTGAATAGGGAGGTGTGGATATCAATGGTCCACCAGCAAAAAAATTGAAATCCAAAGCATGTTATAAGAAAATCATTCAAATACCATTCAATTGTTCACATGAAATAATTATTTCTTTAATACTAGTTGCATACCTGTGGACTCAACACCAAAACCAAAAAAGGGTCTCTAGGAATGGTGCAAATATCATGAACACTCTAACCTTTAATTTTCATCATATTGATTCTACTAATTTAGTTATTCTTACATTTCAAAATAGAGTTTAATAAACAAAATTAAATGAATTTATTGAATTTTACCCAAGTATCAATATTGAATGTTTCATTCAACAATGCACTTGCCATAACTATCTGCTTAGTAGCTAATGTAGGTTGTGTAGCTACATCTCAAGCAATTTGATAATCATACATGCAAAAAACACTACAAGAGTGACAGTTTTGGGGTGGAACTTTGGGCCTAGAAGTCTCATCAATATCAGGCTCTACTAGAGGCCTCACACACTATACAATGCTCTAAGTGAGTGAGCTAATTGACTCCAATATTTCCACCTCGACACTATCCTTCACAACAAAATGAATGGTGAAATGCTCCACCATGGGTTTTTCAAGGGTCTTGGTGCCAACTATGGATTACATCATGCACTCGATCTATCATGTGTGCGTCCACCACCTCTACCTATAAAGTCTAAAATGTCAAAATAATTTGGCACCTTATTGAGGACAAACTCACAATAGAGATTCCTCACAAAATATTGTGGTACCTCATTGTTATTGCATGGAGGTTGGTCAAAAACTATCCACCACCACTCCAAAAACCTTATTTTTTATTAATTCATGGTTGCACCAATGGATGGGGAACCTCCTAGATGCATGTGATAAAGGTGCATTGGTTCTTGGGTTTGTAAAAAGAGCACACAAGTTGGCTTTGCTAATTTTTTCTTTTTACACATTTGCATAAGAAAGAACACTAGCATAAAATTGTTTTGATTCATCCCTCTTATTCTACCAAAAAATAGTTTTCTCACTAATTTCTCCTACATGTGATATAATCGACTTCAACAATTTGGAAATCCCTCTCCTATAAGGGTGGGTTTCAACATGCTCAGTTAAACTTCCAATCAATTGTTCAATCTCTCTTTTGTTGTTTTCAATTTGATTTAAGATTATTTCTTGGGTTCTTTGTTGATTCCTATGAACTGACAAAGGGTTTGAGGTTGTTCTTGTTCAGGAGGCTCTTTGTGAGGGGGTGATTGTGAATTGTCAATTTTTGGAGGTGGAGATTGATTTCCTGGAAATTGAAACAATTTTTTTAAAAAAAAACCTATTTTGATCGATATTCTAATTCAAATTCAAAATTAAAACAACAAAATAACATACCTCTTAAATCCCTTCAAGCTCTTTGATGTACTGATGGCAACCTCACGAAGAATTGCAAGCAAAATTCAATATCCTTTTGGCAAGCACGAGTTGGAAGACCAAAAAATGGGAACTAGGGTCACAGGTTTGGAATAAAATGAGGTTGCAATGCCTATTTTTTTAAACTACTTTTTAATTAGGTGAGCAAAAAATTTGGAAAATAGGTGCTCACCAAATGACTTAAGCATTTGGCACTCGTCAAATGGTGTATGTCAAGTTTTTTCCAAAAAGTGGCACCTTTTTTGTGTCATAGATTGGTGCATTAAACCCTTTGTGTATGTTTTGTGTACTTTTTATGTTTGATTGCACATGATGTGATCTCTTGTGTTGTGTTGTTTGGTGTCTTTATGTTTGTGATTTTTCTTTGGATTGCCCTTATTATTATTCTTGGTAAAGGATATTGTCATGACCTAAATTTAGCCACTAAAAAAAACATTATAATCACCAATTTTTCTTAGACTTGTGATTGTTACAAAAATAGTCAGTGTTTTTAAAGTTATCGAAAACTGATGACATCATAATTGTGTTGTCATTACATCATTTAAACTATCAGGGAATTTCTCTTTTCCTAACTAGTTTAAGTTCTCAAAATCTGATGACCACCAATTTTCTATCTTTCTAATTCTATTGGTTCTTCTAGCTTAATGAGAGAAACATATTGCTGCATAGCTATATTGTCAGAAATTGCCAACTCTAACAACCACCATTATCAAAAAAAAATTCAACTTGTGATCACCACTAAGGTAAAACTAAGTTCTAAAGTTTTATACTTAGGTTGTTACCATCACACTTATGATGGCAACTCAATATTTTAACCAAGTTAATGCTCCCCTTAAAAAGAACTAAAACAAGTTAGGGTTTACCCCCAAATTACCATCCTAACATAAACACAACTATTCATTTTTTCCCTCAAACAATTACTTCTAAGGTAGTAGAATTTCAAAATAAATGTAAGTTTGATGACATAAATATCATTTTTTCATCCTAACCATCTAATACGATTTTTCTTTATTAACTAAATAACATACCCATTTGATAATTATTGAGGAATTAAACTAGCTATGCTAAAATTTGAATCCTAACTTAACCTAGATTTTTTAGGTACAATTGAAAGATAACCAACATAACTTAAATTACTAAGGGTTGCCACTATCCTACCAATGCTATGGTTGCATCCAAGGTGAGATTAAGTGGAAATTAAATTTAGAAATTTTTCATTTGTCCTGTCTTTAAATTTTTTTAATCTAAGATTCAAAAATGGAGTTTTAAAAACATGAATTAAGAGAAAAATCTCCAACCAAGTCTCTTGGCCACTCAATTTGGATCTCTTTAAATGCTAATGCAAGTGATGAATCTTACTTCAAAAGCCTTACCCGGACCACAACTAATTGAAGGGACTGTTATTCAATTCCAACCTTCCTACACTCTAAGAAAAACCAACTATTCTCATTCCCCTGATAAATCACTAATGGTTTATCTAACACGTTTTAGCCTTACCCCTACCACCAATATAAAAATGACCTCTTTGAATATTGTTACTATATATTGTTTTTGTTATTCATACACTATACTTAACTTAGGAGGATAAGAAAATTAACATTAAATTAGAAGCTTCACGACATACAAACGTGAAGGAAAAAAATTGAAAGATAAACCTAAATGAAAAGGTGTATTCATTTTGACTTGCACACTTTCCTATTCAATAAATTAATTTAAATTCAAGTAGCATGCTAAACTCTGTTTCGATCAGAATAAGTAACTACCAATTGACCATCTTTAAGAGAATTTATTTAATTCATCTACTCATAGTTGATATAAGTTAAATAACTATTGACACCATTCATCTACCTCTAAATAGTCACAACACCCATCACACTAGATAGATTTTGTACACTGTTCTCGTAAGGTCACGTATTTTAGTTTTACATCAGTCCTTTGCATGAAATAAAATCTTCCAAGTTTGAAATCCTTATCAAGGAAGTCCATCACTCATAGTGCCATTTACCTTGGCGATTAGGATGCTGAAAAATGATGGAATCTGTCTATACATACCAATTGAATTACATGATATATATACATTCAAAGGGTTGTCTTCTTATTCATCATTCTTGGAGTCTCTTTATCTATTAGTTATGCTATAATTTGTACTCACAATTAGATCACCAAGGAAGTGAAGTTAATAACCTAAAAGGAACCAAGGAATTAATGTGGTTGATACAATAGGGACTGCAACACCTGATATAAAGTGTATGAAGGTGGCCTATACCCACACAAACCAACAAATAGAAAATGCCATATCACGCATAAGGAACCAATTAATCTTGTTTGCATTTTATGCCTCTGAATTTTTCCTTACCGACTCCTTTCCCAACAACTTAGATCTAGTGCATTTCATTGAATCCCATTATTAGATTAGCTTCTTATCTTTTAATGAACTAAAGCATAGATTGAGATCTTAATAGATTTGGTTTATGTTAGCAATGATTGGACTACCACCCACATGTTGGAAAATTGAATGCTTCTGAGCCTCCTACTCTCATGTCAGATCCCTTGCTGCACCTACCTATTAGGAGTCCCCAATTTCAATGACAATTTTTGGGATCTTCATCCCTGTAGCTCCTTACAGCCCCTAAAGATTTAATTTGTTAGGAATTTTTGAATTCCCAAATTTAATGCTGGTAGGTAATTTCAAATTTGAGAGGGAATGTTGAGAAGGAAAAAAAGAATTGAAGGCAGATTATTCTTTCAGTTGAGTAGACTCGGTTATTGTAGTAGTAGTCTAAGAAAAGAATGTTTTTGTGCTCTCTGTGTGATTCAAAGAAGCCTATACACAACAACAACTATATTTTGTTTGTTTTGTGAGTGAGCAGTGATTGTTCCTGAAGAGCTCTATGTAGCTCTTGCCAGTGAGCTCCTAGCAGCTCCTAAAGTTATCTATTTTTGGTGACCTGCTGATTGTTCCTAGCAAATTGCAGTTCATAGCTTAGAGTTAGCTTTCAGTAGTTTTAGTTTTATCTCTCTGGTATTGTTCAGTTCCAACTTATTGAATTCAAAAAGAAGTTTCATGTCTCATTGGTTTTTTTGTTTATTCCGCATTTTTGTATTCCCTTTTTTGATTTGGGGAAATAGAGCTGTATCTCTATGCTTTCATTTTGTTTAAAATTTTGACATGGTATCAAAGCCATAGGCCCCATTTTCTCATGAGTTAGGGCATTTTTTTTCTTCTGGGTATTAAGTTTTTTGTGTAGGAGACATGGCTGTAGATGAAGGAAAGAGCTGACAGCAACCACCATCCTTTAATGGAAAAAACTATGATGTTTGGGCAAAGAAGATGAATACCATTATGGTTTCCAATGATTTTTGGGAGTTTGTGGTCAATGGATTCAATTATGTAATTGACCCAACAACATATGTTGTGCTAAAAAATAACTAGAATACCCAATTGAAGGAGTTGAGGAAAGATGCTAAGGCATTGAGTTTGATAGAAGTAGCCTTCATAAAGGCCATTTTTCCTAGAATAGCAATAGCTACCTATGCAAAGGAAGCTTAGGAAATCCTCCAAAAAAAATACAAAGGGACTGACAAGGTCATATTGGTGAAGCTCCAAATGCTTCCAAGAGAGTTTGAGACTCTTGAAATGAAGGACAGTGTGTCCATCTTAGTTTTCCACACAAGACTCAAGTTTAATAAACCAATTGAGAGTGAATGTTGAGATCATTGATGATTAGATGATTATGGAGAAAATATTCAAGAGCTTACCCAAAAAATTTGATGCAGTGGTGATTTCCATTAGAGAGGCAAAGGATCTCACAACATTGTTTGTTGATGAGTTGATAGGTTCTCTACAAACCCATGAGCAATGCCTAAATAGGTCTACAAGTACCTCCGAAGAGCAAGATTTTAAAGCTCAATCAAATGCAAGAGGTAGGGGGAGAGGTATAAATAGCTCTAGATGTGGTAGAGGAAGATCTGGACATGGTAATGCTGGAGGAGAAAGCTTGGGTCAAGTAAGCTGCCAAGAGGGAGCAAGCAACTCTCAGACTAGCTCACTAAGAGACAAGAAGAACAACAATTCGTATCAAAAGAATGACAAGAGCAATGTTGAATGCTACCACTGTCATAAGTTTAGCCATTATGCAAGTGAATGCTAGACAAAGAAATGTGATCAATAAAAAAAAATGAAAATGTGGCTGAAGGAAATCAGTCCACAACCTTCATCATGTGCTAGTGAGCTCCTAGCAACTCCTGAAGTTATCTATTTTTGGTTGAGAAACTAATTTCTCCCAACAGATTGCAATTCATAGCTTAGAGTTATCTTTTAGTAGTTTTAGTTTTATCTTTCCTATATTGTTCATTTCTAGCTTATTGAATTCAAAAGGAATTTGCATGTCTCCTTGGTTTGTTTGTTTATTCCGCATTTTTGTATTCCTCTGTTTGATTTGGGGAAATAAAGCAGCAACTCTATGTTTTCATTTTGTTTAAAATTTTGACATGGTATCAGACCCATAGGCCCCATTTCCTTGTGAGTTAGGGTATTTGTTTCTGCTCAAGAATTCAACATCTCCAACTGACAGAACTAATTGCCTTCAATCCTTTTTGTCTTTCAATTCATTCCCTCTCAAATTCAAAATTACCTACCAACATTAAATTTAGGAATTCAAAAATTCCTAATGCATTAAATCTTCAGGGGCTGTCAGGAGCTGCAGGGATGAAGATCCCAAAAATTTCCATTGAAATTTGGGGCTCTTGGTAGGTAGGTGAAGCAAGGGATTTGGCGTGAGAGCAGGAAGCCCAGGAGCATTCAATTTTCCATCAAGATAAAGGTTTAGAGAATCCATGGGTGCATGGATGTCATGAGTTTGGAAGGATTGAAGAATCCACAGGGATGCAGAATACCTAAGAGGGATATGGCTCATGAATTCCTCATATGCAAGGAATCCACAAAATCATGAAAGTGAGGAACGCTCAGAAAATGCATTCAGAAAGGTTGGTCCGCGAAGGTCATATAGTAATGAATTCCACTAGGGATCACTAGTATGTAGGGTGTTATTAAAGTTCACAACACAAAATATCGTGAAATCCTTTAACTCGTGAAGCAGGTAGCAACATTGGTGAAGAAGGCAGCCCCAAAGTCTGGTATTTGGACAATGGTTGCAACAACCACATGAGTGGTAATGAAAGTATATTTTATTACATTGACAAAAATGTAAAGTCTAAAATTATAATGGGGAACAATGGAGTAGTTCCAGTTGTTGGAAGATGATCTATTATGATCCACAATAAGAAAGGTGAGAAGAAGGAGATACAAAATGTATTTCTTGCTCTTGGGTTAAAGAATAACCTCATGAGTGTTGGTCAGCTGATCCAAAATGGATACAAAGTACTGATGGAGAAGGGTCAATGCATCATTTATGACAAGAATGAGAGGATAGAGGTGTCTACAGCAGTTCAAATGACAAAGAACTAGATGTTTCCTTTGAAGATTGAGACATGTTTCTCATCTCAGTCTCTTGTGGTACCTCTCATGAATGGAAAATGTACAACAATACATCATGTAGTGCTTAAAATCACCAGTCAAGACCCCTCCAAGTTATGGCATCTTAGGTATGGACATTTGGGCTATGCTAGTTTGAGTCTTTTGTCTAAGAATAATATCATAAATGGTTCGCCAAGAATAGTAGAGTCTAATGTTAGATGTGAGGCTTTCATTTTGGGAAAGCAACATAGGCAACCCTTTCAATCGAGCAACTCTACAAGGGAAAGAGCACCATTGGAGCTGGTGCATACAAATTTGGTAGGCCCTATGAAAATCATTTTTATTGGTAAGAGTAGATTTTTATGACCTTCATTGATGATTACAACCATAAGATATGGGTCTATTTTTTGCAACATAAATATGAAGCTTTTGATAAGTTTTTATTGTTTAAGGACCAAGCTGAAGAGGAGAGTGGACATGCGCTTAAGGTCCTAAGGTTAGATCATGGAGGAGAGTATACCTCTAATTTGTTTGTGAATTTTTGCAAGAAAAATGGCATTAAGAAGGAGCTAACAACTAGTTATACTCTGTAGCAAAATATTGTGGTTGAGAGAAAGAATAGGACCATTGTGGAGATGGCAAGGAGAATGATGAAAGAAAAGGGACTCCCTATTGAATATTGGGGAGAGGCTGTAGCAACAACTATTTATTTGATAAATAGAAGTCCAACAAAGGCAGTCTGTAACAAGATCCCTCAAGAGGCATGGTCAAAACGCAAGTGGATAGTTGAGCACTTGAGAGTATTTGGTTGTGTGGCATATTCCCAGATGTCTAAAGAAAAGAGGCAGAAATTGGATGACAAGGGTGAAAAGTGTATTTTCATGGGCTATAGTAAGGAGTCCAAATCTTACAGGCTATATAATCCAGTCACCAAAAAGATAGTGATTAGTAGGGACGTGGAGTTCCTAGAAGACAAGTTATGTGTTGGAGTGGTAGATTCTGACAGCTCAGAATTGCTCTTGATAGCTCCTGAAGAAGCATAAACTGAACATGAAATTCAGTAAGAAGAATCTGCAAAAGCCCTGAAAGCTCCGTAAGAGCTCCTGAAAGCTCTCAACTACTCCTAATGGCTCTTGAAGCTGGAAGATAGTCAGGAAGATAGTTATAGTCAACTAGAGGATTGTCTCTTAAGAGAACCGGTCATGCTCCTAAAAGCTCCCAACAACTCCTAAAAGCTCCTGAAGTGAGCATATAGAAAGGCAAGTAGCCAGAGACAGCCAAAAGATTGGCTCCTGAAGAGCTCTTGAGAGCTCCTGAAAGCGCCGGTAGAGCTCTTGAGCCTACCTATTCAACAAAGCAACAACAATAGTGAAAATTAAGAACCACTTCTCACCTCCCTAATGCCAAAGAAGACCAAGAGTCTAAGGGATATCTACTAGAATGAAATGTACGATGAAGAATTTGATGCGAGTGTAAATTTTGCATTATTTTCTCATAATGATCCGATTTATTTTGAGGATGCTATGAAAGAGGAGAAATGGTGTGAGGCCATGGATGAGGAGATAGATGCAGTAGAGAGGAACAACACATGGGAGTTAATTGATTTTCCTCCCAACAAGCAAGTTATTGGGGTGAAATGGGTCTACAAGACTAAATGAAATGCCAAAGGAAGGATAGAGTGGAAAAAGGCAAGATTAGTTGTCAATGGGTACAAACAACAGTTTGGAAGAGATTATAATGAGACATTTTCCCATATTGCAAGGATAGAGACCATTTGGGAAGTCATAGAAATTGTAGCCCAACACAAGTGGAAGGTATTTCAAATGGATGTGAAGTCCGCCTTCCTAAATTAAGTGTTGAAAGAAGAGGTTTATGTGGAGAAACCATTCAGATATGAAGTTCCAGGTCAAGAACACAAGGTGTATAGACTGAAGAAAACTCTTTATGGGTTGAAGCAAGCTCACACAGGCATGGTACAATAGGATTGACTCATATTTGATGAGCAATGGATTTAGAAAAAGCAATGGTGAGCCCACTCTTTACATAAAGGCATCAAATGGGAAGGTTTTAATTGTTGTCTTGTATGTTGATGATTTCCTCATTGCTAGTTTTAAAGAGGCCATCAAAAGAGAGTTTGAGATGATAGATTTAGGTCTCTTGAGATATTTGCTAGGAATATAAGTTAAAAAAATGCATGATGGTATATTTATCTCTCAAGAAAAATATGCAAATGATATCTTGAAGAGATTTAGGATGCTTGAAAGCAAGCCTGCCCCAACACCAACAACCATAGGTCTAAATTTGAGCAAGGAAGATGCAGCATCAATGTGGATCCGACCCTTTTTAAGAGTTTGGTTGGAAGCTTAATGTATTTAACTGCAACTAGGCCTGATATAATGCATAGTGTGAGTCTTATTTCCAAATTTATGGAGACTCTAAGGGACACCCATTAGAAAGTTGGTAAGAGAATCATAAGGTATGTGAATGGCACCAAATGATATGGCATTGTGTACACAACAAAAAATGAGTTTGGGCTGGTTGGATACATGGAAAAAGATTGGGCAAGAAATTTGGATGATAGGAGGAGAACATCAGGCTATGTGTTTCATTTGGGATTGGGAGTCATTTCATGGACTTCCAAGAAACAACCCATAGTTTCCCTATCAATAGTAGAGGCTGAGTATATAATAGTGAATGCAACATGTCAAGCTATTTGGTGGAGAAGAATCTTGGTAGATTTGATGGAAGAACAAGAGGATGGAACAATAATCTTTTGTGACAATGTTTCATCGATATCCTTGACGAGAAATCTTGTGCTTCATGGAAGAAGCAAGTACATTGAAATCAAGTATCATTTTATTAGAGAGTTAGTTGAGAATGGTGAAATTAAAATGGCATGTTGTGGGTCTGAGCAGCAACTAGTAGACATATTCACCAAGCCTTTGACCAAGGATAGTTTCGAGCTATTAGTGTAAATAAAGTTTTGTACCTAGTTCATTCATTACTAGGGGACTTATTTACACATGTTAAGTTTACTTAGGTCCTAGGAAGGAATCTTTCTAGAAGGTGTTAGTTGTCATTAGTTGTTATCTTATCCTTTGACAACTACTACATGTGAACCTAGGTAAGTGTGATTAGTTGTCTCATGTCATATGATTAAGAAAATTTTCATAATCCTATGACATCTTGCATCTCACCTTGGCTATATAACCAAGGGGTCTCTCATTATACATCACAATCATCTCATATCATTGACATTGAATACAGTTTATTATTGTCATATTCATCTCTCTCTTCTTGTGCTTTCCATTTGGTCTCAAGATCTTGGCATCCATAGCCAATTCTAACATGGTATCAAAGCAAGTTGGGTACCATTGGAGAGTATTTTTTTGAAGAGAGATCTTAGATTTGGGGGAGTTCCATCTTTGGCTCTTTATTGCAGGTTTATATCAGAGCTTGCAGGTGCAAATCTAAGCTCACCATTGCGTTTGAAAGGTTTGAGAAAGTTGATTTTGCCTTTTTTTTGGTCCAAATCGAACATACAAGGCCAAATCTATGAGGGTTTGTAGCTGAAGAGTGGTTGCCAGATCCAAAAGGTAGATGCAATTTTGGAGTATTTTGGGTCAAATCCGACCTTGCCATCACATCCAGAAGGGCCAAAAACCCAAAGATTGACTGCAATTTGTTGAATTTAGAGCAAGTCATCTAGTGAGACAATTTTTTTTTGCTCAGAAAGTTGTATGACCCCTAGATCACATCATTATGATAGGGTATGATTTTGAAAAAATAAAATATTTTATTTTGTCAAAAAATTTCTGAAATTTTTTTAGAAAAAATAAATTTTGGCTTTGTAAAGTCTTGGGAAATATTTATTTGTAAAAATATTTTTTAAAAATGAAAAAAAGGGGAGGGTTTTTGTAGTCCGCAAACTGTAGGGTACAATTGTACCTGTGTGTACCATGGCTACTCCACCTCTACCAAATTGCGGGCCAATCATAAGAAGGCACACGACGTTCATTTATTCCCCCACAGCTTGGTCACCCAAGCCCCACACATCCTATGGGCTCCATCTTTGCTCCAGTGGCCATCCATTTACCAATCGATGACATTCAAAAATTTGGCCCCCTACTTCAATCGGTGGAAACTTTGTCACATTAGGTGGGAGTCCTAAGAAATCTGGCAGTGAAGGTATATCCCGTCAATCTCTAGAATATTTCGGTGAATACCTGACGGTGCCGGTGATGGCCATTGACCATCAAAATTATGCTCCCTATGCATTGACGGGTGTGTGAACGTCAATTTTAAGATACTGGATATGCTGACATCAGCAATACGTTGGCAGTTGGTTTGAATTTTCTACCCCCTCTCCATTGAGCTTCTTGATTTTGGAGGTGAACTTCAAATGGTGATAACTTGCTCATTTTGACTCCTTTTCTTGAGCAATTTTTTTTATTTGGGCTAATTTTTCGTGCTATTTGTAGTGGTGCAATTAGTTTTTAGTTTTGGTGTCTTTATTTTCCATAAATGGTAGATTCTCATGGGTGTTGCTGCTTCGTCTTCATTTTGGGAACTTTGGGGGCTCATATATTTCTCCTACGGTAACATTTTTGCATGAATTTTTTTTGAAAGTGCATGATTTTTCATGTACTTTTCAATGGTATGATCAGGTTGATCTCATTTTGTACCAAAAATTGTACTTGATACTATGGCCTATTTTGGCATCTATAAGTAGTAAGGTAAATTCTAGCTTGTTGTTTTTGGCATCTAACAACTAGAAATACACTAAATATAAAGTGCTAAATCAGATATTTCTTGGGAAGTTTTTTTATTGAGTGATTTTGGGGGGTCTCTTGTTGCATTGCTTTGATCTGTTTGCTTGTGCTCTCTTATTTTCATGGATCATTCTAAGGTTCCTTTGCTCACATCATATAATTAAACATGGCATCAAGATGCATAGAGTATTCTAATGATAGAAGGCCACTCTCTATATGTTGAAAATAAGGTACCTAAACCTACAGATCCAGATAAAAAGTTAAAATGGATGATCAAACATACCAAAGTTCTTGGGTGTCTTCATAGACTTGTTTCTCAAGATTTGTTGTTCAAAATTGAAACATGTAAGAATTCTCATGAAGCTTGGGAAAAATTGAAACCATTGTATGGTACTACAGATGAAGTAAAAGGCTATCAAATTGATAATGAATTGATGAATCTTGATCCTAAGAAATTTGACAACATCGAGGAATACATCACTAAGGTTAATGAACTAAGAGAGCAATGTAAAGAATGTGGAATTGATAAGAAGCACATCCAGTTGGTCTACAATACAATGAACAAGCTTGGTCCTGATTATGCTTCTTTTTTTTCTATCTTTCACACTCATAGATTGACTATGGGGTTTGCATATACTACACCTTCATTTGCATCATTTTTTGAGATGTTGATACATGAGCAAAACAAGCTTATCTCAGTGGGTCTCATCAAGACTTCTAAATCTCAAGAATTGTTGGTTAGTCAGGTGAAATAATTGAAATTAGATAAGAAACAAAAGAAAGCAAAGAATAATCAACATTCAGATCAAGTAAATCCACATTCAAATCAAGGAAAGCAAAAATCCTCTTCAAAAGAGAAAATATCAAAGAAGGAGAGGCCTTTTTGTGCATATTGCAAGAAGGAAGGACATGAAGAACATTATTGTTATAAGAAGGATATTGATGAGTTGAAAAATATTCTAAAAAAGAATCACATTGATTTTCCTCCTAGAATGTCTAAATCACCTCCTCCTCCTCCTTCTTCAAAACAGTCTAAAAAGGACAAAGTTCAAGCATCTACATCAAGAAATAAAGGAAAAGCTCTTTGTGCTCTTTGAGGTCTAGGATCAAGGAGATAGCTTCTAGATTTAGGAGCATCTCATCATATGGAATCTTCACATACTATCTTCTCTTCATTTCAGCCTTGCACTATGTCTCCTATCTTGATGGGAAACAATACACACATGAGTGTAACATGGAAGGGATCTATTAGCATTGGGGACAACACTTTTCAGGATGTCTTGTGTATTCCTCATTTGAAAAACAATATTCTTTCCATATATCAGATTAAACATTGTGGAGATGGGAGAAATATGGAGTTCACACCTAATTTTGTCATCATTCGTGACTTGGAGACTCAAGAGATCATTGCTACTAGGGTGGTTGATCATTCATCTTTATTGTATACCTTTTTACAATTTTATCTGATGATGACCTTTTTCCTACGGCTATTGATCCTATGAACCATGATTCAGAGGAGACTTTTGGCTTCTTGAATTTGGGAGTTCTCACATCAGATCCAGTTCTTGAGTCATGAATTCTATCTCCTCCACCTATTGTTGTCCCTAAGGTTACTTGTGATTCAACAGTTTTGTCTCCTAGTGATTTAGTGCAACAAGATATTCATTGTCTTCTAGATATGGCTACTTTGGATGACTTCTTGATAGGTATTTCATACTTGTTTGTGGAGTCTCATCTTGTAGATTTGGAGGACATCATTGATAGCATTCATCTTCTCTTTGATGTAGAAGAACCTTCTTCTATTGTTGTGAGGGAACACCTTACCCTCTTGTTCATTCTCTACATGATCATTCTTCATAGATTGGCATGAGTGTGGATTCTTATGGACAACATTTGGAGGAGGCTCTTCAGAGAGGATATCTTTGTCTTTGGACCATGTTCTACATTCATCTCTACTAGATGTTGGATTGTCCTCTTCAGCACTGTGGCCTAGAACGCCTATTTGGAGTGTGTTAGCTTTCGGCATTAACATGAAGACACTTTAACATGCTTCAGAGACATCATCATTTATCATCCATATTCTAGACATCCTGCATACAGCCATGGTTTTGTTTATTCCTAAGGGGAGGAATTTTGTTCGACAAGATTGGATCATCTTTAGCATTCAATGTCGAGCTTCTACCATCATTGCAGGAGACTCAACATTGAGGGGGCGCTACCTTGTCTCTCTTCTACTTCTCTCTTGTGGGGGGGGGATTTTTCCCCACATTAGGTTCTTACCTTCTCATGCATCATTGAGAGCATTTCATTTTTTGTATTTCATCTCTCTTTTGGGGAGGAGTTTTGTCCCACTGGGTTTTCTCCTTTTCTCTGTTTCTGAGAGATTGCATTTGCATATGTACATGGGTACCTAACATGGCCTAGTAGCTGACACCCCTTTTTTGTGTCATTTGCATAATAATTTTCTAATCCCTAAGTTGCACTTAAGGGGGGGTGTTGGTGTAAATAAAGTCTTTTACCTAGTTCATTCATTACTAGGGGACTTATTTACACATGTTAAGTTTACTTAGGTCCTAGGAAGGAATCTTTCTAGAAGGTGTTTGTTGTCATTAGTTGTTATCTTATCCTTTGACAACTACTACATGTGAACCTAGGTAAGTGTGATTAGTTGTCTCATGTCATATGATTAAGACACCTGTCATAATCCTATGACATCTTGCATCTCACCTTGGATATATAACCAAGGGGTATCTCATTGTACATCATAATAATCTTATATCATTGACATTGAATACAATTTATTATTGTCATATTCATCTCTCTCTTCTTGTGCTTTCCATTTGGTCTCAAGATATTGGCATCCATAGCCAATTCTAACACGAGCGCCTAAGAAGCAAATTGGGCATTGTTGATTTGGATCAGGATTGATCCTATTTCGTTGGCTTAGGACCAAGGGGGAGTGTTCAAAAATTGAATTCTCTTGAGCCCCCTACTCTCACATAAGATCCCCTGATTCACCTACCTATCAAGAGCCCCCAATTTCAATGACATTTTTTGGGATCTTCATCCCTATAGCTCCTTACAACCCTTGAAGATTTAATGTGTTAGGAATTTTTGAATTCCCAAATTTAATGCTAGTAGGTAATTTCGAATTTGAGAGGGAATGTTAAGAAGACAAAAAAGAATTGAAGAAAGATTATTCTGTCAGTTGAGTAGACTTAGTTCTTGCAGTAGCAGTCTAAGAAAATAATTTTTTTATGCTCTCTATGTGATTCAGAGAAGCTTGTACATAGTTGCAACTATATTTTGTTTGTTTTGTGATTGAGTAGTGATTGCTCTTGAAGAGGTCTGCCTAGCTCTTGCCAGTGAGCTCCTAGCAACTCCTTAAGTTATTTTTTTTTGGTTGAGCAACTAATTGCTCCTAGCAGATTGTAGTTCGTAGCTTAGAGTTAGCTTTCAATAGTTTTAGTTTTATCTTTCCTGTATTGCTCATTTCCAAATTGTTGAATTCAAAAATGTAAGGAAAGATAAGGTGCAAAACTAACTCTCCTAACATCAAAAACCTCAGAAAAGAATGCAAAGATACTTTTAAATTTTCAATTACAGTCCAATTAAGATACACTTGAAAGCAATAATAGAAACAAAGAAATAACCATACACAGATGAACACCAATTTACATGGGAAAACCCTAATGGGATAAAAACCCACCACACCAAGAAAAACCCTTTTGTATTACAATAACATAAATTACATATAGAGTACAAGATTCACTCTCTCTAATGTCAATTTACAGCAACATTCATAATGATCAACCTTGTACAGAATATTCAAGTTACAATACTCTCAAAATTGAATTCATATTTATCATACATCGAACTATTCATCCAACTATTCATGTAACCATTGAACTGAACAACATCTGCAATTCTTGAGTATATCCATGACGCCCATGGTCTATCAATCTTCCTCTCAATAATGACCACAACAGTCCAACTACTAGCAGTTCCCATTCTGCTTCTCTGATTGGTCATAGAATCACCACATAGGATAGTCATCACTCAGTCAAAGGCATTCAACCTATGTCGAATGTCGGTGAGACACTAACTATGTCTCCTCGATTCCATAAGAATGATTGTAGTTATTGCTAAGAGTTGACCCCATCGGAAAGACGTTATACTGAATGCAAATCCACCTTGTGAAAATCTATTGGCAAGAGTTTAGCTATCAGTGAGAGTCATACCGATGTTCACAAGTCACATCAACCTCAGCATTGCCATCAGCAAGACTATCGCTACTCCCCAAGAGATCACACTGATCCTTCCAGTCATATTGAAACAAACAACCATAAGAAAGACTTACCGCTACTGCTAAGAGGTAATACCGAACCCACAAGTCATACCGAGTACCAAACAATCACCAGGAGTCATACCAACAATAAACTACCCCATTGCTGAGACAAACATCCATTGCTAAGACTTCATACCGAAGCCTTCAAGTTATCCCGATGACTCCGAGTGTAGCTGTTCAGTGAGACATACCATCTATTGCCAAGACTTCATACCGAAGCCTTATGTGTTACTACAATGACTCCAGTTGCTATGAATCTCCCTGACACCACTTGTCGCCCAGAGTCTCCCCGATATCTAATAAGAATGGCCTGTCAGCCAGACCAACCCACTCGGCAGAAGGTTACAGCGATCATCATGTCACAACGATAGGACCATTCGGCAAGACTAAAACAAGGTCTTGGTGACCAGAACTTCTCACAAGGTTCCAAAGCTACTAGTCATCCAGACAATCTAGATGTCACACCAACTTGGCTCTTTTAGAGGTTTCATCCTGTGAGACTAAGGCACATATTCCAAAAAAAAAGAAGTTGCATTTCTCCTTGGTTTGTTTGTTTATTCCACATTTTTGTATTCTTCTATTTGATTTGGGGAAATAGAGCAACAGCTCTGTGCTTTTTTTTTGTTTAAAATTTTGACTCCACACCCCTTCCTATAACCACCATTCAGTTGCATCATCCTTATCACCAAGGATAACCTACATGTAACTAATTCTCCACCTTGCTTCACTATGTAGTAGACTTTTAATTGTGTTATTTTCATGATTTTTCACTATGTAGTGTATGTGGTCTTGTGTTGGAAATTGTGCTGTGGCTAAGTGGTTACCCTCACTCGGGGATGGGTTGTGTATCAACCCTATGGATGGGAGGAGAGCCCATCAGTGTCATGTGGGTTTTCTTTTCTTACTTGTTTCCAAATTATTATGGAGTTCCTTGGAGAGGCTATGGAAATTTTGTGCAAACCTCTTGAAAAGAAAGGGGAGTTGTGTTGAAATCAAGAGAAGATATTTTATTTGTCTTGAATTTCATTTCAAGGTCCTCGATTCTCTTGCAAGAAGTGTATTTTATTCATTAAATTAAGGATAGAAAAATGATGTTATTATTAGTAGTTTTCAATATGGCTGGTGTATATCATGATAGACCTACTTGATTTTGAATATGGGTCAAATGTTAAAACTAAAAGTTTATTCCATAATGAAGATGGATTTGGAAAACATTTATAATAGTGTGGAATTGCAATAACTTATGTCTAAAGGAATATTCTTGAATAATTTAAGTTTATCTCTAAATGCATTTAGTAATATTAAACAAAGTAGGAATTATTGTCTTTAGTCTGTTATTACTTAGCATCTAAATGTGCATTTTATTTGAAATAACTTGGAAAATAATGTTAGTAGAGAAAATACTATGATATGTAGGAAAACCAAATAGACTCATGTAAGATGAGATGCAACATAATAAGGAAGCTTATTTTTTGTATGCATGTGTGTTTTACAATAATTGATCGTGGTAATAAGAAAAGAAAGTGTGCTTGGAATAAAAGGAAGATCCAGTTGGTTCTATTAAATTGGCACCATAGGTACCCTTCTCAAAGATTA
Source organism: Sequoia sempervirens (assembly GCA_007258455.2). Lineage (NCBI taxonomy): Eukaryota > Viridiplantae > Streptophyta > Pinopsida > Cupressales > Cupressaceae > Sequoia > Sequoia sempervirens. Next base: position 156,465,664 of record VDFB02256132.1, on the reverse strand, counting down.
CATTGTCCAACCAACGTAATATTTAAACACCATATTCTTGGAACAATAACAGGTTCTGATTATTTTTCCAAGTTTTAGCAAGGGAACCACGTTACTTAAACCAATCATATTGGTGTTTCAGTATATAGTCTTAATGGATCCTTAGATCTTAAATCAGATTTGAATTCTGAATAATTAGTAACAAGAAACCAATATACAAGGCTTGAAAAATGATTCATCCTTTCTAGGGATTTGGTTAGTGTGGTTTTGATTCCTTAAAGTAGTGTGAAATTTAATTCTTCATACATCTAGACAGTCAATGAATTTTATATAGCATTATACCTTGTGGTGAACCTATCTAGCATCATTTGTTAACACCCTATTTCATGAAGAGGAGACCATGGGGTAGATTTACAATTAAAAGTCTACCACATTGGTTTTCCCATTAGGGAAACCACAAAATGGGGAATAGGGGATCAACCAAAAGGGTGTACAAAAGAATATCATGATCACATATCCTCATAACAACACCACATAAATTTCACAGAAGCACCACCACACCAATTGTCAACATAGAAATTATACTCCCTTCTTGGAGATAGTATAATATAAGGCCTAGTTTGGACCTATCTTGGGTACCTTTGTAGTACCCCTCCATTTATGCTTATGTTATCTGCTATTATGTTTTCACACTGTTAGACTATGATACTTTGTTTGGATATTTTGATCGCTGGTTTTGAGCACAGTGGATTTATTCTGTGACATGTTGATACATTGTATGGTGATTATTGTTTTCTGATATGCTTTGAGATAGCATAGATGTTTACTTTCAGTTTATTATTGCTATGTATATGTTTTGATGGACTAACTGTTAATTTATTTCGTCAGTCTGATGTGACGTGTATTGGTGAGGAGAATGGAATCGCATCATTCGCTTGCGAGTGCCCTGTGATATCCTTGATTTTCTCCGCACGGTGTGTCTGTTCAATGGTTTATATATATATATATATATATATATATATATGCATGTTACTGCTTGGTTGCAGGATTGTAGGTACATGACATCGACTCCACCTGGGTACTCAGGTCTGAGCATATCAAGACTCAAAAAAAATGTTGGTTGGGAGGTAATAGTTTGGTTCATCCTAGTCTAGTCTATTACCCAGTCACTGTACATTGTCAGTTTTAGTTTGAGTTATAGGTTGTCTTGCATTTTTCTGTTTGGATTAATTGTTTGAAAGGAAAAATGTTGATTTTAATAATAATTTATTATGTTTTAAATTATTGTTATTTAAATTAATTTTTAAATGTTGAAGAAATTAGTTGCATGTTATTTAATTAATTAATTAGCTTATTTGGTTAAATGGTTTGATCTTAAAAGATTAAACTTATTTAATTAAATTAATTAATTAATTAAATTGAATTATTTAAGTGTGTGAATAACTTTATTTGAAATTAAATTAATTTGTGGAAATGGCAATTTTTATTAATAAATAAATCTTGCATTAGAAAATTGTAAATTTTAAAATAAAATAAATTAATTAATTAAAAGCCATGCAATTTGAAATAGGCAAGATTGTCGAGAAGTGGTGGAGAAGATATTTTGCAACCACTTCTCGACATGTGTGCTAGTGCATTTAATGATTATTGTTGAAATTTGTTTACGGATGTAAAATTGGATTTGGGAAATCACAGAGGTTATGCTATCATTCACGGGAAAATATTTTGGTGCTCTATAAAATTCTCTGTATACGTTTATTTTGGTATTTTTGTTGCAAATTTGTGGAAAAACTTTGGTTGCTATTTGGCTTTAGTTCTTGGGAAGTATTTTGAAGCTATAGGCAATAGAGGCTACAAAGGCTTTCTTCACCAGATAGCAAAGGAAATCAGGTATTTTTCTTGTAGATTTTATTTTGTGGGTTTTTGAAAGGGAATGCTTCTGAATAGAAATTAGCTTAGTTTAAATCCCTGTATTTCTTCTATAGAAATTATTTTCTATATATTTTTTTGTGAAGAGTTTATAGTTTCAGAAAAACCTCTGTAGCATACTCTCTGTAGAAAGTATTTGAATCTTTATGGAGGGAATTGTTTGTTAAAAATAAAATTGAAAACCTCTGGGGTAGATTGGAATTGAATAAAAAAAATATTGTGCATGTATTCTATGAAACCCTGAAGAAATTTTATTTTTTTCCAAATTTCCCCAGTGAAACCTGTAGAAGATTATTATTTTCTTCTCTGTTAAAACAAAACCCCATTGAAATTCTATATATATATATATTAATATATATTAATATATATTAATATATATATATATATTTGTATGTATTCATACTCATATATAAATTGGATTGCAAATTTTTATTTGTTTAAGTTAGACGCTGTATAGGGGAAATCCTCATAGTATTTTCTTTTATAAAATGAAAATCGTGTTTTTTTATTTGTGCTCGCCGAACAGCGAATTTTTTTTAAAAAATTTAAATGCAGTGTTTTGGGGGAGGGCCAAAACCCTTTGAGCTTTGTTTTATTTAATATAAATCAATGGGATTTTCATAAAATGTATTTAGTTTTATTAGAAGTTTTAAATATGATTTTAATGGCATTATTTATAAATTCAGAATTATTAATAATATATATATATATGTATGTATGTATATATATGTATATATATATATATATAAGAATGAATATTTATGTGTAAATAAACATAATTATTTGTGTATATATATATATATATATATATATATATAATTATATTTGTTGAAGTAGGAAAATAATTTTAATATTTTAAAGATATATAAAATATTTTCTTTAAATTTTATTGCATGTGAAATTCTAGATTAATAGAAAGAGTATTTTAATTAAGTTGACTTAATTACATGCAAATTTTATTGTTTGAAAGGATTTAGTATATCCTAAAGTAGATTTGTTATTTTCTTTCAATTTGCTTAAAATCTTGATTCTTTGTTGGGTAAATGGGGAGAGTCTCAAATGAATAAGTCTTCTAGACCAATTTAATACCGTGGGGATTATGATTGTTAAGTTGAGTTTGTGTGTTGGCTAAGTTGTGTGCATGATATTAGCTTGGTACTTAGATACCTGATTTTGTGAACATAGACATTGTTGTTTGTCATGAATGGTGTTGAAATTGTATGTTGTATGTTGTACACTTTGTAAACCTTGGTCAAGAAAACTTAGTAAACCTATGTTATGTTTAGGGGAGTGGATTTTTGTAAGGGCCGACACACAAAGTGGTGTCAGGGTAACTTACAAAGGGTTAGTAAGTCAGTGTTAACTAAATAACATAGTAGTTAGAATTAAAACTCTTAATAAGATGTTTTGCCTCACTTATGTCTCTTGAGCTAGTTTAGTCTTGAGTATAAGATGAGAAGACTTGGAATGGAAAATCGGTGTCTTGTTCCTTTAAAAGACATTTGATTATGCGATGATTAGCAATGGGGCCGGGTTTCGTAAGAGGTTACCAGGGTAACCCAAGTTGGGGACCAGAACCTAGGAAGAAACACCAGGGTAACCTTTGCAATATTGTGATGACACTCCACCTAAAATAACAGTTAACCTTGTGTATGTGATACAATCAATTGTCTAAATTTGGAAGCAATGTAACCATTTGTTAGTTGTGTACTAGTGTCTAGGGTTAGTAGATTAAGTCTAGGTAACCATATTACTATCTCCTAGCACGGGGGGTGGACCTATGGGTACCACATGGTTGGGTGGAATGTGCACCTTACTCTGTTGGGTCCCCAGTTTGATCATGGCATTGAGAGCTTCATGGATGGAGAGCTCGCACTTGGAAAACTTATGTGTACTCCTTCATTGTAAATTGTAAATCTGGTATTTGAAAATATCCTTCAATTGTATATGAGGTGAACAATGTATATGTAATTGTAATTATTGTTGATCTACCTCATCAGATGGATGAGTATTGCATATTTTATCAAATGCAATGTATGAAACAATTTTGTACTTTATGTTATCTTGAATGATGTTTCAAATGAAATACAATGTTTATCTTTATGTTATTAATTAATATGTGCAATGCGAAATACTATAGTCATCTATGGAAACTCAAAGTAGTGTAATGTCTCATAGCTTAATGAATGTATGCAACTAATCAACTTAATAATTATACTTCTAAAAAAAATTTATTACACTTTTATACACAATTGCAACATTCCTTAGGTTATTATGATAGGGCATTACAGATTGGTATCAGAGCCAAGGTTACAAACACTGGATGCTCTGGGTAATCGTGAGCCCATTAGGTTGACCTAGTACGTAGTGTCGCAAACTGTTAGCCTTGGTTGAATGATATCTAAGACTCGTTATTGTTATGTCTAGGAACATGTCTAGGTGAGGAGGAAGAGGTTGTGGTAGAGGTCGAGGTGGAGGCCGAGGGCCAATCCCTCAGGTTACTCCCCCTCTGAGCCCTCATCATAGTGATTAGGCAGAATAGTTGGATCAAAGGAATGAGGGACAGAATCCTGAATAGTCAGGAGTAGAGGGTTCACAGATACGTCCTTTATTAGAGGAGGTCCTAGCTCGACTTGGACCAAGATAGGAAGTTGAGTAGGGGGTTGTTAGAGAGAGAGAGATAGATCTCCTAGGAGAGTAGATGACTCAGCACATCAGGATGCAATTACTGCAGGACACATGAGGGATTTACTGAGGGCACGCCCTCCTACCTTTGATAGTTTAGGAGGTGGCTTAGAGGCAAAGACCTGGCTACTGGATTTGGGTAGATGCTTTTCCATGCACCCATATGGTAGCAATACTCGTGCGAGATGCGCTATTATGCACTTGAGAGGATTCACCTCTACTTGGTGGTGCCTAGAGGAGCAAAAGCTCCATTTGGATATTGGGTCAGTGTCTTGGGAGATGTTTCTCGAGAGGTTTAGAGCACGGTTCCTATTAGAACATTGGAGGTAGTGACGGGCTGATGAGTTCCATGATCTACGTCAGTTAGCTCTTTCTATAGAGCAATATGAACGTAAGTTCTATGAACTCAAGCAGTATGCTGGTATTGGTGATGATGAGCCTATGCTAGTACAACACTTCATCAGGGGTTTAAACACCTGCATTAGTGGTGGTGTCTGAGTCTTTGAGCCAAAAACTATGGAAGTTGCAGTGGAGAAGGCTCACATAGTGGAGGAGAACCTTGTTATAGCGTTAGGTGGTCACACAAGAGTGCAGATTGGCAGTGCTCCTACAACAGGTTTTAGTCCATGAGGTGGACAGGCACAGACAGGTGGTTCCTCTAGGAACCAATAGACACCCACAAAGGGTGGGCAGCAACAACAACAACGTACACCTCAAAAGAACAATAATCCACAACCACAACAAGGTAATAATCCTCAAACAGGAAAGGGTCATAACTGGTGGCGCAATAAGCGCAATAGGCAGGATCAGCCTACACAGAGTGCTCAGTCTACCATCAGTAGGGGTAGTTTCCAGCAATCCAATGCACCTTTAGGTGGCAGAGGATTCGGTAGAGGCATAGGCATTGGTTGTTACTCATGTGGGTAGCAGGGACACATAGCTAGGCAGTGTTCGATGAGAGGTTCTACTAGTTTTGGGCCTCAACCTATAGTTTCAAATCCTATAGTGGGTGATGCAGGATGATCACATACAGTATATGCTACAGTTAATGACCGCCAAGCCGATCACTAGAACACAGTGGTCAAGACTTCAGGTAAGTTACATGGTGTTAGTGTTTCCATTCTTTTTGATTTTGGAGGCACTGAATCCTTTATTTCACCGACCATCGTAGACCGTTGTGGTCTAGTGGCTGTAAAGCAAGGTGGTAAGTGGCAGGTTGAATTCACCTCAAGGGTGAAAGTAGCAGTAGAAAACTTAGTACATAATTGTGAACTTAAAATTGGTATGTTAACTACTTTAGTAGATTTATATGTTACTCCCTTAGGATCGTATGGCATATTTTTAGGAATGGATTGGTTAGCATCTTATCATGCTGTGATTAACTATCAACTTAAGATAGTTAGTTGCATCAATGATTTAGGTGCGAAAGTGGAAATCATAGGCGTGCAAAGACCTATCTCTTTGCGGATGATATCTACTATGCAATTAAAGAGATGTCTTCATCAGGGTTGTCAGTTGTTTGCAACAACTGTCACTAATTTGGAAGAAGGTGAGAGTCAAGAGGTATCTCTTGATAATCATCCTATTCTTAGGGAATTCACAGACGTGTTTCCAAATGACATACCTGGAATGCCACCGAAGAGGGATATTGACTTTAGAGTTGACCTAGTTCTTGGAGCTGAACCTATATCTAGGGCTCCTTATAGAATGACGACTCAGGAGTTAGAGGAACTCTGAATCTAGTTAGAGGAACTATTAGAAAAGGGTTTTATTCATCCTAGTGTTTCCCCTTGGGGAGCACCTATCATCTTTGTAAAGAAGAAGGACGGATCTCTTAGGCTGTGCATTAACTATCGTCAATTGAACAAGGTTATGATTAAGAATCGTATCCTTTGCCTAGAATCGATGATATTTTTTATCAAATTAAGGGAGCTAATGTGTTCTCTAAAATTTATTTGAAATCTGGTTATCATCAATTGTGTATAGCCAAAGCAGACATTCATAAAACTACTTTTTGAACTCATTATGGGCATTATGAATTCACAGTACTACCATTTGGGTTAACGAATGCACCATCAGTATTCATGAGTTTAATGAATGGTGTTTTTTGTACATACCTTGATCGCTTTGTCCTGGTATTTCTCGATGATATTTTAGTTTATTCAAGAAACATGAAGGAACATGAAGAACACTTGAGATAGGTATTGCAATGTTTAAGGGAAAATCAATTGTATGCGAACCTAAAGAAGTGTGACTTCTTTCAAACTGAAATAAAATACCTTGGACATGTGATATCTGGTAAAGGTATTGTTGTGGATCCTTCAAAGATTCAAGCTATTGTAGATTGGCCTACGCCTACTAATGTAGATGAAGTTCGTAGTTTTATGGGTCTAGCTGGTTACTATAGGTAGTTTGTAGAGAGATTTTCTAGAATTGGTCATCCTATTACTTCTCTTCAAAGGAAAGGGAAGAAGTTTGTTTGGACAGAGCAGTGTCAGTTGGATTTTTATACACTTAAAGAAAAGTTAACTAATGCGCCTATACTGATTGTTCTTGATCCTACTAAGGATTTTGTAGTATGCACAGATGCATCCTTAGAGGGTTTGGGAGCAGTTCTGATGCAAGATGGGCATGTGATTGCTTATGTGTCTCGCAAAATCAAGGATCATGAATTAAACTATCCTACTCATGATCTAGAACTAGCTGCGGTAGTGCATGCATTAGTTCGATGGAGGCATTTCCTATTAGGTCATCATTTCAAACTTCATACTGATCACTGTAGTTTACAATACATCTTTACGCAACCTAACTTGAATGCTAGGCAAAGATGGTGGATGGAGTTCCTATGTGAGTACGATTTTGAAGTGAGATATGTTTAGGGAAAAGAGAATGTAGTGGCTGATGCTCTTAGTCATTGTAGACATGAGATCTCTGCTACTACTCTTGAAGTAGATTTGAGAGGTCAAATAGTAGATGCACTTCCTACTGATAGATTATATCAAGAAGTGAGGTAGGAAATTGAATCTGGTAGACCTTTAGAAGGTCGATTTGTAGGGTATGTCTTAGAACCAGATGGTATATTATGACATTTAGGTCATATTTATGTACCACATTTTGAGGGTCTTCGTACATTAATCATGACTAAAGCTCATCGAGCTCCATATTCAGCTCATCTAGGTGTCAAGAAAATGCAGGCCGATCTTTGGCAATTGTATTTCTAACCTGGTATGAAACATGATATTGATGACTTTGTATCGAGATGTCTTGAATGTCAGCGAGTCAAAGTTGAGCATCAACATCTTACTAGATTATTGCAGCCACATCTCATTCCTGAATGGAAATGGGATATTATATTTGTTGACTTTATTGTAGGGTTACCTATGTCATCACGTCGACATGATGCCATTATGGTAACTGTTGACTGATTGACTAAGGTAGCTCATTTCTTACCTGTACGATCATCTTACAATGCTTCATCCGTAGCTAGGATATTCATGAAGAACATAGTTAGATTACATGGGATTCCTCGTAGGATTATTTCTGATAGAGATCCTGTATTTACTTCAGCCCTATGGACTTCATTACAACATGCTCTAGGTACACAGTTGAACTTTAGTTCAGCGTATCATCCTCAAATTGATGGGAAAACTGAGAGAGATAACCAAATATTAGAGGATATGCTTAGGATGTATGTAATGGACCAATAGTCTCGTTGGGAGGATTATCTGTACTTAGTAGAATTCGCTTACAATAACAGATATCAGAGTTCCATAGGTATGCCACCATTTTAGGCATTATACAGTCATCCTTGTCGAACTCCACTAAGCTGGGATCGACTTGAGGATAGAGTGATACTTCGGCCTGAGATGCTTCGAGACATGGAGCAACAGGTTGACCGTATTAGAGAACAGTTGATAGCAGCATAGGATAGGCAAAAGAAATATGCCGATGCGCATAGGATAGACCGATAGTTTGTTGTTGGTGATAGAGTGTTTCTTCGAGTGCGACCACGAAAGAGTCCAATCCATTATGGAAAAGGCTCTAAGCTTGCACCTCGATTTGTAGGGCCTTTTGAGATTTTAGAGAGAATTGGTCCCGTGGCCTATCAACTCATCTTACCACCCAGTTTGTCTCGTATTCATGATGTTTTTCATGTATCAGTTCTTAGACCATATCATCCCGACATTTCTCATGTACTTGATTGGAATGCATTACAGGTAGAGGACGAGCAGCTGGCTTTGGAGCCCGTGGCCATTCTATAGCTCCGAACGCTCGGTCTCAGGGGTCGAGAAGTTGATCAGGTGAGGGTCCAATGGGATCCTAGCCATTAAGTTTCTGCTACTTGGGAGGATGTGACACACATGAGGGAACTTTATCCCTATCTATTCGCAAGCTTTCAGGAGTAAGCCTAATCCTAGGGGGGGAGGATGTAGTACCCCTCCATTTATGCTTATGTTATCTGCTATTATGTTTTCAAACTGTTAGACTGTGATACTTTGTTTGGATATTTTGATCACTAGTTTTGAGTGACAGTGGATTTATTCTGTGACATGTTGATACATTGTATGGTGATTACTGTTTTCTGATATGCTTTGAGATAGCATAGATGTTTAATTTCAATTGATTATTGCTATGTATATGTTTTTATGGACTAACTGTTAATTTATTTCATCAGTCTGATGTGACGTGTATTGGTGTGGAGAATGGAATCCCATCACTCGCTTGCGAGTGCCCTATGATATCTGTGATTTTCTCTGCACGGTGTGCATGTTCAATGGTTTATATATATATATATGCATGTTATTGCTTGTTGCAGGATTACAGGTACATGACACTGACTCCACCTGGGTACTTAGGTCTGAGCGTGTCAAGACTCCAAGGAAATGTTGAATGGGAGGTAGTAGTTTGGTTCATCCTAGTCTAATCTATTACCCGGTCACTGTACATTGTCAGTTTTAGTTTGAGTTATAGGTTGTCTTGCATTTTTCTATTTGGATTAATTGTTTGAAAGGAAAAATGTTGATTTTAATAATAATTTATTATGTTTTAAATTATTGTTATTTAAATTAATTTTTAAATTTTGAAGAAATTAGTTGCATGTTATTTAATTAATTAATTAGCTTATTTGGTTAAATGGTTTGATCTTAAAAAATTAAACTTATTTAATTAAATAAATTAATTAATTAAATTAAATTATTTAAGTGTGTGAATAGATTTATTTGAAATTAAATTAATTTGTGGAAATGGTAATTTTTATTAATAAATAAATCTTGCATTAGAAAATTGTAAATTTTAAAATAAAATAAATTAATTAATTAAAAGCCATGCAATTTGAAATAGGAAAGATTGTCGAGAAGTGGTGGAGAAGATATTTTCCAACCACTTCTCGACATGTGTGCTAGTGCATTTAATGATTATTGTTGAAATTTGTTTATGGAGGTAAAATTGGATCTGGGAAATCATAGAGGTTATGCTATCATTCACGGAAAAATATTTTGGTGCTCTGTAAAATTCTCTGTATACGTTTATTTTGGTATTTTTGTTGCAAATTTGTGGAAAAACTCTGGTTGCTATTTGGCTTTAGTTCTCGGGAAGGATTTTGAAGCTACAAGCAACAGAGGCTACAGAGGCTTTCTTCACTAGATAGCAAAGGAAATCAGGTATTTTTCTTGTAGATTTTATTTTGTGGGTTTTTGAAAGGGAATGCTTTTGAAAAGAAATTAGCTTAGTTTAAATCCCTATATTTCTTGTACAGAAATTGTTTTCTATATTTTGTTTTGTGAAGAGTTTATAGTTTCAGAAAAACCTCTGTAGCATACTCTCTGTAGAAAGTATTTGAATATTTATGAAGGGAATTGTTTGTTAAAAAGAAAATTGAAAACCTCTGGGGTAGATTGGAATTGAATAAAAAAAATATTGTGTGTGTATTCTATGAAACTCTGAAGAAATTTGATTTTTTTCCCAATTTCCCCAGTGAAACCTATAGAAGTTTATTATTTTCTTCTCTATTAAAACAAAACCCTGTTGAAATTTAATATATATATATTAAAATATATATATATATATATATATATATATATATATATATATATATATATATATATATATTTGTATGTATTCATACTCATATATAAATTGGATTGCAAATTTTTATTTGTTTAAGTTCCTCACCGTACAGGTGAAAGCCTCATAGTATTTTCTTTTATAAAATGAAAATCGCATTTTTTTATTTGTGCTCATCGAACGACGAAATTTAAAAAAAAAAATTAAATGCAGTGTTTTGGGGGAGGGCCGAAACCCTCTCCATTCCCCACGGGGGCAGGCACAGCTTCCATGGCTACGCACAGCAGCCGTCGGCTACTGGGCGCAGTCCTGGAAAGGGCCGCGGCCGGGGGCTGCGAAACCCTTTTAGCTTTGTTTTATTTAATATAAATCAATGGGATTTTCATAAATTGTATTTTTTTTATTATAATTTTTAAATGCAATTTTAATGGCATTATTTATAAATTTAGAATTATTAATAATATATATATATATGTATGTATGTATATATATGTATATATATATGAGAATGAATATTTATGTGTAAATATACATAATTATTTGTATATATATATTAATATATATATATATATATTAATATATATATATATATTAATATATATATATATATATATATATATATATATATATTATATTTGTTGAAGTAGGAAAATAATTTTAATATTTTAAAGATATATAAAATATTTTCTTTAAATTTTATTGTTTGAAAGGACTTAGTATATCCTAAAGTAGATTTGTTATTTTCTTTCAATTTGCTTAAAATCTTGATTCTTTGTTGGGTAAATTGGGAGACACTCAAATGAATAAGTCTTCCAAACCAATTTAATACCGTGGGGATTCTGATTGTTAAGTTGAGTTTATGTGTTGGCTAAGTTGTGTACATGATATTAGCTTGGTACTTAGATACCTGATTTTGTGAACATAGACATTGTTGTTCGTCATGAATGGTGTTGAAATTGTATGTTGTACATTGTACACTTTGTAAACCTTAGTCAAGAAAACTTAGTAAACCTATGTTATGTTTAGGGGAGTGGCTTTTTGTAAGGGCCGACACACAAAGTTGTGTAAGGGTAACTTACAAAGGGTTAGTAAGTCAGTGATAACCAAATAACATAGTAGTTAGAATTAAAAATCTTAATAAGATGTTTTTCCTCACTTATGTATCTTGAGCTAGTTTAGTCTTGAGTATAAGATGAGAACGCCTGGAATGGAAAATCGGTGTCTTGTTCCTTTAAAAGACATTCGATTCCGCAATGATTAGCAATGGGGTCGGGTTTCGTAAGAGGTTACCAAGGTAACCCAAGTTGGGGGCCGGAACCTAGGAAGAAACACCAGGGTAACCTTTGCAATATTGTGATGACACTCCACCTAAAATAACAGTTAACCTTGTGTATGTGATACAATCAATTGTCTAAATCTGGAAGCAATGTAACCATTTGTTAGTTGTGTACTAGTGTCTAGGGTTAGTAGATTAATTGTAGGTAACTATATTACTATCTCCTAGCATGGGGGGTGGACCTACGGGTACCACATGGTTGGGTGGAACATGCACCTTACTCTGTTGGGTCCCCAGTTTGATCATGGCATCGAGAGCTTCATGGATGGAGAGCTCACACTTGGAAAACTTATGTGTACTCCTTCATTGTAAATTGTAAATCTGGTATTTGAAAATATCCCTCAATTGTATATGAGGTGAACAATGTATATGTAATTGTAATTATTGTTGATCTACCTCATCAGATGGATGAGTATTGTATATTTTATCAAATGCAATGTATGAAACAAGTTTGTACTTTATGTTATCTTGAATGATGTTTCAAATGAAATGCAATGTTTATCTTTATGTTATTAATTAATATGTGCAATGTGAAATACTATAGTCATCTATGGAAACTAAAAGTAGTGTAACGTCTCATAGCTTAATGAATGTATGCAACTAATCAACTTAATAATTATACTTTTAAAAGAAAATTATTACACTTTTATACACAATTGCAACATTCCTTAGGTTATTATGACATGGCATTACAACCTTTACATTAATCACCCTTTAAAAAAACATTTATAGGCCCCTAAGACCCATTATTTTGGATCTTAAGGGTTATTCCACTAACAAATTGTACAAATCCTAACAAACAACATTCAAATTATTAATATTCTAGAAAACCCACCTCAAAAACCTCTAGTGGGACTAAGTCGTCCAAGGTGGCGACTTAGTCCCTTTTGGGGATTTTTTCAGTTTTGAGCAGGAAAATTGCCAAATTAATTCAAAATTTTGATGGATGTCAATCTACGAGGTCTAAATAATGAACAATTAGGTATTCATGCCTATTAAAAAAAGTTTTTAGGTCATTTTTCTCAACATTTAGTCATTTCAACAAACAAATTCAAAAGAGAAGTATTGAATATCTTTCACAAGAAGATTCATTACTTTATTTACAAAAAAGTTGAAGCTTTAGGGCAGCAAGCTAGGGATTTTCTAGGCCTTCAAGCTCATGTTTTTCCAAGATCTCACATTGAAAAGGGTTGATTATGGATGCCTATGGAGAATCATGGAGAAATCTAGGTTGAGGAGATGCAACTAGCCGTCAAATCAAGCCTAAGGACTTGTTTTCAAAGTGATTCTATATTTTATTTTCTCTCTATATTCAGATTAAGGAAGGTTTACATGTCATTAAAATTCATTTCTAATGCGATTTATTGTCTCTTGGAATGAGTATTGCATTGTTCTAAATCCATTTGTGCATCTTATTCTTACATGATAGAATAGGGTGTCATCTTGCTTCAGATTTCCTAGTCTTAGACACACTTAGGGCTAGGGTTTTATGTAGATTTCATTATCTTTTCAAGGTTTAAATACCAACTAGGGGTTTGACGAAGGAAAAACCCCCATTAGAAACTAAATTATATTATGTTTTGTAGGCATTTTCGTAGATTCAAATCCAAATTTCAGTAGGAGAAAAAAGTACAGACTGAGGGCTTCTGTTTCCACTTTTAGATTTTTAGAAAAGCTAAAGTGGACTAAGTCAACAATAGTGGTGAATTATTCCCACCGCATATGTTTTTCAAAATTTTGGATACCCATTTGGCTGAAACGGACTTCAAAGTAGTTTTCTAGATCTAGGACTAAGTTGCCCAGCTTGGTGTAAGTGTCCTAGTTGGCCAAAAAACCATATTTTCTAGAATTTAAGAGATATCTGTAGACTTCATTTCAGCCTCTGTCAGTTTCCAGGTGCACTCTTTCTATTTGAATTCTTTATCTTGTTTTATATTGCATTCAATTTATCTTTCTGCATATCACAATGTTTTTTCAGACACTTTTACATTTCTTTAGTTTTCATTCATTAGTCAATATCTTTTATAAGTTTATTTCATTTAGGACATTACATTTAGGCATAATTCATTCATATTTGCATTGGTATTGAGTGGGGACATTGCAATTTTTGTCATACCTCTCTCTTTTTAGGTGAAAAACCCTAGAAGTGTTAGAGAGTCTTGTGGTGCCAAAATATTTGTCCACATTTTGGTGAACCTAACTTTAGAACATTTACTTCTAATTTCAAGTGCATTTACATCCCAAGAGTAGCTTGCATCAACATTGGGTTAGCTTTTGCATTGTTTTGCATTGTAGAGTTTTCAAATTTTCATTAGTGAAAAGCTCATTTAAGCTTGCATTATTGCACTTTATTCCCTTAACCAATAGTGAAATTTTTCATCTTCACTTTAGATTTGTATTGTATAGTATAGAACAAATAACTATCCATCAAATTTTTTAGAAAAACTTAAAAAATACCCTACTAGAACTAATTCTCCACCCTAGGTGATTTAGTCCGAGTACACATTTTGCATTAGTATTTTCATAATTCAATTTCTAGTTTCTTAAGTTGTTTGTTCTAGTTACTTTCCTATTTCAGTTCAATTATTTTCTGTTACATTGCAATAATTAGAACTAGCACCATTTCCTTTCATGGTGATTATGGATAGCATTATATTTTTACAATTTTCATTTTCAACATTAGTTCGTACTTAATTTAGATTAGCTTCATCAAAAAATGCAAACAAAAACCTAAAACATCCAATGAAATGATAAAAATAATTCTTCATTTTAGAAAATTTATATCATCCAAACCTTTTAGTACTGATGACTTAGATAAGCTAGACAAAGCTCTATAGGGATTTCTCTTACTAAGTTCATCCACCAAGGTTTGTGACATGAAAAATCCACACCACCCAATAATACCTTACCTCCCAAAGCTTTTAGTAGTGATGACTTTGACATGTTAGATGAAGCTCTTCAGGACTTCATCTCACAAAAGCCATCCACTTAGGTTTGCTGTGAGAAACCTAAAACAAAAGATGTCAATGTAATTCAACCTCAACTCATTCTTTACCCACCTTCACATAAGCATCAACCTCCACCTAAACCTGAGTTTACCCTTTACCCCCTTTACCCACCTAAGCATGATGTTTTTGCTCACACACATTACACTATAAATAATCTACAACCATAGCAACCAACCCCAACCTCCTCACCTTTTCCAAATTCTATACTACCTAGTGCTCCTTGATTAACTTCACATACGAAGGAGTATGATATTTTTGAACAACTTAAGAACACTCATGAAAATATATCCCTTTGGGACCTTCTTCAAAATTTACCAAACTATCACTTTATGCTCCAAATAGAATTGCAACACATAGTGGTTCATCTTGGTACAAATGCAAATGATGTTGCAGCTCTAATACAAGGAATAAATACAATTAATGTAGACATTACCTTCCATCAACATGAGCTTCCTCAATTAAAATTAAGTAAACAAAATGAGGCCTTTATGATAATCGCCCAATTCACTAGAATAGGTATCAAAAGGACCCTTGTTGATAATGGATTTTCCCTTAATGTGTGTAGTGTGAAGCTCCTAAATAGATTGTGTGTAGAAAAATACAAAATCAAACCTGATTCCTTATCTATTAGGGGATTTGACAATATCACAAAGCAACCACTCAGATTAATTACCTTACCTATTACAGTTGGAAAGGCTACATTACAAACTCCTATTCATGTCATGCCTTATGATCTTTCATACAATATTCTTTTGGGAAGACCATGGATTCAATAGATGCATGTGGTGCCTTCAACCCTTCATCGTATAATGAAATATGTCTATAATAACAAAGTCTATCAAGTTGAAATATACCCCGCACTCAAAAGTTGCTTACAACTTGAAAAAGGAGTAACAAGTCCTTTGAATACGTTGATTCCCATGTCTAACATAGAACCTCTTGAGGTTGAAAAACAAGAAGATGAACCGGTGTCCAAATTATTAGATGATGATTGGGGTACATTGGAATTCACACCCTCATTTATGGGCAAATATATCATCACAAGAAAAGTGGATGAAAAAAAAGAACAACCCATGATTATGTCCATTGAGAATTCAAAAGAACCTTCACCAACATCTACCTCATCTACTTTGGTAGGAGACACAAGTTACACAACTAATTTTGATGAGATAGATTATAAACAACGACCAAACCTGAAAGAAATGGGGAGACTTTATGGACGATGCTATGAGCTTGTGAAACAATTTGGATATAACGAGAAAGGATGTGGAAAGAATGAACAAGGTATTCGAGTCCCTATAGAACATAACACAAAAGAGACAAAAAATGGGTTGGGCTATTCTTTTTCTAAGACAAAAAGGAAACTCAACGACCATCATTAAACATCTACACTATCACATTTAAATCAAGAATCACTCTCGCAATAAAGCATCCTGAATTACTTGATATATATTTACCACAATCATGGGAGTATGTTGAAAGTGATGAAGACTTGAAACAACTATTAGGAGTTTATGGTAAGACATCCTCTACTCCTCCCAAGAAATGGGTTACTTGTGCTATGATTAATACCAAGCAAAGAGACATAAGTAATAAGCCAAATATGAGTATGGAACCATATGATCCTGAATTTCCTAAGTCAAATGCACTCCACTTAGGGGATACCATTGATATACCAATGGACATAGATCATGATAAATAAAATTTCATTAAGATTGGGAAGTGCCTTTATGATGAAGAACAAGAGGATTTTTCAACCTTGCTTCATGAATTTCCTAAACTTTTTGCTTGGAAATATTTAGATATGCTAGGAATAGATCTGAAGATAGTAACACACAACATTTTCCTTGCTGAAAATGCTAAGCATATTTGCCAAAGGATACAAAAGATGAATCCTAAGATAGCATTACTTGTTATAGGAGAGCTTGAAAAAATCCTTGACATAGGTCTTATTCAACCCATTGATTATTTTGCTTGTATCTCAAACATTGTTGTAGTTGCAAAACCTGAAAATCATATTAGGATGTGTACGGATTTTCGTGACTTGAATAAAGCCTCTTTAAATGATGATTTTCCCCTTCCTAATATCGACATGATAGTGGATTCAGATACAGGACATGCTTTGTTGTCATTCATGGATGGATTTTTTGGTTATAATCAAATCTTTATTAACCCACAAGATCAATATAAGACAACATTTACATCCATTTGGGGAACATTTTGTTTGGTTATGATGCCTTTTGGCTTAAAGAATGCAAGTGCAACCTATCAATGAGCCATTACATTGATATTTGATGATTACATAATAAAATATTGGAAGATTATGTTGATGAAATCCTAGCCAAATCCTTAATGCGACAAGACAATGTGAGTGTTACTCAAAAGGTCTTTGAACAGATACATAAATACAACATGAGACTAAATCCAAAAAAGTGTGTCTTTGCCATAGATAGTGGAAAACTTTTAGGGCTTATCATATCTCACAGAGGCATCAAGGTGGACACAAAGAAAATTGATGCTATAATAAACATGCCACCTCCTAAGAGCATTTCTCAATTGCACACATTACAAGGAAGAATTCAAGCCATCCGTCATTTTGTCACTGACGATTGAATGTTACCTTTCACACATCTCCTCAAAAAGGATGTGCATTTTGATAGGAATGAGGATTGTAAATAGGCCTTTGAATTTTTGAAGGAATACCTTGCAACTCCACCCATTTTACAATTTGTTATGCCAAACAAACCATTCATCCTTTAGATAGCCACATCTACCCTTGCTCTTGTAGAATTGTTGGCTCAGCAAGACGATAATGGTAAAGAACATCTTGTTCATTACATTAGTTGAAATTTAATAGATTATGAAGCACAATACACACCAATCAAAAAAAATGTTTGGCTCTTGTATTCACTACCGGTAAGTTGTGACACTATTTACTAAATGCAAAAATACAAGTAATGACAAAATTTGATCCTCTTAAACATCTTTTTACTAAAACAGACTTATCAAGATGTTTAGCTAAATGGGTAATGTTGTTGACTGAGGTTGACCTTAAGTTTTCTTCACAAAAAGAAATCAAGGATCAATCCTTGACCAACCAATTAGTCAATGCTCCTTCTCCTTTAGCACTACCTAGCAATGACTATTTTCTTGATGATAGTGTGTTGACAATAGAAGTCCCTACATGGGAATTATATTTTGATGGATCCAAGTGTAGAATAGGCTCTAACACTAGAGTTATATTAATTCTTCCTATAAGAAAGCATATTCTGTTGTCATATCAATTAAATTTCCTATGTACACATAACACAGCTAAATATGAGGAATTAATTACTCAATTTCATGCTAATTTGATCATGGGTGTCAAAGATATTAAGATCTTTGGTGAATTGCAATTAATAATTAAACAAATAAATGAAAAATATCAAGAAAATCATGAAAAATTATCCAAATACAAGGATCTTATCATGCACTTGCTACAAAATTTTGAGTCATTTACCATTGATAACATCCCACAAAAGGATAATCAGATTGCAAATGAAATGGCAAGTGTCACTTCTCGAATATCACCTCAGGATCCTTCAAAATATTTTCCATTCACTATTCACCCAATCATGACCTTCTATCAATGATACAACAGAAGAAATTTTAATGACAAACAAGGAAGACTCGAGTGAATGGTATGATACAATATTTAACTATTTAAAAAGCGATACCTTTCCCTAGCCAATGACTAAAAACCTTTGTGCTTGTTTATGAAAGCTTGCATCTAAATATATAATTATTAGTGATGTGTTGTATCAGAGGTCATTCCATGGTCTCTTACTTAGATGCTTAAAAAAATACGATACCTATAGCACTTCACCAAGCCCATGAAGGTACTTGTGGTGGATAGTTTGGAGGAAAAACATTGGTTCAAAAACTTATCCGTATCAGGTACTATTGGAAAAACATGGAATGTGATTGCTTCGATTATGTTTGAAAATATCATAAATGTCAGGAATATAGAAATTTGAATTATGCTCCTACTAGTGAAATTCAAACTCAAGTTCCGATATGGCCCTTTGCGGTTTGGGGATTAGATATTATAGGAAAAATATCACCCCTTCTTCTACTGGACATACCTTTATCATCACTACAACTGATTACTTCACAAAATGGGTAGAGGCCATTCCTCTTTGATCTACAATAGCTAAGGTAATATGCCATTTCATCCTAGAACACATTATTTCTCGCTTTGGACTTCCTTGTGCATTAGTCTTTGATAATGGTACACCATTTAAGAATAATGATGTGAAGAAATTCTTGGAGACCTTTAATATCCAACATCATTTTTCAACACCTTATTACCCATAATCTAATGGTCAAGCTGAATCAACTAATAAAGTCCTTGAACAAATTTTGAAGAAAATTGTTAATAAACATCATATGGATTGGCACACATAATTACACTATGCACTTTGGCCTTATCGCACAAGTTTTTGATCTTCCACAAGGACCACACCTTACAATCTTGTCTATGGTAGTGAAGCAATAATGCCCTTGGAGTTAGAGATTCCCATGCTAAGAATCACTCTTCAAGAACTTATTGATGATAGACACTATAAAGAGCAAAGATTACCCTAGCTTGGGATGCTCAATGAACAATGCATTAACACTCTTGAAAGTCTTCAAGATTATTCAAGAAGGAAACAATGTTATTACAATCTTAATTTTATCCCTCACACATTCCACAAGGGTGACTTAGTACTATCTGAAAATAAATGCAATATCAATGTTGACTCAAATGAAAGAGGTAAATTTAGTTACAATTGGTTAGGACCATACATCATTGATAAAACTTTTGGCTCTAGTGCATACATGTTAACAGAACTAGATGGCACACCCCTCAAGGAACTTGTCAATATCATGCATCTATGTTAGTATTATGTCTAATCCCTTTGAATAGTATGAATGATAAAGCAGTGTTGTTAGAGCTATTGGGTCATATCCTATATGCTTTTGCATTGCTTCATTCTTGACAAAAAATTACACATATGTCTTGAGCACTATAGTGATTATTTAAATTACTTTAGGTTTCATACTATTCCAATTCACTTTGTGTGTTATGTTGAGTTAAATCATTATATACATTATAAGTGCATTTAATTTAACATAACTAATCACAATGTTGTATCTAAGAGAAACTAAAATATGTTTTAATTAGATCACATAAGATGCATTAAATCATGAAGATATTAATTAAATAATTTTACAAAGGTTATTTAATTAATCACATTATCATTTAACATTCAAACACATTACAACAAGCCATAAAACATCAAATATCTATATATATAATTTTTTTGTACATGTCATCAATGTATATAATCTCACTAAGGTCTATGACTGCATGATCCCTCAGGATCTGGTACTCGCAAGAGGATGGTAGTAGGGTGAAGGGAGACGTTTTTGTGGGATCATCATCACAATCCACCGAATCTAAGAGAAAACTCTAAACCCTATACCCATCCAAGGGCCTCTCGCTACTCCCATACTATTTGATCCCTCTCCTCCTATAGCCACACTACCTCTACCTCTAGTCTCTCAACCTATGCTGGGGTTCAGGATGATTGTGCCTCTGCTAGAGTCTCAGCTCAGTGGAATCGTCTCTTCAAACTCTCATATGTTGCACGTAATCTTGCGAATGGACTGAGTGACTCTGGATCCTGTTCCATAATAGGTTGGGGCACATAGTCTAATTCCATCTCCTCCTCATCGATAGATATTGGCACTATCTTTGTAGCTGCTCAATAATAGAACTCTTGATTGTCTCTTAGGGCTCCTGCATAATAGAAACAATACACAATCAGTACACATCTTGATAGATATATATAAAGAGCATAAAAAATAATATAAAGTACATGCATAAAATTAAATATCATCACCTATATCTCGGGAAAGTTGAGAAACATGAACATCATCTTGTGTAGGGGGCATGGAAGATGTGTTGGATCTTCTGTGACTATGGGTATTGATTCCTATTGTGGCTATTGCTCATGATCTACTCATACAAATGGTCGAGGGATCTCCCAACTCATGTTGATCCTCAGCCACTACCTCATCACTCTCACTCAGAGGTGGATCCTTCTCCTCGTCATCCTCATATCCTCCATCATGCCCATCATAGTAAGGATCTACATCCTCATCATACTCATCATCAATGACATTGGTAAATATGTTTACAACCCTATACCGTGTCTCCTTGGATTTTTCCTCTCTATCATCTCCCTCATCTGGCAGTGGTATTGCATCCCCTATAGGCTCATTAATCGGATAAATAGGAGTTGGTTGTTATACTATCCACCACTCCTCATACTCACCTATGGAATTGATGTCATCTACGTCAGAGACTAGAGGCTCATTTTGATTTGAGTAATTAGACACTCTTGAAACATTGTCTAGAGTGAACCATACTATATCACCTAGTCTCTGGGCACTCCAAACTGACCTCCTGAAAAGGGTCGTTCCCTCAGTGGTCCTTGAATCTACCAAAATTGTCACATGACTTGATCATAGTAGAAGGGATGTACTACATGTTCATGTTGGCCAACCAAAAATCTATCTAATTGTAATATCCTTAACTTCCTCATGTGATCTCGCCAGTGTAGTGTCAACTGATAAGGTCTCCATAAGATCTTGTCCTCCTCTAGTTAGTCAAATCTCACTCTCCAAAAAAGTAAATCCATGTACTACCACAACGGCCATAGAGGATAGCCAAAGGCACAAGGATACCCCACTACTATGAGACACAAGAATACAATAGGTTTGGTACACATGATATACTCAAGGAACCAAACTTGTAGAAGCGTGCAATGCACAATGCTGTCAACCTCTCAAAAAATGAACTGACCAAGATCATAATAAAATTGCACTAGGATATAGTGCCCCAAAGTGTATATTGTCCTATGCTCTACGATCCCATGTACTAGGTGTACTAGTTCTCCCTCTAGGTGCACTACCCACACTGTGTGCATCATGATCTGTCTCACAACTGGGGCTCATGAAGAGAGTAGCATCACTAGATCGATTTGTTCTCTCACCCACTCATCGTGGACTGGACCATCTAGACAATACTACATATCAGACTTCTGATCATAGAAGATACGATCTCTCTAGAAGCATACCCACTCTCCTTGAATAGGAACTCAAAGAATATGGTGCACATCCTCTAGAGTAATCATCATCTCACTAGTCGGAAGGTGGAATGTACATGTGTTTTCATCCTCAAACTCACATAGTGCCATCACCATAGCATCATGGTACCTCATGGGGTGCATGAGGTACACCCAATATATCCCCACAACCTACAGGTGCTCTGTGTCCTCTGCTATAAGTGTCAGGGCTAAATCTCGTAGAAAACTTAGTTTCCTACCCCCCATATGCTAACGTGAATGGGTGGGTACCTATCAAAAACACAATAATATGCTGTATAAACAATCTAACATCTTTAATTTTTACTTTATTCCTCATGCAAGTATACTAAAGTTGTTCTAGTGTGCTTTCCTAAAGGCCTTAGACAATTTAGAACCCTTTTGGGACACTTCACAAAGAAATAAGACACTTTGCGAAAAAGTGGGACACTTTGTGAACAAAAGGGACACTTTACGAATAAATGGGACACTTTGCGAACAAATGGGACACTTTGTGATAAAAGGGGACACTTTGCAAAAAAAAATTCCAAGATCCTCAGTTAACCTAGAAATGCATAAAAATCATTAAATAATTGCATAATCACAAAGTGAAGGTAGCATAATCAAATCACCTCATGATGGAGCTCATCGCGTTCCACCTGGTCCCATAGTACATCTAGTCTCGTAGGTTCGTAGCCCCATCTACTTGACATCTTTCACTATTCTCTCGTCAATATCAAGCTACAAGAATGAAAAATGACAAAGTAAGTGACAAATTACTTCACTTTTAACTCAGCTTTTTTCACTTTTATATATGAAAATAGGGCTTTTACTATCTTTAGGGTTAGAAAAGTGCTTTTCATTCAAACCAACATAACGAGTGCTAGTGAACTATGTTTTCAACATTGTTTGTTGCATTGGAATTATGATTTCCTCCCCGACATAAGCAATTGTCAATTGTGATGTGGCATGGTACTTGGAAATTCCCTACAATGAGATTGGTCTTATTCGACATGGCTAGACTACTACCTTGATTCCACCTCTGTAAAGCAAGAAAAATCAAGGGGGGGAATACATCTACCCTCGAATTTGATTTCTAGAAGTTATATAAAAGGCTTTCTAGACAACTAACAAATTTGTGTTGCAAGATGTGGTTCCTAATGTTGTGGTTTTGTAGATAATGACACTGGGGGCTTCATTCTCCCATTATCTGAATGGGTATCCTTTTATGAAATAAAATGCACTATTTAGAGTCCTTTATCTTGCATTTGTATGTAGATTCATATGGGTGCTAAAGTGGGGGCTAAATGTGGACACAAAAATTGTACTCCCTTCTTGGAGATAGTATAATTTGTGGCCTAATTTGGACCTATCTTGGTTACCTTTACATTAATCACCCTTTAAAACAACATTTATAGGCCCCTAAGACCCATTATTTTGGACCTTAAGGATTATTCCACTCAAAAATTGTAAAAATCCCGATAAAAAACATTCAAATTATTTAAATTCTAGAAAACCCACCTCAAAAACCTCTTGTGGGACTAAGTCGCCTAGGGTGGCGACTTAGTCCCTTTTCAGGGACTTTTCAATTTCAAGAGGGAAAATCACCGACTTAATTCAAATTTCTAATGGATGTCAGCCTATGAGGTCTAAATAATTAACAATTAGGTATTGATGCCTATAAATACAAGTTTTTAGGTCATTTTTCACAACATTTAGTCATTTCAACAAACAAATTCAAAAGACAAGTATTGAATATTTTTCACAAGAAGATTCATTACTCTATCTACAACAAAGTTGAAGCTTTAAAGTAGAAAGCGAGGGTTTTTGTAGATCTTCAAGCTCAATTTTTGTCCAAGATCTCACATTGCAAAGGGTTGAATATGGATGCTTATGGAGAATCATGGAGAAATCTAGGTTGAGGATGTGCAACTAGCCATCAAATCAAGCCTAAGATTTTTTTTCAAAGTGATTCGATCTTCCATTTTATCTCTATATTTAGATTGAGGAAGGATTGCATGTCATTAAGATTCATTTCTAATGTTATTTATTGTCTATTGGAATGAGTATTGCATTGTTCTAAATCCATTTGTGCATCTTATTCTTGCATGATAGAATAGGGTTGCATCTTGCTTTAGATTTCCTAGTCTTAAAGACACTTAGGGCTAGGGTTTTATGCAGATTTCATTATATTTTCAAGGTTTAAATACCAAATCAAGGTTTGAATGAGGAAAACCACCCATTAGAAACCAAATTATATTTTGTTTCATAGCCATTTTTTGCAGATTCAGATCAATATTTTAGGAGAACAAAGTACATACCAAGGGCTTTCGTTTCCACTAAATTCAAATTTTTAGAAAAGCCAAAGTGGTGTGGTGACTTAGTCTCACTACATATTTTTATCAGAATTTTCTATAGATTTGGATATCCATTTGGCTGAAATGGACTCCGAAGTAGTTTTCCAGATTTGGCACTAAGTCACCCAGCTTGGCATAAGTGTCTCTATTGGCCAAAAAGTCATATTTTCTAGAATTTCAGAGATATATGTAGTCTTCATTTCAGCCTCTATTAGTTTCCAAGTGCACTCTTTCTATTTGTCTTTTTTTATCTTGTTTAATATTGCATTCAATTTATCTTTCTACATATCACAATGTGTTTTCAAACACTTAACATTTATTTAGTTTCCATTCATTTTTTCAATATATTTAATCATTTTATTGAATTTAGAATATTACATGCATACTTCATTCATATTTGTGCTAGTCTTGAGTGGGGACATTGCAATTTTTTGAATACCTCTCTCCTTTTAGGTGAAAACCCCTAAAAGTGTTAGAGAGTCTTGTGGTGCCAAAATATTTGTCCACACCAATATACCAACCATCACATCACACCATACCAACACCACTTATCCCTCCACTCATAAGTATGCAAAGAACAAGGGGATGCTCACATCCCATGAATAGAAAGGGTACTCATACCCTAGTGATGGCCATCAACTAAGAGGGGAATACTCATATCCCATAAAGGAATCCCCTGAGTGTGGGAGCCACACCCACTCAATACCCCTATACTTGGAGTACCAAAAGCTCCTCTAAATAGAGGGATTCAACTCCTCTAAAAAAAATTACACAACAATAATGGAACAACACATAATGACAAAGAGAACAAGAAAATTACACATGAAACCCTCAACAAAATCCTTCATAACAATTTTCATATGAATATATGCATACAAAAACAAGAGAGAGGAATACCTTCAAGAGAAATTATCCCAACAATGGATGGCTCTTCTTCCCCTTCCAAGATCTCCTCCTTCTCTCCAAAATCTCCTCAAAAAAGAAAAATTCTACAAAGAGAGCAAAATGACCTACTCACCCCCTCCTCACCATAAGGAGGGATTTATAAAGTGAAGGAAGAAGTACTTCTTCCCAACTAACTCAACCATTAAAGCCATTTCTCCATTTTCGCCACTTTTACAACTTAGGGGACATAAAAAGGGTCCTAAACACTTATAAAATTGACACAAATGATAAAAAAAATTCCTAACCCCTATACCTTAGGCATAGGCTATTCCCTAAACATAAAATACACCTTTATACTTCTTAAAGTCTTCTAAAATTCTATTTTGAATTTCAATGGTAAAATTTACACAAGACACAACCAAAAATATAATACCAACATGAAATCCTTCTAACATAACATCAAGACTTATGAACCAAGAACTAGGATGAACATAATATATACAAGAAGAAATGTGGCTAAGTGGAACCCTTATATCCATTGGTATTAAAACTCTTTTACACTCCATAAAATATGTTAGTACGATAGGAATATGTATATACATGTACATAATAAAAAAATACATTACATAATATTGATATTATCGAATAACCTACACAAAACATCATATATATCCCATCATGATAAAGTGCATTAATCAAAAATCACATCCAAATTATCATAAAGTACTAAAACATGACATACATTAACATCACATCTAAAATATAATAGATCACCATCATCATTGTCATCATCATCGTAAGAACATATAATTATAAATCAACTGATCAACCATAAGGTGACATGTACAATACATCACTTAGAAAATAAACCAATTACAATAACCATAACATGAATTACTTTGTGCCCAATATAAAAATCATATCCACAGTTATATCAATACCTTCCAAAATATGCATAAGTTAAGTCATCAACCATAAATTCTAATATCATCTCGAATACCATCTTTAGTGAATGAATATGCATCTACAAAATAATAAATATCATCTTGAATAAACATCTCATGAAGCACACATGTGCATAATCAAAAGGATGCATCTGGTTATCATAGAGAAATCATGACACCATTAAATAGGTCAAACTTTGTAGTCAACCATATCCTAACTCTACCTAGCGAATGACCATATTTTCTAATTTAGGTATAACACCCAATATCAAGGAACATGGAATTTTGGACTAGGATCATCATAACATATAGACCCAACATGAACATGGAGGGTGGTGTCTTACAAATACAAAGAAAATGAATCTATTGTAAAATCCATTTTGTATCTTCATTCTTCTTTATGTCATAAATTTTTTTTGTTGTCTTGTGTCTTCCTTTTGGGGATGATGCAAGTTGTTGAAAAATTTATGTCTCTTCCATGTTGAACCGAAGGGTTTTTTTGTCATCTCTATGCGTATTTATTCCACCATGTTTGTAGTTCCATGAGTATATAGGGGAATGATGTAAAATTTGAGCCTAATCATATTATATATTATCAAAGGCAAATACTAACCATGGATCCATGTATCCCTTATGTGTCATTTTTTTTCTTTTTATGTGCCTTTTTCTTGGGGGCTACCCCTTGCTATGAGTCAACCCTATTGGGAACATATCACTGGCATAGGGTTTTTCCAATAAGCTCTCATGCCCTTTGTTTTTCATATTGCATTTGTCATCCTACTTAATTACCTTAAATAAATTGCTCATATTTTGGGTTTAGCAATTACTTTAAGGTGGGGTATGTATTCCATTATGTGCTTCACTTTGTTAACACACACTAGACTTAGTGATGCATTGACTTGACATTTTGATAATTTGTATAGCACCTTATCATAGTTATTAAGGCTACAACTCTTGGTATGGTTGACATGGGATCAAACCTAGTGGAAATGGTCCTCACTAGCCATTGTGTGTTTCTCATTTTGCTAATTTCATAAAGCTCACCTAGTCAATATCAAACTTCACTAGCCTGTGGTACTTTGTTTCATGGTTCACCTAGCAAATATTGAGTTTTGTTATCTTCTGAATCATGAATGCCTACAACATGGATCCTAGTAAAAAATTTATGGATCTTACTAGTCTACAATTATCATACCCTCCTTTGCACGTGTACATTATGTTTGCATGATTTTTTACATCATATTTTCTATTTTTTGTTCATTTATTTTATATTTTGTATTGTGTTTTCATCATACATTTTTTTCGTGATGTATCACATTTCATACATTCTCATTCCTTCATCCTCATGTTTTCTTGCCATATGATCTTGAATCCTGGGAGCTAGCACATCCCCTAGAATAAACATCATCCTATCTTGTCAATACGTGCATAATTGAACCCCTCTTAACATATCCATACTTTTTTGTGTCTAAGCATAATTTCATACTCTCACTAAAGTGGGGGTTAAATGCAGTATTGAAAATTTTCACCCTTGAAAATTTCACACTAGGCTTAGCTCCTCCTATGTGCTTGGACCTAATTATGCATTAAATACCTATTTTATAAATATTCTTGGAAAATCAAACATGGGAAATCAAACTATGCATTTAATATTTTTCCCCCAGCACTTTTAATTCCTAAAAATAAAGAATATATTCTAGGAGCTCGACTGTGCCCTAGAACACCTAATTTGGCCCCAAATTTAAATATGTTAGTGTCAGTAATTTATTACTTTAGTTTCCAATTTCATATGTTAGCTATTGATATTTAATTTTTGGTAAATTACAAGAATTGAATATAAATACAAAGTATTTTCACCATTTTAATCATAGTGAATTCAATTTAGAAAATAATATGTTCTAAAAGGAATTCAAGAGTAGTCAAGAGTAGAATTACAAATATCATTGTAGCATTTCATCATTAAAGCATCATGTCATGTGTTATGTAATTTTGTCATATGTTTTGTATGCATTTTGTTTTTATGTACTAACACTTGTAGGTTATCAAATCAAATCAATTCAAGCTATAATTGAATCTATGAAGGTGATGAGTGTCACTTCGATCCATCAAGGAGAACAAATTTTAGTGTTGAGTTGCAGCAAGTTGTCAATTCATTACTTATTTTTCAATTAGCCTCTATCCATCCATGGATAGGCTCTCTTTTATCATAATTTTCCATTGTGGAGGTAAAAATACCACCACAGGGTTTGAATTAAGCAAGACCATATATGGAACAACCCTTTCTCTCCTATTATGTTTGTAGGTTGCAAATTTTAAGTGAGCTAAAGGAAGATTGAAGGATACTTGTTCATTCATGCACCATAACCCTACAAGTTTTCAAGTCATAGAATCTACATTTTCTCATCAATAGACAATAATCTAAAAAGTTAATTCTTGAAAGAAAAGAGTTATAGATTGGATTCCTCAAGTCTATTATTTTAGTTCCCAAAAAAGGGAGGACAGTCTAGGGAATACTACACCCTAGACCAACTAGATCTACTTCAAATTTTAATACTAGGTTCTTCTATGTCTACCCTCTACATTTTTGTATCTGAATTTTCTCTTTTGCAATTAGTTTGTTAGAAATCATAATAGACTATTGCATTTGCATAATTTTCATAATTAGATCATTGCATTTGGAAATTAGTCAATTAATCATCATTCAAATCACAATATCAACACACATCACATCAACCCAAAAATTAAACATTGGATTAAAGCTTTGATCTACCATTCTAGATCTCCCCAATAGGTTTTTAGCCAAGTGGTTGTTGAGGTAATATTTAATCCAATCCAAAGTATTTGAGAAGAGGTTCTTCATCATTTTCCCAATCAAACAATTGTCTAGGTAACTTAAGGAATCATCAAAGAAATTTGTACAAGGTAGATCTCCATCTCTAACCATTATTAGGTGTACCTATACATAGGTCAATACAACATGAGAAAGCTATTGCACCTAACCAAACTATCTCATCACCCACCAATAATAAAATGATACAACAATATGATCATATGTGCCAATAAAAATTCTATCACACTGCATCTTAACCATTTTCCTAAAAAAATTGGATATTATTTCATCTATATATAGGGTCGCCTTACTATTTTGGTGTTGTGTATCCTATCAAAACCTTGTATCCAATACACAAAATATTCAAACCTCTAGTATTGATTCATTAGGTAGGCTTGCACTAGAAGTGCATCCTATAAGATATAGTTGGGATATCTAATATGTCGCATACATGTGATGTTCTTGAATTCCCATAATTGTGGAATCATACATGTTATTAAGCTCAAGCCCTCATGGTACACAAAGTGACCCATATCATAGTATAAATGTACCATCATGTTGCATCCCCATGTGATTACTATCCTTTGCCCCTTCATAGACAAAATGGTGTGAACTAGAACCCCATGAAGTTGAGTTTTATGTTAATCTATCACTACCCATGTCACTATGGTAGCGATCATAATCCTTCTTACTAGTAGCATGAATAATGATCCTTACTCTAGCCACTATACATAAATGTATCTCATTGTTTCAATCAAAATAAGTTGATCCAAAGCCTAACACTAGCCCTCGTAAATAGTGATCAATGACCTCTTCTCCTTTATGGTTACTATTTGACCACGAAGTAGTAGTCTAAGAATGTGGTAGACATCCTCTATACTCAATATCATCTCCCCTATTATGAGAATTAATATAGAGGTGTTCACATCCCACCTCTCCATCATTGACATCAACATGTCAACATGGAAGCATAACTTTGGGAGAAAAAATACTAGAAAATCCCCAAATTTAAGAGCAATTTCACCTTATCTATTGATAAAGGGGAAAATTGAAATTGTAGAAGAGAGAAAACCACTTCACCCATAGGCTCACACATGGTAGCCATGAACTAAATATAGCTTAAAAATTTTAAAATTCTAATAAAACATCTCTAATCACTAAGCTCATTTCTAAGAAAAAACTTAAAAATAGTTAAATTTTCTAGGAAACTATTACTCTTGATAAAAAATAGCACATCCTTAGACTCTAGTGTGTAAGTCAGATGCCTATGTGAAGCCAAAATTACCATGCAATGGTTTGATGATAGTGTGATTAACGAATGTTAACACGTGTTGTAAGGTCCATTAGGATAAAAAAACACAAAAAAACACAAAATGAAAAAAACATTGCATCAGACCTCTCTTTTCTCAACTCCCTCTTGGATATTTTCTAACTTAGGTTGTCCAAAGTCCCATCTACATGGAAATTTATGCTAGAGAATATCACTTAGAGATCCAAGAAGTTCCTAGGATGAATAGTCAAAGTGTATAGTAAAAAACGATTTTCTATCATACATAATTTTTATTTTTTTTAGAATTTCTTTAGTGGGGAAACTAACATTCCTTTTTTCCTCTCATTGTGTTGTAAAAAACATGAGGGGCCACATATTCACCTTTCTTTGAGTTTTTATTTTTAAAATTTTACCAAATTATTCTTCTATACATGTTAGTTTCCTTTGGTTTTGTAAACTAACATATATCGAATCTTGCAAAATATATTAATTTTTCTCTAACATAAAATGCTCTAGGTTTATCAGAATTGAGTATTATGGAGCTTCATAAAACTCAAATCTAGGGGCATCACCAGTATACTTAAGTGACTGGTTACATCCTCTATAATATACTTTTTGGAGTATCCTCACTCTATATTTTTGGTAATATATTATTTACTTTAGCGTACTATTTCTTAATACAACCATCTTGCTAAAGTGGGGGGAAACCGTAGAGTTAAAAAACACATGCGAGTGTATTTCACACTTATATTTTAAATCCTCCTTATCTTAAGATTCAATGATAATT
Source organism: Sequoia sempervirens (assembly GCA_007258455.2). Classification (NCBI taxonomy): domain Eukaryota; kingdom Viridiplantae; phylum Streptophyta; class Pinopsida; order Cupressales; family Cupressaceae; genus Sequoia; species Sequoia sempervirens. The sequence continues at coordinate 156,434,419 of VDFB02256132.1, read as the reverse complement.
TTTTTCACTCTCATATGAAATATTTTATCTTTCACATGAAAAACATGAGATATTACCAGCGTGTGTCCTTTATTTTAGTAGAATTCTCTTGGAAAATAACACTATGTGCAAACATCTACATGACGCGCTAGCATCTAGTGAATTTTTTAAATTCAAATATAATATTCATGTGTTTCATTTACAATGTGTTTTGTAACACCCAAATGATTAAGTAACACCTCATCCTTCTCGTTCAAGTGAACACAAATCTCTCTTTTACTATTTATGAGGATCTGTTTGTAAGTTTTTCACACATAGCTCTCAACTTTCATACCTTGGGGAGAATCTACTAAAATTTCTAGAAAACATTGCAAGTGATTTCAAAAAAGTTCAAGTTCTCATTTTTATTCTTGTACGTCAACAAGGACTCCTCAACATAAAATATTCATTGCTACACATTGACATCCATTAAGAGGAAAAACCCTTGGCTATAAGTAATCTCTCTAGTTTTGACTTATTGCAAAGATTGTTTTTTCATTTTTTTTAATAAAAAAATAGTTGAACCAAAGATTTTTGGCTATTGGCCTCTATTGCACTTCTAGGGTTTTGAACCTAAAAGGAGAGAGGTACAAAAATCTTAATGGCTTTCTCAAGAACAAACCCTTGATATTCCAATGCAAAGATGATTAAACTCTTTCAAAGAGGATTGTCCTAAAAGCTGAAAAATGATAAAAGAGATTCACTACTAATGCAAAACTTGGAAAATGCAAGATGCTTGAAAACACAGTGTTAAATGAAAAAAGACCTAAATGACCTATAAAATACTTTAAAAATATAATCAAAACATAATAGGAAAATATAATAGTAAATGATGTGCACCTGGAAATGTGTTGAAGGTTGGAAACAACTCTGAAATTCTAGAATTACTACTTTTTTGACCTGGTGGGACTCATTCACCATTCTGGGCGAATTAATCCCAGTTCTTGAAAACTGCACCAGAGCCTGTTTTAGCCAAATGGGTATCCAAATCCACATAAATAACTAAAAAATAGTTACAATGGGACTCATTCAGCACTCATAGAAATGAGTTCACTTTAACTTTTCTGAAAACTCAAAAGTGGAATTAGAAGCTCTCGATCTGCTCTTTCTATTCCTCCAAGTGTCCAGATCTGAAACCCTAATTTTCGGCACTGTAAGTGGTTTTTTTTAATATTTTGATGTTTCCAATAGGGAGATGACTTCAAAAAATTTGTAACTTATTCTTTAATGATCTCCAAGCCTTCAAAACACCTAGATCTGCAACCACACAAAGAAAGAGAGAAAATATTGATTGTTAGGGAATGGGGGTTTGCCTTGGTCAAATCGAGTTTAGGTAATTAAACCAAAATGATTAAACAAGATAATGAAGCATGAATATGAAGTAATGCAATCAGAAACTTTCCATGATGATGGATCTTGAATTGCTACAATAATGGATGAAGAATCTTCTCTTGAATGTCTGAAAAATTATCTTGAATGTTATCTTGATGATCTTGTGAAGACTTGAAATACCTAACCATAGCTTGCTTTACTTGAATGAATGATGAATGGATGAAATAATGATTAAATTTTTTTTTTCTGTAGGAAATCCATTCAAATTCTGATTAATTTGATCCCCAAGGCCAACATTGAAGAAAATTAAAGTTAGAACCTAATTTTTCCAGCTCAAACCCCTAAAATAGCTCAAATGGGACTCATTCACCATCCTGGGTGAATGGGTTCCACCTGGATGGGACTCATTCACCCAAAGTGGTGAATGGGTCCCACAGGGGCTCTTTTGCTAGCTGAGATGTTGAGGGATGAAGAAATTGAGCTTTTATGTTGATTTAGTTGGGTTTTTTTATCAAAATATGCCTTGGGATGCACAATATGGGGTCATAGGGGCCTATTAATGATGATATAAATGGTGGCTAGGGATAAGGACACAAATTTCAATGTGAAAGTGTGATTAAATACAATCTACAACATTAAAATGAGGTCCCTGTAGCCTAGAAAGATAGAAGATCTAATGTAAATGTGTAAAACACATCACAACACTAGATTAAAATTAGGTCTAATTTAAATTCATTCTAGATTAATGTGAAAATGTAATTAAATACATTTTATAGCATTGAAGTAAAGGAAAGATAGGTCCATTAGACTTAAATTCTTAATAGAAGTCTAGAAAAGTGTGAAAGTCATTTACAATGTACTTTGTAGTACCTTTACAAGACGTGTATTTTTCTTAGTTCACAAGGTCTCAATACCTAATCTAAATGTGTTATTCAGATTACAACATTAAATCAAGGAAAAACTAAGCCAAAATACCCAAAAAGGACCCAAAAGATTGTGAAAATGTCCAAAGATCCTTTTCTCTACGCTATATTTAGCCCCCACTTTAGTGAAGGGATGAACTTGCTTCAAAATCACACTAAAGTAGACATTCAAGAGGGGTAAAATAATACCAATGCTAATGAAAAAGGATGACAAAGATTGAGGAAGTGGTCAAGCCCCCAAGATCTAAGATCCTAAGTCAAACCAACATAATCACTAAAGGACACACACAAGGTGAATGATTTTTGTAGGAGAACAAGACACGATCATGCAAGGAAAATGACTAAAATAAAAAGTGAAATAAGAGATGGGATCAAGCTTCGATCATTTGTCCAACATGATGTGGATCAGATCTAGGTTGTTTGTCCAAAAAATGCATGCTCACTCTAAGGCGACAAAACTCATGGCTATTCATCAGGTGAGAAGTCCTAAAAGGGGAGAAACATACAGTCATGGATGGTATGCACTCACACACATGTAACTAGATATGGGGAAATTCAAGCCTCAGATCGGGATTTTCGCTCAACCATACGAAAGTTATACTTCTTCATAAATTTGATAAGGAAGACAATGAAAATGATTTTGTAAATTCTTTTGAATGTTATGTAAAAAATTTGTTAAAGGGGATTTTTCTTTGTTCATGTAAGGTCTTCTTCTTAGGGAGCATTGTGCCTAATGTCTCCAAGAGAGGAAAAGTCAAGTGTCATATCATTTCCCATGGGATTTCCCATTCACATCATGCCATGTCAGTAGATCATACACTCTTGGATGACATCAAACCCAATGACACCACCAAGAAGAGGACACATCACAAGAAAAAATAAAAAATCATGCCATGCAATTTTTTCCAAAGGATGTCATCGTTGTATTCCCCTACTTTAAAGCAGCTACTACACCATCACTATGAGAAATTTCTTTAAATTAGCTAATGATAAATGAAATAAGACATGAGAGCCAACTTGGAATGCCTAATGCCAAGTCATATGTTTCCAAATTGAGCTACATCATGAATAAGTATGACACATGCAAGTCAACTTAAGGCATGTTGTCCAAATTCCAAGCTTTCTCTTATATGTTCATGAAAGTTTAACAAATAGCCAAAAGAGACAATGACAAGGGTATGTTCTGGATCATCATGGAAAAAATAGGCCCTTAAGTGGTGAAAAATTCAGAAAAATCATTGTTAGGCAACTTGACGTAGAAAATTAAATAATTTATGTATATTATTTCAAAAATATGTAAGAATAGAATTTGTAGCAAATTTAATGTAGTTTATAAACTACTAGGTTTATTTGAAAAAAATAAAAAATCTATTTGGTGAAAATTTGAAATTTCAATGTAGTAGTACTATATTTCAGGGAAAAAATAAGAAGTAGGTGTCTGTCTGACCACCCTAACCACAATAAAATGATAATATTTTTATATAATATTTTATATATAAGTAGAGGACTCATGTCTCGATGTGATGCATATTTTTTTGTAATTTTTTCCAAGTAAATAATTAATTATGAAATTTTTATTACAACTTTTAAAAAATATAAAAACATGTATGTCCACCACCTTAACTTGGTCAAAATTTCATGAAATTCAATTTTTCTTTTTTAATCCTATAGTATATGGAGCATAGAATGTGATGAATGTTTTGGATTCAAAATGTGATACCATTTGAAAGCTATAGATTTTTTTCTTATTAGCCTATCAATAAGGACTTTAGTCGTAATTTAAATAGAAAATGAAAAATAACTATTTATTAAATTCAAAGTAAAGCATAATTTATATTGGTGGAAAGCTGAGAATATCCTTTAAAAACCCTTTACATTTCATCAATTTTGGGTAAAAAAAAATTCATTAGCCATATGGACCATCATATCATTTACATATTGTTAGTTTTTGGCCCATCATGATCTTGAACATACCCACAAGTGACATATGAGGAAAAGGCTACTTAACCCCTTTTCCCCACTTAGTTTAGGACAAAGGTGAGCCTTGAATGGGTGATGATATTCTTCTCTTTGTAATAGTTAGGATGCTATGATCCTACAACTATTACATGGCAAGGAGCAGCAACTAATGCTATTTATTTTGATAAGTAAACAAAGTTTTTGCTTGATACATATTTAATGAGATGTCTATCAGTTTAGGATGTGCCAAGGTTAAAGTTTTCTTGGGAGGATATCTTTCAATAGGGTTGACATTGGATGAAGACGTTTGTTTTGAGGGACAATATCCAAGATCATTAGTCATTTCTTGCATTTTAGGCATTATAGCATCACAGCCTTTCTCAAGTTGCTTCATAAGTTTAAATCATCTTTGACAAAATTTTGTTACTTTTATTGGATGTGGTGGTTGTTCAATTGCCTCAAAGTTTTTCTTGTATGTTGTATTTGCTTTTAAGGGGGTTGAAGAGAATGTTTTTGAAATTGCATCTTTTTTTCTTCCCTTTTTAGATTATTTGTTATGATCATGTACTCCCCCATGGATGTAGAAATGAAATCAAATATTTTCAAAGCATCTTCCAATATTTTTGTGGATTCTTGAATTTGTTATGATCATTTCTCCTTGGAGAGCCATCAAGAGAAGGATAACTAGGAGTTTCATGGTTACCAGTGATTGGAATTTTTTGTTCAAATATTTCTTCCCAAATGGTAGGGGCATCAAGAAAGGGAGAAATAAGATTATCATGAGTCTCAATAATGATATCTTCTAACACTAAACTATCATCTTCATGTAGAGAAGATATTAGGAAAAGGAAGGGTTTGATTGTCATGATTATCTACATTTACATTCCCAAATCCTATAATTTCTACTTGAGTAGGAGTGGTAGGATTGTCATAGCTCTCAAATATCAACATATCCTCCACACAAATTTGTTTGTCATGATCGTTCATGATTGTATCCTTATTTAGTAAAGTATTTTCACAAGTAGTGAAAGTGTTGGGAGATGAACGAAGACTAGGTAAAGTAGTGGCCATGATTTCAGCTTCATGTGTCATAATATCTTTGTAAGTAGGAGAAGGAGAAAGACAAGAAAGACTTTCATGATGGTCAATGATTGTATCTTCTTACACTAAGATACCTTTGTCACCAATGGGAGAAATAGATGAGAAGAACAATTATGATTATCATGATTATCGATGCTTGCATCCTTTTGTGTCAAATCTTTAGTGGAGGATCCTAGTGAGAGGAAGTCCTTAAGGGCTTCATCTAACATGTCTAAGTCATCACTACTAAAGGGATTGGATGATATTCTTTTTCTAAATTGAATCATTTTTGAATTGTTTCTTTTGATGTTTTTAGTTTTTTATTTTTGTTTTCTAATGAATTTGATCTAAATGAACTAGGAACTAATGCTGAAAATGAAAATTGCAAAAATATAATGCTATCCATAATTTCCATGAATGTAAACAATTCTTATTTCTAATGATTTAAATGTAATAGAAGCTATGCAAACTTAAAATGCAATGTAAAGACATAGGATGACATGCGACTTTTCAGATTTCACACAAGGTAATGTACTAATTATATTATGCAATGATCTAGAAATGAAATGTTTGAAGTACAAAATTGAAATTAAGTAATTCATGAAATGAGCCAAATTAAGCTAGATTTAGTGAAATGTATGTAACAGGAACTTAACCAACTGATACAGATAGTTAATGGCAGCAAATATAAGTGTAGAAAAAGGGTTTTCAATGTAGTGAAAGGCAGTTTTAGGGGTGGAAAGGGATTGATTCACCGAAGGTGGTGAATGAGTCCCAAGGGGGATTTTTTCAAAATTTTCAAAAAATTTCAATTATTTTTTATGCTTTTTATGTTTTATTATGTGTAAATAAAGTGTAAATGTAGTTTTTAGATGGTTTTCAAGGATTTTATATGCAAAAAATGCAACCTATATCACGTTTCATTAATGCAAAATTTTGAAACCCTAAAATGTCAATTAACTAATGCAAACCCTAATGCAAAGTTAATGCATGCTAAATCTAGGATGATGATGGACTCCAATTTAGAAAAGAATGTATTCTAAATGTAGGTTCACCAAAATGAACCAAATATTTTGTGTATGGGCCTCTCTTGGACTTCTAGGGTTTTAAACCTAAAAGGAGATAGGTACAAAAATATTAATGGCTCACTCAAGAATGAACCCTGGAGATTACAATGCAAAGGTGATTAAAATCTGTCAAAGGGGATTGTCCTAAAAGCTAAAAAATGATAAAAGAAATTCACTACTAATGCAAAACTTGGAAAATGCAAGATGTTTGAAAACATGGTGTGAAATGCAAAGAGACCTAAATGACCTATAAAATGGTTTGAAAATAAAATCAAAATAGAATAGGAAAATATAAAAATTTAAATAAAGTGCACCTAGAAATGTGTTGAAGATTGGAAACGACTCTGAAATTTTGGAATTACTATTTTTTAGACTTGGTGGGACTCATTCGCCCTTCTGGGCGAATCAATCCCAGTTCTAGAAAATTGCACCATAGCCTATTTTAGCCAAATGGGTGTCCAAATAAATAGAAATCTCTGAAAAATAGGTACAGTGGGACTCATTCACCACTAATGGCAAATGAATAAACTTCGAATTTTTTAAAAACTCGAAAGTGGAATTGAAAGGTCTTAGTCTTCTCTTTTTGTTCTTCCAGCTGTCCAAATCTAAAACCCTAGTTTTTGGCATGCAAGTGGCTTTTTGTGAATATTTTAACCTTGCCAATAGGGAGATGACTTTAGCAAGTTTGTAACTTATTCTTCAATGATCTCCAAGCCTTCAAAGTACCCAAATCTATAACCACACAAAAAAAGAGAGAAAATGTTGATTGTTAGGGAATGGGGGTTTGCCTTGGTCAAATCCCATTTAGGTAATTAAACCAAATGATTAACCAAGATAATGAAGCATGAATATGAAGTAATGCAATTAGAAACTTTCCATGATGATGGATCTTGAATTACTACAATAATGGATGAAGAATTAGCCCTTGAATGTTTGAAAAATGACCTTGAATGCTATCTTGATTATCTTGTGAAGACATGAATTACCTAACCCTAGCTTGCTGGACTTGAATGCACGAAGAAAAAATGAAATAATGATTAGAAGTTTTCTTATATAGTAAATCCACTCAAATTCCCATTAATTTGATCCCTAAGGCCAACATAGAAGAAAAAACTTAATTTTCTCGCTCAAACCCTGAAAATAGCTCAAATGGGACTCATTCGCCATCCTGGATGAATGGGTCCCACCTGGATGGGACTTATTCACCCAAAGTGGTGAATGGGTCCCATGGTGGTGCTTTCTCCAGCTGAGATGTCAGGGGATGATGAAATTAAGCTTTTATGTTGATTTAGTTAGGTTTTCGATCAAAATATGCCTCAAGATGCACAATACGGGGTCATAGGGGCATATTATAAATGATATAAAAGGTGATTATGGGCTAAGGACACAAATTTTCTATTTGAAAGTGTGATTAAACATAATCTACAACATTAAAATGAGGTCCTCGTAGCCTAGAAAGGCACAAGATTGAATGTAAATGTGTAAAACACATTACAACACTAGATTAAAATTAAGTTTAATTTACAAGCCTTCTAGATTAATGTGAAAATGCATATAAATACATTTATAACATTGAATTAAAGGAAAGATAGGTTGATTATACTTAAATGGTTAATAAAAGTCTAGAAACATGTGAAAGTCATTTACAACACTTTACAACACCTTTACAAGACATCTATTTTGCCTTCTTTACAAGGGCCCAAGACCTAATGTGAATGTTTTATTCACATTACAACATCAAATCAAGGAAAAACTAAGCTAAAATCCATAAGAAGGACCTAAATGAGTGTGAAAATGTCCAAAGATCCTTTTTTCTATGCTATATTTAGCCCCCTCTTTTGTGAGAGGTTGAACTTGATTCAAACTCACACTAAAGTAGACATTCAAGAGGGGTCCAATCATACCAATGTTGAAGACAAAAGATGAAAAAGATTGACGATGTCGTCAAGCCTGTAGGATCTAAGATCCTAAGTCAAACCAACATAAGCGCAAAAGGACACACCCAAGGTGATTTTTTTTGCAGTAGAACAAGGCACACGATCATGCAATGAAAATTACTAAAAGAAAAATTGAAATAAGAGATGAGATCAAGCTCAATAATTTTTCCAACACGATGTGGATCAAATCTAGGTTGTTTTTCCAAAAAATACACACTCACTCTGAGGCAACAAAACTCTTGGCTGTCCATTAGGCGAGAAGTTGTTAAAGGTGAGAAACATACACTCATGGGTAGTATGCACTCACACGTGCACGTAAGTGGCTATGGAGAAATTCATACCTTGGATAGGGCTTCCCACTCAACCATACCAAAGTTATACCTCCTAATAAATTTGATAAGGAACACAACGAAAATGCTTTTGTAAATGCTTTCGAATGTGATTTAAAAAAAAATTTAAAGGGGATTTTTCTTATTCTTCTTAGGGAGCATTGTTCCTAATGTCTCCAAGAGAGGAAAAGTGAAAGTGTCAAATCATCGCCCATGGGATGCCTCATTCGCATTATGCCATGTAAATAGATCGTACACTCTTGGACAACATCAAACCAAATGAAACCACCAAGAAGAGGACACATCACAAGAAAAAAGGAAAAATCACGCTATGAATTTTTTTGAAGGAATATTCCCCCACTTTAAATCAGTTGTTACACCATCATTGTGAGCAATTTCTTTAAAGTAGTTAATGATAAATGAAAGAAGATACATGTATGACAGCCAACTTGGAAAGCCCAATGACAAGTCATATGTTTCTGAATTGAGCTACATCATGAATAAGTACGACACATGTGAGTGAACTTAAGGCATGTTGTCCACATCCCAAGCTTGATCTTACATGTTCATGAAAGGTTAACGAATAGCCAATAAAGACAACGGCAAGTGACATACGAGGACAAGGCTACTTAACCCCTTGCCCCCACTTAGTGCAAGACAAAGGTGAGCCTAGAATGGATGATGATATGTTGGTCCTTGCAATAGTGAGTATGCTATGATCCTACAATTATTACATGGAAAGGAGTAGCAACTAATGTTATTTATTTTGATAAGGAATCAAAGTTTCTGCTTGATACATATTTAATGAGATGTGTATCAGTTTAGGATGTACCAAGGTTAAATTTTTCTTGGAAAAATATTTTGAAATAGGGTTGACATTGGATGAAGGATTTTTTTTTGAGGGAAAATATCCAAAGATCATTAGTCATTTCTTGTGTTTTAGGAATTGTAGCATCACATCCTTTCTCAATTTCCTTTAGAAGTTCAAAATGTCTTTGAAAACGTTTTGTCACTTTTATTGGATGTGGTGGTTGTTCAATTGCCTCAAAGTTTATCTTGGATGTTGTCTTTGCTTTTAAGGGGGTTGAAGTGGATGTTTTTGAGATTACCTCTTTTTCTCTTCCATTTGTAGATTCTTTTGTTATGATCATGTATTCCCCCATGGATGTAGAAATGAAATCAAATATGTTCAATGCTTCTTCCAATAACTTTGTGGCTTCTTCAATTTTCTTTTTCCTTTCAATATCGTTTTCCTTGGTACTAATCATAGCACATGTAACCTTTTTTTTTTTAGGAGTAGAAGGAGAATTGTCATAAAATCCTAACATTTGCATCAAGGCTTGATCCATATCAAGTAATTCAGGATGTTGCAAAGCATGGTTGATTTTTACTTTGCACATGATAGTATTGATGTTTTCTTGCACTATGATAGCTTCCCTATTATGAGAGTTTTGAAGAGAAATACAAACTATATGTTCATGAAATTTTATGTTTGGTTCTTCCATATTGACTCCATCACAAGTAAGGGAATGCTCCATGGTTGGATTTTTGTGCTTGGAAATGATTGTGTTTCTTTGTTCAGTGATGTTTTCCTCATAATTCTCATTGATGGGATCTTGTAACACCATAATATATTCTTCACCAATAGGGGGGATATTAGGAGAGGGGGAACTTTGATTTTTGTGATTGTCGATGATTTCATTCTTGTTCTCTCTAGTTTTGAATTATTGCAAAGATCATGTTTTTATTTGTTTAATAAAAAATAGTTGAACCAAAGATTTTTGTGTATGGGCCTCTCTTGCACTTCTAGGGTTTTGAACCTAAAAGGAGAGAGGTACAAAAATGCTAATGGCTCACTCAAGAAAAAACCCTTGATATTCTAATGCAAATGTGATTAAAATATGTCAAAGGGGATTTTCCTAAAAGTTGAAAAATGATAAAAGAGATTCACTACTAATGCAAAGCTTGGAAAATGCAAGATGTTTGAAAACACAGTATGAAATGTAAAAAGACCTAAATGACCTATAAAATGCTTTGAAAATAAAATCAAAACAGAATAGGAAAATATAATGGTAAATGATGTGCACTTGGAAATGTGTTGAACACTTGAAACAACTCTGAAATTCTAGAATTACTACTTTTTAGACCTGGTGGGACTCATTTGCCATTCTAGGCAAATTATTCCCAGTTCTGGAAAATTGCATCAAAGCTTGTTTTAGCCAAATGGGTATCCAAATCCACAGAAATATCTAAAAAATAGGTACAATGGGACTCATTTTCCACTAATGCTGAAAGATTCCACTTTGACTTTTTTGAAAAACTTGAAAGTGGAATCAAAATCTCTCAGCCTGCTCTTTCTGTTCCTCTAGGTGTGAAGATCCGAACCTTAATTTTTGGCACTGTATGTGGATTTTTGTGAATATTTTGACCTTTCCAATAGGGAGATGACTTCAATGATAACTTATTCTTCAATGATCTCCAAGCCTTCAAAGCACGTAGATCTGCAACCACATAAAGAAAGAGAGAAAATGTTGATTGTTAGGGAATGGGGGTTTGCCTTGGTCAAACCCCATTTGGGTAATTAAACAAAAATGATGAAACAAGATAATGAAACATTAATATGAAGTAATGCAATTAGAAACTTACCATGATGATGGATCTTGAATTGCTACAATAATGGATGAAGAATCTACCCTTGAATGTCTAAAAAATGATCCACTCAAATGCCCATTAATTTGATCCCCAAGTTTGACATTTAAGAAAATTAAACTTAAAACCTAATTTATCTCGCTCAAACCCCAAAAATAGCTCAAATGGGACTCATTTTCCATCCTAGGAAAATGGGTCCCACTTGGATTGGACTCATTTTCCCAAAGTGTTGAATGGGTTCCACAGGGGCTCTTTTTTGAGCTAAGATGTCGAAGGATGAAGAAATTAAGCTTTTATGTTTATTTAGTCAAGTTTTTGATCAAAATATGCCTCGAGATGCACAATATGGGGTCATAGGGGCCTATTAATGATGATATAAAGGGTTATTAGGACTAAGGACACAAAGTTCAATGTGATTAAATACACTCTACAACATTAAAATGAGGTCCCCATAGCCTAGAAAGGCACAAGACCCAATGTAAATGTGTAAAACACATTACAATGCTAGATTAAAATTAGGTTTAATTTACAATCATTCTATATTAATGTGAAAATGTAATTAAATACATTTTACAACATTGAATTAAAGGAAAGATAGGTCCATTAGACTTAAATGCTTAATAAAAGTCTAGAAAAGTGTGAAAGTCATTTACAACACCTTTACAAGACATGTATTTTATTTTGTTTACAAGGGCCTAAGACCTAATGTGAATGTATTATTCACATTACAACATTAAATCAAGGAAAAACTAAGGTAAAATCTACAAGAAGGACCCAAATGAGTGTGAAAATGTCTAAAGATCCATTTTTCAACACTACACTAGTTTTTTTTTCTTTTTTTAATAAAAAAAAATATTTATTTATCAGTTTATCAAGTTTTTACCAACATGCAATGGGATTTTTCTCCATAGACTAGGATTAACACCATTATTTATTTTCATCTTTATCTATTTTCTTTTAGTCCTTAATACAACTAGGATTTAAAATGTTTTTATAATTTATATCTCTTTGGCTATTCATGGAGGTCAAAAGATCAAAATGAGGGTTTGACTAAGGCAAGCCCCTTGACAACAATTTATTTTGTAAGGATGTCTATGCTACCCATTGCAATCTTGGATAAAGAGCTTCCGTGTTTGGTGCTAGGTTCCTTTATGTTTGTTCTTATGTTTTCAATACAAAATAAATTTTATTTATCTTAGTAGTTTTAGTAAAACAGGTTTTTAAAATATTTCCTTTGTAGTTTATAGTGTTAAAATAAATGTAACTTTCTATTTAGGCACTTCTCTTGTATATGCTATTTTTGTTTTATTAATCCTATACTTGGACATAATCATTTTCTTTCAATGACATAATATAAGAATTTGATTTGTCTAAATTAGTATATTTATTTATTGTATCAAATTCTCACTAATATGATGGGAAAGAATGTACAAGAAAGAATACATAAAAATAAAAATAAAAATGCACGAAGAAAATTTTGTAGCACATTAACAATTTGTAGGTTTTTTAACCTTGAACTTAGTTTAAAAGGAATAAAAAATTCATGTTTGAATTAAAAAATGTGGTCGCGATGACATGGATGCCTAGTGTGCTTATTGAGTGCTACTTAGACACTTGCCATTCCAATATGTAATTTTTGTACAAGGTATATTTGCATATAAAAATTATAAATAAGAAAGTGTTCCAAATTACAAAAGAGTAGAGAAAAAATAAAACAATCCTACACTAGATTTATCACACATCAAACATGAGAAAAATAATAGATCAAAATAAATTTTACAAATTAAAAAATTATTAAAAGGATAATGTTGATCACAAGAATTCTCTAAAATATTATGTCGCATTCAATGTTTTGAAGTTTTGTGTGTTTTGAAATGTTTATGCTCATTATATAATGTCTACTGATTGTAGAATGTCAACTTTTAAATGAATCATTAGAAACATTAAATTTCAATAGAAATTAAAAAGCCATCCTTAACAAAAAAAACATGACAAATTATTTCCAACATTCTAGATATACGTTTGATCACATTTATTAATTAATTAAAATTCAAAAACATATATATTCTGAATTTCTTTTAATTAATAAATTAAAATTCAAAAACACTCCCGAAGGGAATTCCAAACGCATTTTAAACGACGTTTAAACTTTCCCTGCATAAACCAAGCCTTATAAATTAGAATCTCTACACATCTCGTTTTACCAGCCAATCCTGTCTGTTTATCAAACGAGGGCAAGTTTTCTAGTCATTCTATTTTGGTATTGTTGTCTTCGTTACTTCAAAATGGAGATACGCTTCCTGATAAACACAAAAACTCGACGTATTGTATACGTTGAGGCCGGCAAAGAGTTTGTTGATCTTCTGTTTTGCATTCTTACTATGCCCATCGGTTATATAGTCGAATTTCTGTCTGAATGGCAATCCCAGAAGAAAGTTGGGTCTGTCACCAATCTGTATGAGGGCAGAGAAAAACTGGACAAGTTCTTTTCAAGTCAGAGTAAATATATGTGGAAGCTCCTTGACTGCACATATAAAACTACCTTTTCTAAAGATGCCAATTTGGTTGGAGACGGAATATGTTTCGTCTGCGCCGAGAGTGAACAAAATTCTAAAATGACTCACAATATGAGCGTTGAAGCAGGACTGGAATGTTGCTGCGGACAGACTATGGAAAAACTCGTTGAGCTGCGGGACGGTAGCGGTTATGTAAAAGGGACGGCGACGTTTATAATAACTGATGACTTGAAGATAACATGGAGTTCTATCACCAACTGCAGAAAGATACTCAATCAGCTCAATATCAAAGATTTAACAGACCTTCAAGATCGTACAGCACAAATTGGTCGCAACGAGGTCAGAGTTATTAGATTTATTTCAAATTTCTTCAGCAATTAGATTTATTTCAAATTTCTTCAGCAAAGTTTCTTGGTAGATTTTGTTACAATGGAGCACTTTCAATGATATTTATGGCAATAATAATAACAATTGGCAGGCATGTAAACTTGTGGAGGCTTCTTTGGTTTCGACAACTGTGTTTACCGATGTTTTCGGAGCTGAGCTTTTCCAAGGTGAAATTAATTTAACATTTCCGTATCATGGGGAGATCAATCATTTTCATTTTCATAATGTTTCAGTACCTAGTAATTTTTTTTTGGTTTTGCAGGCCTTTGTCCCTGATGATGCTAAAACCAGAAAAATAGTGCTGTATAAGAGGAGAACTCGTTGTTGAGTGATTTTTGGAAACAGTAAAATTTATGTGTAATCCTAAAAATAGTCAGTTTCAGTTTTCTTTGATAGAATAGGATTGAAAGTTGGCTACTGAATTTGGTGATGATAAGCTACGTTGGAAAATGTAATACTGTGGAGTCTGGACTAGCGCTTACTATTTTAATGTCTTTATCTTACTAGCATATATATATTTAATGATAAGTTACTTTCTTTTTACAATTAAATACAGTGAAATGTAATAGTGTAGACCAGTGCTGTCTGATGTTTTGTAAGGCTTGCAGTTTTATCAATTATTTTGATATCTTTATCTAATTAGCATATATATTTAATGACTAGCTACTTTCTTTTCACAATTAAATGTAGTAAAATGTTATGGTGTGAATAAATGCTTTCTATTTTTTTTTTAAGACGTTACCATTTTGTCAATTATTTCAATCTTTGATTTCTATACATTTTTTGAGTTGTTTTTATAATATTTATCTATGTTAAATATATTTTGATAGGATTTTTTATTGTATTATATTGATTTTATTAATTTTTTATAAATTTGTAATTAAAATATACAATATAAAATAATTAAAATAAATATTATGACAATTGACAATATCTAAATATTGTTTTTGTAATTTTATTTTTTTAAGTCTTTAAAAACTCACACATAAATTTATATTATATTAGTATTAGGATAAAGATTTTTTTTGAATAATCTTTAATTTTTACATGAATACTAAAAGCTATTAAAATTTAAATTGTATGTCCTCTATTTCTAAATAAAAGGAAATGCAATAAGAGATGAGATGAAAAGAATAATAATACAATTAAAGTTCAAAATTAATGCAATGAATGATGAGATGATTCATGTGATTTAGTATTGTATCTCTAGTTTTTTTTTTTTTTTTTTGGTAAGTAATTGTTTTTGGTATTTAGATGATAAAAGTTAGTTATGTTTAAATTTTGTTTGAAATTGATATTTTTTTTCGCTTTGATTAATGTTGAGATGTGATTAAAATTTATTTCAATTTCATCTTTGTCTTTTCGTATCCACTCATACATACATAAATACTAATTATATAAAATTTAATTTGACTAATATTAACAATATTTAATTTATTTTTACATGTGAAGGTATAAACGCTATTTTAATCGTGTTTCTTTAATTATAACTTAAAATTGCTTAAAATTAGATGTGGTTTTTGTATAGCGATGGTGTCTTTCATGACATACATATTCATATAGTTGTACGTTCATCTTATAGAGTATTGTAGGAATCTTTGGGGACTTTTCTTGAGGAAGTTGAGTGACATAATATATATATATATATATTAATAGCAATAATAGTTTAGAAATATGCATACATGATGTGTGTGCAAAATCTTTCTTTTATTGATTGGCATGAATGCACTTATAATAAAAAAAAGATGTTTTGGAATTAATTAATGCTATGAGATTTCCACAATCCATAATGCTTGTAATTCGTTATTTCTGGATTTTGATTGTGTTCGAGTTTTTTCATCAAACACAATCGGTTAGTGTGTTAAGTTTTTCACTTAGGGTAAATTACTTTGATTAGTTTCTCCTAGGTGGGTTTTTCCTGTGTGGGTAATTTTCCCACTTGTCACATTTTTCATGGTTTTAAAAGCATGTACAGTATATAAATTAATCATCTAATTCATTTTGTTTTCTTTGGTGAAATAGCCTATGTGCTTCTCTTGTGCATTTGTGAAGGTTTATTCTATAGATTATTTTCCTGGGTTATTTTCTCTAACATGGTATCAAAGCCACCCAATTTGTAACTCCTTCCTTGAAAGTTTCCATTGGAGTTTTTTTTAATCATTTATTCATTTTTTTGGCATTTCAATTTTTTTCAAATTTCAAAGTTGCCTATCTTATGTTGCTAGAAAATTCCATTGAAGGCATCCGTTTGAAGGTGTTCTATTTTCAAACACCGTGGAGTTTTGGAGAAAGGATGTTTGAAGACCTATCGGTTGGCACTTTTTTTCCTGTAAAGGCCAATTCTGCTCACTAAATGTGATGTTTTTTCTTGTGAAGCATTGATTTGAAGGCATGATTTCCCCTTGTTGGAGGCACAACTGTAGTCATTCCCATTTGAGGATTGAACGCAACTTGGAGAGAAGTCATGATTTTCTCATTGGAGGCAACAATTAAAATTAGAGGCTAATTTTTTGATAGAAAATTCACCTATTGAGGAACAATTTTTCTTTTACTATGTTGGGAGGCATTGGAAAGTGGTAAAAGAGGAGGCTACGATTGAAATTGAATTGTATATTATTTGCACCATGCACCTTTCTAGCACTTCTAGGGTTTTTCACCTAAAAGGAGAGAGGTAGGGCCAAAAATACGAAGCGGTTCCTTCAAATTATGCAATGTATGATGTTTATATGATTAAATAAGATAATCTAAGTGTAACTAAGCTATGAAATTGATCAAATATGAATGCAAAACCTAAGAAACAAGTGATTTTTGAAAACACATTGTGTAATGCAACAATGAACTATTAACAAATGCAAAGCTAAATAGAAATGAATGAAACTTAAAGTGTGCACCTGAAGGCTTGAAGGAGACTAAAAATTTCTTTTGAAACACTACTGATTCTGATAATTTTTAGGCCTGGATGGACTTATTTTCCATTCTAGGTGAATCAATCCTAGTTCTAATAAACTAAGTTGAAACATGTTTCTGTCAAAAGGGTGTTAGAAAATGCAAAAAACTCATAACTAACCTGGAAATGGGACTCATTCGCCGCCCATGGAGAATGAGTCAAATTTTGAATTTTTGAATTTTCAAAGGTGGATTCCAAAGCTTTTGATCTGCACTTTGACTTCCTATAGGTGTTTGCTTCTGAAACTCTGATTTATGAGTTTGAAAATGAGTTTTTGTTGATATTTTGACTTGTTGAATGAGGATAAGACTTGAATAAATTTGCAACTTTATCTTCAATGATTTCCAAACTTTTAAGGGACCTAAATTTGCAAACACACAAGAAGAGAAGAAGAAATGTTGAATGTTACGGCATGGGGGTTTGGCTTGGTCAAACCCCGTTTAGGTAATTAAATAAAATTGATGAAAGAATGTAATGAATCATGAAAAAATGGAGTTGTTACCTTGCCATGATGACTTAACTTGAATTTCTACAACAAAACATGAAGATTCTACCCTTGAATGTTTGAAAATTTCTACCTTGGTGACTTAGAATGACAAAACCCTAGTTTGCTTGACTGCAGATGGAAGACAAATGATGAATGAAGTTAAGTTCTGATGAATTAGGATTTAAAAGGTTGTATTTATAGGAAATTCACCTTATTTTCCCATAAATTGGACCCCTAAGGCTAACATGAAGAAAAATTGAATAAAAACCATAATTTTTCCCACTCATACCCTGAAAATGGCTCAAATGGGACTCATTCGCCACTAATGGCAAATGGGTCCAACCTAGATGGGATGAATTCACCACTAATGGTGAATGGGTCCCATAGCGGTCATTTTTGCTAGTTGTAATGTCAAGAAGTAATAAAATCAGGTTTATATGATGACTATGTTGGTTATTTGATCAAATTATGTCTCGATATGCACAATATGGGTTAATAGGGTCCTATTAGTGATTAGGTAAATGTCAATTAGGGCTTGGGACACAAAAAATCAATGTGAAAGTGTGATTAAATACACTTTACAACACTAAAATGAGGTCCACATAGCCTAGGAAAGCACAAGAACCAATGTGAACATGCAAGACACATTACAACAATAGTTTAACATTAAGTGTACTTCAAAAACCTTCTCGATTGATGTAATAATGTTATTAAACACATTTTATAATGTTGAGTTAGGGAGAAATTGGTTCATTAAGTCTAGAAAAGTGTGACAACATTTTACAATACCTTTACAAGATGTCGTTAAAAGCATGTTATTTGATTTGCAGGGGTCCAAGACCTAGTGTGGTCCATTTTATCATGAATTAGTCCCATGTCAAGCAAAGGGTACTTTTTTCTATGACACATTTAGCCCCCACTTTAGTGAGAGGATGAACTTGCTTCAAACTCACACTAAAGTAGACATTCAAGAGAGATTGACATGTATAGATGTAGATGACAAAGAATGACAAGGATCAAGGAGGTGGCCAAGCCCCCAAGATCAAAGATCCTAAGTCGAACCATCAAGATACAAAATCATGTAGTGGCAAGAATTAAGAGAAATGAAAGTGAGGTGCTTCAATCGTTTGTCCAGCTAGTTGTGGATCAAATCTCAGCTTGTTTGCTCAGAAATGAAATGTGTACTCACTATGGGGTGAAAAAACTCTTGGCTAAAAAATTTTGGTTGTCCATGGGGTGAGAAATCCCAAAAGTATACTCACTTTGGGGCCACAAAACTTTTGGTTGTTAGTGGGGTGAGAAATCCCAAAAGGTGAAATACATACGCTAGTTGGTATACACTCACAAACACAAAGG
Source organism: Sequoia sempervirens (assembly GCA_007258455.2). Lineage (NCBI taxonomy): Eukaryota > Viridiplantae > Streptophyta > Pinopsida > Cupressales > Cupressaceae > Sequoia > Sequoia sempervirens. Next base: position 156,415,432 of record VDFB02256132.1, on the reverse strand, counting down.
TGGCTATGGGGAAAGTCATTTTGCTAGATGGGATTTCTGCTCAACCATATCAAAGTTATACCTCCTGATAAATTTAATAAGGTGCCACAAAGGAGAATGATTTTTGAGCTCTATGAGGTAAGCAAAATTTTGTATGCTTGACACTCATAGACATTGTTAATGCAAAATAGTGTAAGGACTGTTCAAAGGTATTTTTCTTTGTTCATGCAAGGTCTCATCTTTCGGAACATCATGCTTAGTGTCTCCAAGAGAGGATAAGTACAAAATAAGTATCACGCTCTTAGAGGGAATCAAACCTAATGACTCCACCAAGAAAAGGATGCATCACAAGAAGAAAGAAACCACACAATGAAATGTGAGTGGTGATGTACATGTCCCCACTTTAAAGTAGTTTCAAGCACCCATACTATGAGCAGTTTCTTTAAAGTAGAAGAAGGAGACATGAGAGCTTACTAGGAAAGCCCAATGCCAAGTCATATGTTTCTGAAAAGCTATGTCATGAAATGGGGAGTATGTCACATGCGACTCAATATTAAGACATGTCATCCACATCCCAAGCTTTCTCTTATATGTTCATGAAAGGTTAAAGAATAATCAAAAGAGACAATGACAAGTGACATGCAAGGATAAGGCTATCGAACCCCTTGCCCCCACTTAGTGCAGGACAAAGGTGAGCCTAGAATAGATGAAAGTGAGTATCAAGTAGAGGAATTAGGTGCTCCCACATAAGGAAGAGCACCATACTCCTTGAGAGGGTGATTGTTATTGTTGTGGAAAGTCTTTAATGAAAGTGGCTCGATAGGTATGATATGTCCGATTTGTTTGTGGCTAATGAATTTTTTTTACCCAAAATTGATAAAATGAAAAGGGTTTTTAAAGGAGATTCTCAACTTTCTACCACTATAAATTATATTTTACTTTTAATTTAATAAATAATTATTAATCATTTTCTATTTGAATTACAACTAAATTCTTGATTGATAAGCTGATTGAAAAACATCTATAGATTTCAAACGGTATCATGTTTTTTGAATCCAAAACATGCATCACATTCTATGCTTTGCATACTATAGGATTAAAAATAAAATGAATTTCATGAAGTTTTCACCAAGTTAAGGTGGTCAGACATGCGAGTTTTTAATATTTTTTAAAGGTTGTAATAAAAATTCATAATTAATTATTTACTTGGAAAAATCATAAAAAATATGCATCACATCAGGACATGAGTCCTCTACTTATATCTAAAATCTTATAAAAAAATATTATCATTTTATTTTGGCTAGGGTGGTCGGACACACACCTACTTATTTTTTCCTTGAAATTTAAGTGCTACTGCATTGAAATTTCAAATTTTCACTAAATAGATTTTTTTTTTTAAATAAGCCTAGTAGTTTAGAAAATACATTCAATTTTCTACAAATTCTATTGTTACATATTTTTGAAATAATATATATAACTTATTCAAATTTTTATGTCAAGTTGTCTTACTGTGATTTTTCTAATTTTTTTGCCACTTAAGGCCCTATTTTTTCCATGATGCTCCTACACATACCCAACAATCTTCCAAGTTAGATGAAGAGGGTGTGTGTTGGCGAGAAGGATTCGTTTCTTTACAAGAACACAAATCCTTTTTAATGTGATGTGTCATTGCTTCATGAGGGATGGGAGTTATATTTCCCCCATCACAACCATGAAGTAAGTTCGTAGAATGAAGTTGAGTGAAAGGAACACAAAGGTGTGTGGGTGGAGATTGGCATAGTGCACACCCTCCCTTAAAGGTAGGTGTGAAACTCCAATCACTACTAGAACTTGTGTATGAAAATGAATCATTTTTATATGACTCTTTCGACCACGAGGCTTAGATTTTGGAAATATTATGGGAAGGAGGGGTAGAATCTAATGACCCCCAATTATCACAAAAGAGTTGTGTTGTAGGTAAAGAATTAGAATCAACTTGTATAGGTTCAAGTTTTGATCTAGGAATGAAAGGAGTAGGGGAGTTGGAAATGTTGTGATCATTTGACACACAACTTCACTCATCTCCATCAATCGTGTATATCTTGTTGTTGTATTCAAACTTCATGACACGGTGAAGGGTAGATGGGACTCCTTTCATGGCATGAATCCATGGTATACCTAGGATAAGATTGTTTGGAAGGGCTTCTTGCATGATATGAATAGAGGTAGGAAACACTATAGGTCTGACCTCAATAGGTAATGGGATCATCCCCAGTGGTTTCCTATAAACACTGTCAAAGCCACAAATATGAACATCATTAAGTTGAATGAGATTTTTGTCCATGCCAAGTTTGTGTAGGAGGTCCATGATGCTACAAACATTAATTTTTGATCCATTATCAATGAGAGTTTGTCTAACTAGAATTACATTAATGATCACCTTTATCATCAAGGGATCATTTTTGTTTTGAATTGCAAGTGAGGGTAATTCATGTTTAGGGAATATGATTTATGAGTGGGGGTCATGCATGGGACTTGTTAGCTCTCAAAAATGCAGGTTTGAACGATGAAAGGTTGCCAAGCTTTCACAACGTTTTAGGGTAACAGAACAAGGTTTGGAACAACTAAACCTTCTACTCTTCTGGTGCTGCAAAACCAAGGCGGGTGTACCTCTTTGAATTGTGCAGACTTATCTGGTAATTATCCCTTTCAAATACTTTGTTCAAAATGGTTGATAATAGTGAAAAAAATGAAACAAAACATGATAGCAACTTGTAGATCTAAAACCTAAAATACTTGATTAACAAAAAAAGAGATTGAATGAATTCAAATAATGGAATTGCAGAGACTAGTGCCTTGTTGAGTATGTGGAGTCAAACAAAGCAGAGGTGAGCAGCTTATTTTGGCAGAAAATCAAATTGTAGGCATATGATCTGTTTATAACTTGTATAAACAATAAAGGATTATGATTACTAAGCTCTACTTTAAGAATCCAGATGAATTCCCCTTTATTACTATGATCAACAGAAAGGATTTAATCCCTACTTGAGAGAACTAGTCAATTAATCACACAAATACAACAAATGTGCACCGATAAACTGAGAATAAACTTGTTATTTCAATTTAAACAACCAGAAAGAATCAACTTGGAGACAACTTTAACAATGCTTTTCAATAAATTCAACATACAATTGATACCAGAAACAACATGCCACACCAGCTGATTTTCATTGAAACCATAATTTGAAATCATGCACATAGTCTCTGGAAAGAGAAAATTATCCTACTATAGCCATCTGACTACCTTCTGCTTCTAATCTAAAATCTAATCTTAGTCAATTACAATCCGGGTGCATATATATACACCAACATGAGAAAAACCAAACACCTCAAAATCATGTCGGCCAGAACCCATATTGACCAACCGTTACAATCGGGCACTCATGTCGGCCTTCAAAATAATTTAGAATTTCTCAAATGTCGGCCCATAGTGTTTGAATATAATTTCTGAGCCATTCGCTGAGACATCTACGTAGGTATGCCGAAGGAAAAAATAACGCTAATCATTATTCGCCCGTGTTCCCCTATTCCACATTCGCCATCACCATGCATATGTTATACCGAAGTAATCCTGTAGTATCCTTTTGTTACATTGTACATCGCCATAGCTTGCCCGGGTTGGTGAAACGTTATATAGACCATTTAATGTTTTACCGAAAACCCTCCTCATTCTTCACATGTCGCTGTAGCCCCCTGTTTGTCACACCGAAACCAAAGAGTACCTCGGGTCGCTGAGACACAAGAGGTCTCTCATCAAACTACATATTTCATTTTATTTGCTTTTCCATAGCACATAAGTATCGGGGTGACCATATACCGAAATCAAAATTTTAGGCCAAAAGGCATTCACTTTTTGTTTCACAGTCGTCAAGACAAGGCAACACATACTTCGAAAACCATCTCCCATCCGCCTTCACTAAGACAATGCAATGTCGAGGAGAAGTCATATAGACCGTTCCAAGTTTCGCTGAGAGCCATCCATAATAATTCATTTCGTTGTGACCAACAAAATTTCTTGCCGACGAATGCCCACCGAGAGAGTCGCTATAACACCAAACTATCGGGAAGACCTCCTGCAGAGAGTTCCTCGCTTCACCAAAAGTCACCCGAGATCACCAAGAGAGGGAAACAGTTACACCGAAAGCCCTATATTCACTCTGTCAGCAAGACCAAGACACTCGCCAAGACATAATACCGATAGCAATAACTTATACTGATACACATCCTTCGTTCCTCTGGGTCGACATGACATAACGAAGTCGTTGAGACCCCCCGCCAAAGAATTAAACTCTCACCGAAATGACCACTTAGGCACAGGTTGGAAAGACAAGAGAAGATCGAGGAGGCCTCAACCTGATAGCCACAACTCATGCCGATAAGGTTCCACCCGCCAATGTGATCACCGAGACAGTGAGAAGTCCTGCCGACCACCCTAAAACACAGAAGTTAGCAAAAACAAGTCAGGGAGACAAAGAAAATGTCACACCGACCCGAACCATGATGTAAAATATGCATGACTCAATAGATTCAATGGGATGAAAGGGAAAAATATGAGTGGAAACTGCACACGGTAAAGCCAAATGAGTAAAATCAACATGTGAAAACATTAATTTTTTACAGTTCTAATAGTGGCTCCAACTGGGGATGATTGAGAATAAAATCAATGCAAGGATCCAGAATCATTGGGTGAGCAAACCAGACCAAACACAAAATGAGTCGGTGAGAAAAATGGAAATGGAAATGAAGCATGAAGGAATGAAAGAAAAATGAATGCAAGATGGAGGTGAATGCAAAATGGAAATGAAACAAAGCCCTAAAACTACTGTGCATGGAAAAGAATTGTTAAGAGGATGAGCAAGAGTTGTCCATGCACTGGCAACCCTCAGTCCTCTGTGCTTCAACTTGACCTGTTCTAAGCTATTACAATTTGAAACTCAAACCAATTTTTCCCCTGTCAAACACCTGGTTTTGTCTTGAGTTCATCAGATTTCTCCTGAAGATATTCATGCAATTCATCATGTCACTGAAATTTTTTAAGAGTCACCATGCTCAACTTGGACCAACTTCCCAACAATACTCAGCAGTTTATATTCTTCATCATTAGACAAATCTCTATTATCTCCAACATACAAAATGTATACATATGAAATACAACATTCCTCATTATCTCCCTCACTATTATGTATTCTGAAACACTCTCCCAGCTATATTAAAAATTCATAATCACAGTGCTTCACTTGAGAAAAAAAATGTTATGTTATACCAACACTGTCTGAAACACACAAATCTGAAACCTTTTTCATCTCTTTAGTATCTCTAATCAGAGACAACACTGGATCATAACTCACATCTCTAGTATCTAGCATATATGAATCAATCAAATCTGGGATTCTATCATCTTTGGTATGTAAATAAATGTCTTGTTCATATAAATTAGAAAATTCAAAACCACATACCTCCTAAACAAACATAGACTTTTGATCAACACCACCAGTTTCACCATCATTCCAAGAAATACACAGGGAGTCATAAGAATCTTTACACAAAGAATTTTCATTGTCAAAACAAAAGTAAGCTGGAGACAAAACTTCAAAATCTTCATTATGTGCACATCCCTGGTATTCAAAAGTAAATAAGTCTACAATCTATTCATTAACAAGTGAACAAGTCTCAATATTTTCACCACTACAATTATACTCACTCTTGTCATCATCAAACATAAATTCAATACCATCAGGGAATGGGAAATCAGAAACATTATCGGTGCAGTTATTTATTCCATAATTTTGCTTGTCTGAAATTGTTTCCTCCTTTTCATAGAATGGATTTGAAAATATCTGAAACTTACTCATTAACGTACCTTGGCAAAAAATCATATGATCTTCATTTAACTCTTCATCATACAACAAGTTTGAAAAAAAATGGAAATCACTTTCAAATGTACAAACCTCTTCTTCATCAGATGTATCTTCATAACTTTCAACTACAGCCAAAGGTATTGTATACTTACTATCTGATGAATCAACATCTCCCATTGCCTCTTCATCCTAATCTTCATAAGAAGTAGAAGAATCCCTTGACCGCAGATCAAAATCCTCAGGTTCATCAGAATATTCACTGGATTCAACACTGCTCTCTCTATGACAATCTATTATGCAAGAGAAATATCTTGCACCTTCATTTTTATTGTGCAAGCCATCACAGGAATCATCTTGACTTGCATATATCTCATCTTCTACTGGTTGCATGATCTGATCAATCTCTTTACACTCATCAGAAATACAACTATTGGATTCAACATTGATAGTGTTCTCATACCTTATTCCTCTATTTCCTTCCTTCTAATTAGTAATGGTTAGTCTCTCCATCCCTTCCTCAGTAAATCTCTTTGAACTATATTGAGTAGGGACCCCAATAGAATATGGCTCTGTAAAATCTTCTTCCTGTTGTTCAGCCATATGGACATAGTATTTCTAACTTGAAACATTATGCTAATAACCTTCAGTCTCTGAAGGTAAAATCCTCTCCACAACATGGTGAAAAGTATCTGAAGCTAGATACACTGTGTGATCTTCTCTATTGTCTCCCATCAACATTCCCTCTTCTTGTATTCTTTGGGCAACAACACAATAATCTGGGGAATGTGGCTTATCACAAAAATCACAAAAGTAATTGTTACTTACCATATAGGTTCCTTTATTGCTCAATGGATCAGAAGCTTCCTTGTTTCCAAGCCTAGCTATTATAGGTTTGTTGTCCTTCCAGTCTGTATTATAAGGCATGTTATGCAACCTCAACCTTTCATTCCTGTATGTGTTGCTTTGCAAAGAAACCCTAAGAATGTCTCCTTTACTGATTATCCCAACAACCTTCCTATTATTTTCAATTGTTTGTGCCATCTTCTGTGCTTCAGCCAAACTTCTTGGGAATTTATTTCTCAGCTCATACCCTATCTTTGGATCAAAATCACCCAAATAAATACTCAGTGCTATAGAATCTGGTAGCTTTGATCCAAGAGGTGTCTTATTCTGCAACTTGTTGAATCTTTGATTGAAATCATAAATTGTATCACTTTGATCTTTCTGAATGTGTAATAATTCACGAAGAGTGAAATCTGGTGCAACTAGATTCCCAAACTGCTTGAGGAATTGATCTTGAAATCCTTGGAGAGAATCAATAGAGACAGCTGGTAAGCTGTTGAACCAATCCCTAGCATCTTCAACAAGTGATATCATGAATAACTTCATGCGTAAATCTTCATAAGGCACATCCAAATCTTGGATGAAAGCATCAAAACTTCTTAAATGATCTTCAGTAGTGATTGCATCACACCCTGTAAATTTTGGAACCATACCTCTCCAAATGTCATCCATTGGGTAAGGGGATAATTGAATCCCTGACAAATCAAACTATTTGATCATTGTTGTATACTGATGAGGGGGGGCACTAGGTGGGTACAGATGTTGGTACATCGAACCATAGTGCTGATATGGCATATATTACTGACCATGAAGAGCTCCAGCATGACCTCCCCAGAACTGAAATCCTCCATTCATGTTTAAAAAACTACAAAAATTCTTTCAGAGTTGCCACCTACTTTTCCAAAAGTAGGAAAATCATTATTTTTGATCTTCTCCTAGTGGAATCACTCTTTCTGAAACTTCTCAAAATATATCTTTCTCTGACTCTATGATGGTCTTCAACTCAATTTTCTGATGTAATCCCCAGCAGAGTCGCCAATTTGTTAGCTCTCAAAAATGCAAGTTTGAACCACGAAAGGTTGCCAAGTTTTCACAACGTTTTAGGATAACAGAACAAGGTTTGAAACAACTAAACCTTCTACTGTTCTGGTGTTGTAAGACCAAGGTAGTGTACCTCTTTGAATTATGTAGACTTATCTGGTAATTATCCCTTTGAAATACTTTGTTCACAATGGCATATAATAGTGAACAAAATGAAACCAAACTTGATAGCAACTTGTAGATCTAAAACCTAAAATACTTGATTAACAGAAAAAGAGATTGAATGAATTCAAATAATGGAATTGTAGAGACCAGTGCCTTGTTGGGTATGCGGAGTCAAACGAAATAGAGGTGAGTAGCTTATTCTGGCAGAAAATCAAATTGTAGGCATATGATCTGTTTATAACTTGTATAAACAATGCAGGATTAAGATTACTAAGCTCTACTTTAAGAATCCAGATGAATTCCACTTGATTACTGTGATCAACAGAAAGGTTTTAATCCCTACTTGAGAGAACCAGTCAATTAATCACACAGATACAACAAATGTGCACCGATAAACTGAGAATAAACTTGTTATTTCAATTTAAACAACCAGAAAGAATCAACTTGGAGACAACTTTAGCAATGCTTTTCAATAAATTCAACATACAATTGATACCAGAAACAACCTGCCACACCAGCTGATTTTCATTGAAACCACCATTTGAAATCATGCACATAGTCTCTAGAAAGAGAAAATTATCCTACTGTAGCCATCTGACTACCTTCTGCTTCTAATCTAAAATCTAATCTTAGTCAATTACAATTTGGGTGCATATGTATACACCAGCATGAGAAAAACCAAACACCTCAAAATCATGTCGGCCAGAACCCATATTGACCAACCGTTACAATCGGGCACTCATGTCAGCCTTCAACAGAATTTAGAATTTCTCAAATGTCAGCCCACAGTGTTTGAATATAATTTCTGAGCCATTCGCTGAGACATCTGCGTAGGTATTCCAAAGGAAAAAATAACGCTAATCATTATTCGCCCGTGTTCCCCTATTCCACATTCGCCATGACCATGCATATGTTATACCGAAGTAATCCTGTAGTAGCCTTTTGTTCCATTGTACATCGACATAGCTCGCCTATGTCGGTGAAATGTTATATAGACCATTTAATGTTTTACCGAAAACCCTCCTCATTCTTCACATGTCGCTGTAGCCCCCTGTTTGTCACACTGAAACCAAAGAGTACCCTGGGTTGCCGAGACACAAGAGGTCTCTCATCAAACTACATATTTCATTTTATCCACTTTGCCATAGCACATAAGTATTGGGGTGACCATATACTGAAATCAAAATATCAGGCCGAAAGGCATTAACTTTTTGTTTCATAGTCGTCAAGACAAGGCAACACATACTTTGAAAACCATCTCCCATCCGCCTTTGCTAAGACAATGCAATGTCAAGGAGAAGTCATATAGATCATTCCAAGTTTCACCGAGAGCCATCCATAATAATTCATTTCATTGTGACCAACCAAATGTCTTGTTGACGAATGCCCACCGAGAGAGTCGCTATAACACCAGACTATCGGGAAGACCTCCTGTAGAGAGTTCCTCACTTCATCAAAAGTCACCCGAGATCGCCAAGAGAGGGAAACAGTTACACCAAAAGCCCTATATTCACTCTATCGGCAAGACCAAGACACTCGCCAAGACATAATACCGATAGCAATAACTTATATTGATATACGTCCTCCGTTCCTTCGGGTTGGCATGACATAACGAAGTCGTTGAGACCCCCCGCCGAAGAATTAAACTCTCACTGAAATGACCACTTAGGCACCAGTTGGTAAGACAAGAGAAGATTAGGGAGGCCTCAACCTGATAGCCACAACTCATGCTGATAAGGTTCCACCCGCCAATGTGATCGCCGAGACAGTGAGAAGTCCTGCCAACCACCCTAAAACACATAAGTTAGCAAAAACGAGTCGGGGAGACAAAGAAAATGTCATGTCGACCCGAACCATGATGTAAAATATGCATGACTCAATAGATTCAATGGGATAAAAGGGAAAAATATGAGTGGGAATTGCACACGGTAAGGCCAAATGAGTAAAATAAACATGTGAAAACATCACTTTTTTATAGTTCTAACAGGACTAGAGGAGGATGTTACATGATTCAGTTTTATTTAATATTGTATCTCTTCCTTCTATATTTCAAACATTTCATGGAAGAGAAGTTTGACTATTGGTGAAAGTTGAATGAGCTCCCATACAAATATATAAGCAGGAGTCTTTTCAAGATCGTAAATGCTAGGAACTTTTTGAGGAAAAGGTAATGGTGTAGAAGTGTTGTATGGTCCTCTAGATGTTTGAGTCACTAAGTTACAAATTAGTGGTTGCAAAACATTGTTATGAGTAGATTGCATCATGTATTTTAAGACATCTCTGAATTTTTTGTGTTTTGCACTAATGGAAGGTGACTTAGGAATCTCATTAATTAAAGGAGATCCCAATTGTGTCGTCATAACATCAAGAATTGTATCTTTATGGGAATGATGTGTTGGTGAAGGGGATTCTAATGCCACTTGAGTATTCTCATCTAAGGACGGTTTAGTGGTTGAAGGATATGTGTCAATGTTCATATGTTTGTGTACCATGAGATTCTCCATAGGAGGAGAGTTTTTTGAAGAACAATAAGCCAAATTTTTGTGACATTCATAGGTTGGCTCTTCTAAAAGGACTTCATCACAAGTAGGGGAATGATTAATGGTTGAAGAGTGTTTTTCAAGAAGGGTTTCCCTAGGTGGAGGAAAACTAAGCTATGCATGACCTTCATTGATTGTGGTGTCTAACATCGAAGTATCTACTTCACAACTAGGAGAGATACTAGAAGAAGAACAAATGTTCTTGTCATGATCATCTAAGGTTATGTTATGTTGGTTTTGCATGTGTTGTCCACTAAGAGAGGTAAAAGGAGAGAAACAACTAGGATTCTCAAAACTCTCATTAACTAATTCTTCTACTAAAATATCTTTGTCACCAAGAGGAGAGATATTATGAGAAGAACAAGTATGATCATTAGGAATGGACCAAGTTGTAGTCTCTTTCACTAAAACATTCTCATAGGGAGGGGATAGGAAGTGTTTCTTAACATGTCTACATATATAAGGTACTAGTATTTTTTGAATAACAAATATAAGTACATGTAACCATTTCATGTAATGTTTTAGCAAGATGAACAATGTATATGCAAAGATACAAAACATTCTTATCCAATATATACAATATTTAGAAAATGCAAACAATGTACATGCAAGAATGAAAAGAAATTTTAACAAACTTATGCAAAGTTTTAGGAATAGAAACATTGTATATGGAAAAGTGAAAAGTACTTTTATCAATGTTATGGAAAATTGTAGAAATGTAAGCATTTTCAGATTGAATGGTGTTTACAAATGAAGTGATTTAAAAAATGAGGAATCTAAAATGATATTTTTGAGTGAAATGCATAAAACAAATTTTCAAGAAACTTTCCAGACTTATACTATATGATACTAGGAGGCTTATGAAGCACAAAAATGAGATTTCTAATGCTGTAATAGTCAGTCAAGAATATGGATAGGGATTGATTCACTCAGTATTGCGAATGAGTCCTAGTACTGGTCTTTTGCAAAAAAAATAGAAATTTTGGATTGTTTTTTTATGTATTTTATGTTGTATGATGCAGAACTAAGATGAAGATGCAAAATTTTAGAAATTTTTAAGGAAATTGCATGAAAAAATGCAAGCTAAATGCATTTTTTTCTATTACAAAAATATTAAAAACCCTAGATGCAAATTAACCAATGCAAATCTAATCCAAATTCAATAAAAGCTATGATTAGGATAAAAATTGACTCCAAATCAGAAAATAAGATGTTCAAAAATTAGGTTCACCAAAATGAACCATAGATTTTTGGCACCATGCACCTTTCTAGCACATCTGGGGTTTTTCACCTAAAAGGAGAAAGGTAGGGCCAAAAATACTAAGGGGTTCATTCAAATTATGCAATGTATGATGTTTATATGATCAAATAAGATGGTCTAAGTGCAACTAACCTATGAAATTGATCAAATATGAATGTAAAACCTAATAAACAAGTGGTGTTTGAAATCACATTGTGTAACACAAGAATGAACTAGAAACAAATGCAAAGCTAAACATAAATGAATGAAACTTAAAGTGTGAACCTAAAGGATTGAAGGAGACTAAAAATTGCATCTAAAACACTGGTGATACTGATTTTCCAACCTAGAGGGACTCATTCGCCATTTTGGGAAAATAAGCCCTAGTCCTAATAAACTGAGCCGAAACCTGCTTCTGTCAAAAGGGTGTCAAAAAATGCAAAAAACACAAAATTGGCCTGGAAATGGGACTAATTCACCACCCATGGTGAATGAGTCCACTTTTCAATTTTAGAATTTTCAAAGGTGGATTCTAAAGCTTCTGATATGTGCTTTGAGTTCTTATAGGTGTTTGATTTTGAAACTCTGATTTATGGGTCTGGAAATGATTTTTTGTTGATATTTTGACTTGTTGAATGAGGAGAAGACTTGCATAAATTTGCAACTTGATCTTCAATAATTTCCAAGCTTTTAAGGGACCTAAATCTGCAAACACACAAGAAGAGAAGAAGAAATGTTGAATTTCAAGGCATGGGAGTTTTCCTTGGTGAAACCTCATTTAGGTAATTAAACCAAAATGATGAAATAATGTAATGATGCATGAAAAAATGGAGTTGTTACCTTGCCACAATCATTGAACTTGAATTTTTGTTGCAAAACATGAAGATTCTACCCTTGAATGTTTGAAAAGTGGTACCTTGGTGACTTAGAATGACGAAACCCTAGCTTGCTTCTCTTGAGATGGAAGAAAAATGATGAATGAAGTTAAGTTATGATGAATTGAGGTTTAAAAGGTTGTATTTATAGGAAATTCACCTTATTTTCCTATAAATTGGACTCGTAAGGCCGACATGAAGAAAAATTGAATAAAAACCCTAATTTTTCCCACTCATACCCCGAAAATGACTCAAATGGAACTCATTCACCTCTAATGGTGAATGGGTTCCACCTAGATGGGACTAATGCACCACTAATGGTAAATGTGTCCCACATGAGCCATTTTTGCTAGTCAGAATGTCGAGAAGTAAGAAAATTAGGTTTATATGATGACTATGTTGGTTATTTGATCAAATTATGCCTCGCGATGGACAATATGGGTTAATAGGGGCCTATTAGTGATGATATATAAATTTAAATTAGGGAGTGGGACACATAAATCAATGTGAAAGTGTGATTAAATACACTTTACAACACTAAAATGAGGTCCACATAGCCTAGGAAGGCACAAGAACCAATGTGAATGTGCAAGACAAATTACAACACTAGTTTAACATTAAGTATAATTCAAAAACCTTCTATATTGATGTAATAATGTTATTAAACACATTTTATAATGTTGAATTAGGGAGAAATAGGTTCATTAAGTCTAGAAAAGTGTGAAAGCATCTTACTACACCTTTACAAGATGTCATTAAAAGCATGTTATTCGATTTGCAAGGGTCCAAGACCTAGTGTGAATGCATAAAATGCCTCACAACACCTGAATCAAGGCCTCATTAAGTCCATTTTATCATGAATTAATCCCATGTCAAGAAAATGGTACTTTTTTCTACAACACATAAATCCTATGCACATCTCGTGAATCTGTATTTGGTGGAAGAGAGGGGCCACAAGTTTATGTGAAGAAGCCATATTTTTTGTTGTTCCAAATTTGCAGATTGGTGGTGCATTTAAAATATGTAAGGGGCACAATTTTCAAGCCAAAGGACCTGCAATTTTCATTTGAATGCCACGTTCTCTGTAGAGGAAGTGTTTCATCTCTACTAGGTGCAAATTTCATGTGACTTGAAGGCAATTTTTTGTAGCTGCAAATTTGTTTTATGGATGCAAACATTTTCAAACTTTATACTTTATAAAGTGTAAGGAAAAATATTTATTTAGGGCTTTTGTAGTCGAAGTGGAGGTGGGCCCCTAGTTTTTTGAAGTTGTGTTTTTGGTAAAGTTTTGCCACATTGGTTGCAAGGGGAAGTTTTTTGCTCCTTAAATACCTTTGCAATGTGGTTGCTTAGTGTGAGAAAGACTCATAGAGGCTTGTGGTGTGCCTTGCTTTGTGGAGACTTGTCCAAAGATTTGTATTTCTAGTTGTGTGAGATTCTACAAACAAACAACAAGGTGGCCCTATTTTGCTCAATTTTTTTTCCAATTTTAAATAATCAGCCTTTTTTTTACTTGAAGTATTTTGTGAAAGTGGTGAAATATAATTTTTAGAGGCTGCATTAGTAGGTTTTTGGAGGTTTTAGTCAATTTGGTGTATTTTCTTTCCTTTTGTTGCAATGGCCACTCCTGAATTTATTAAATTGTTAACTCCACATAATCACCATACGTGGAAAATAAAAATGTCTAGGTTGCTTCAATCTCAAGGTCTGTGGTCCACACTGAGTAATGTACAACCCACTCTTACTAAGGAACTTGAAATATTTTCCTATAGAAATAAGTGTGACCAAGCTATGGGTTTGATGAAATTGAATGTTTCTAATAGTCCCCTCTTTCATATTGATGAGTTGGATACACCCAAGGAGATATGGGATAAGCTACATAACCTGTTTGGTTAGGTTAGTGAGTTTCATGTCTTGCAATTGGAGGTTGAATTAACTACTCTTATGGGTGATCCCACAATACTGGTTTACAATTTTTTGCCAAACTAGACATTGAACTGATTTTTTTAACAAAATCTTCACTTTCAAGCACCTATAGTTGCTAGACTGTGAGGAATTTGAAGATGATGCAAACTAGTGATTTGTGACATTTCATCTATGATTCTAAATATATTTTTTTCAAAATTTTTGGAATAATATTGGACTTCTCTTTCCATCTCCTTTGAAAACTAGTTTTTAACAGTAAACACTAGTTTTAAAGAGTGATGTTACTGGCTAACACAACTTTTTTTTCTATGAAGGATAGAATTCATTTTTTTTTCAAATTTAGATTTGTGACTAAAATATGTGGTGCATGGAATTGGTTTCATAGCATTTCATTGAATATTTATTTTCTTAATTAAGTTTCAAATTCAAACCAATTACAATTTAGACATGATTTATTGGCTAAAACGTACCTTTCTTATGTTGGATCAAGGACATCAATATCTAGTGTAGTGATATTTTTCAATTTTTTTGATAATATGCTATTTTTCCACATGTGCAGAACATACAGCTTGATTTTCCGTGAAAAATCTACATTAAAAATAAATAAAAAATAAATATAATAATCAAATTAAATATATTGAAAATTATACCTTTTTTGAAGCTTATAATAAGGACTACATACTTACAGAAAATAATTTTTTAATGAATTCATTTGATCCCCCAAAAATAAAATCAAAAGTGGTTTTTTATCAACATTTTGATAGGTGTAAAGGAGATTCCATTATCAGTATGGTTTAAAACTAGTGGGGTTCTATCCAAGGGGGTTTGATCTAAGGTGGTTTGTTTTGGTACTCAAATCTACTATCCACTTGAATCCTAAAGGGTTTCCATCGCTAATGGTTAGATTCAAGGAGAGATTTGGCCAATGAGCATGAGATTTAATTTACAATGCACTTCTCCCCTGCACTTTGTGCTCTGTGAGACCTAGGAGGGTGATCCCAATAGTGTACTTTTAGATACATGTGTGCCAAAGTATCAAACAAAAATTCAATATATAATTACCCTTTATATGCTTAATAGAAATAATACCTTAAAGGTTTGGCTAACCTTCATGGTAATGTCTGATTCAAACATAAGAGATGTGGGTATGTGTAGGATCATCATGGAAAAAATAGGCCATTAAGTGGTGAAAAATTTAGAAAAATCAAAGTTAGGCAACTTGACATAAAAAATTGAATAAGTTATCTATATTATTTCAAAAATATGTAAGAATAGAGTCTATAGAAAATTGAATGTCATTTCTAAACTACTAGGTTTATTTTTTTTTTAATAATCTATTTGGTGAAAATTTGAAATTTCAATGTAGTAGTACTTAAATTTCAAGGAAAAAATAAGAAGTAGGTGCCTGTCTGACCACCCTAACCACAATAGAGTGATAATATTTTTTTATAAGATTTTAGATATAAGTAGAAGACTCATGTCCGGATGTGATGCATTTTTTTTGTAATTTTTTTCCAAGTAAATAATTAATTATGATTTTTTTATTACAACTTTTAAAAAATATAAAAACTTGGATGTCTGACCACCTTAACTTGGTCAAAAATTCATGAAATTCAATTTTTCTTTTTTTAATCCTATAGTATGCGAAGCATAGACTGTGACACATATTTCAAATTCAAAAGATGTGATACCTTTTGAAAGCTATAGATGTTTTTCAATCAGCCTATCAATCATGACTTTAGTCGTAATTCAAATAGAAAATAAATAATAATTATTTGTTAAATTCAAAGTAAATCATAATTTATATTGGTGGAAAGCTAATAATATCCTTTAAAAACCCCTTTTTTTTCATCAATTTTTGGGTAAAAAAAGTCATCAAGCACATAACCTACACATACCCATCATATCGCCACTTTTTTGTCCATCATGATCCTACACATATCCATGTAATACATTACGTTCAACACACATTCATACAAAGATTGATAAGTAAATTTTGATTTAAAATGTAAATACTCACAAACAATCTCAAGAAACTATAACTTTAAAGACTAGTGCCTAACCCCATGATGGAGTCACCTAAATTAAATAATTTCCAACTTTTCACAACATTGATTCTATCATAACTATGCTTATTAGATGATGCATTACACCATTGATACTAGAAACCAAATTGGAGTCATACTTTATTAATCCAAGTATACAGTTGTACAAACCTCTATTTATGTTCATACAATTTAATTCATTCTTTGAATGAAAGTGGCAACACAGAACAAACATTCATGGAAAAATCAAAAGAAAAATAACAAAAACTCTTGATTCTATTTATTCATAATTTGTGTGATGTGTATAATGGAGACAACTAACTCAGAATATATGACCATTTACATGCAAATATAATATTGTTGTGAATAATTTCTTCATTACATGAATCAGACAACTTCAGAAACCTAAAACCACACTATATATTTCAGACGCTATTACAAAAGTATTCCCTTGAAATAGAAAAGAATGAGCAACCTCCTTTTCTAAAACAAAAAATCTACACTTAAGGAAAGTGAAAAACCCTAAATGGAGATCCACTGTAGACAACTAGAAAAAACCATCTCCATAGATCAATAACTACCTCCATCGCTTGAAGAAAAGCCCATCTACCCTTTGATTCATGCATCTTTCCTTTGCCTTGTAATAGAAAATATTCCCTTCTCGAGCAGCCTCATTTATCATCATTATCTTTTACCTGTAGTTGATAAATTTCTATTTGTGAAAGAATTCATTCTTCTTTCTACTATAGAAAATTCTTCTTTACCTATTTATTTAGCCTTCTTCTCACCCAACAATACAAAGCCTTTTATCATTCTCATGAAAACCATTCACATTTTACTGGGAAAATAAAAAACTCACTCACTTGGGCACCTTTATTTTAATTTTCAGCACTTTAAAAATTAAAATGATTATAGAAAACCATTCACCTGTGAGTTCACAATGTAAAATTCCCAACAATAAAAGCTCTTCATTTATCTTGAAAATTTTAAATTTATTTCACTCGGGAATTTATCATTTGATTATTTTCCACCATCAAAGCTTTACACAATGATGCCAACAAAATTTACACATGGGTCAGCCCAACCACTGTTTACTCCCACACTTACTCAACATCATCACACATCTTTAGTTTGATGTGAAAGATAAAAAAATTATTAGTGATGAGCATAATTCTATCATGTAATAAAAGATTTGTACCCAAGCCTTTATGTTTTAATTTTCCAGCAAAGAGAGTGTTTTGTTTTCACTTAGTGAATATTTAAATTCACCTCTTCAACCATTTTCTTGTGTATTTCATATTTTGATTTTTACTTACCTTTATAACATTATCAAATGATAATATTAAAATGAGTTACAGGGGCCCACCATCATTTACTCCAAACTTCCCATTAGTCATTGCATATCATGAATGCAAAGTGAAAAGGTGAAAATAATTAGCAATTGTTGTGAGCTTTATATTTCTCCTCCAACAAAGAAAACCATTGTTCTTACCTTTGAAAATAACCGATCAAATATTAATGTGTGACATTGATCATGTGCCCCACTACTACTTTACAAACTTTACCGAGATTTCATCGCATATCGCGAATGCAACAAAAGAGAACAAAATGTAATAATGATGGGAAATATGCAGCACATGGCATCACACATCACAAATGCAAGGAGAAAAGAAGATACAAAACAATGATATGCGATAGAGAGGACTCAACATCATGCACCACAAATGCAATAAGGAAAAATACCTTCGATTCAGTGATGGATGAAGCTCCTCCTCGTTTGGCTACACCAAGCAACCCTATCTTCTTCCATGAAAATTGTGCATACAACAAGTTCCAATTCATTTTTCCCAATTCATTCATAGCTAGGTCGTTTTTTGGATGAAAGGGTGTTTTAACAACTATCGACAACAAAAATTCATCATAAAATTGCTTAAAATCCCTGCCCAAGCATTAGGAATGGTCATGGGATGAAATTAAAACATGGAATATAGTATTTTCGAGCTCCAAAACACCCCCAAAAATGTGTTGGAAAGAAAAAAATGTGATCAATATTCCTCTTTACATAATACACACCTAAATCTTCCAAAAATGCTTGAGAGGAACTGCCATGAAGATCAAGAGGTGTCAAATCCTTGATGCAGAACAAAAAATGTCAAAATCTGCCCAGAATGGTGATTTCACACCATCATTAATAAGATGTGAGAAAGATTTTTGAAATCATGATGAGCGATAAAAAGCTGAGAGCATGCTTCATCGCCAATGTGCTAAGGAAAAGAGCCCTTAAATCTGTGATGGGCAATGAGAGAACACAATATCGCTCCATCATTGATTTGGGATGAAAAATTAGAATGCAATAGCGACAAGCGATGAGTTTTGTGTGAAGCAATGAGTGTCGCTTCTAGACCAATAACAAGCAAGAATTAAACTTTCTTTGATAAAATAAATTTGGAAATGTATTTTATTTTTCCCTAAATGCTCCTTTTACAAATGCACGATATTTAAAATATTCACAATGTTTTAAATATTAACATTTGAAACTTTAGAAAAATTGTGACTTTTAATTACACCTGTAGACCAAATGGAAAAATTTATTGCGAGAAAACAGGGACACCTGGAGCTAAGAAAATTTGTGTAGGAACATTGTCAATTATTTAGAGAAAACCCATTTCTTCAAAAATTGCATTGTTGAAAGATTTCTAGGACCTCCCTTGTAAACTGCCCCCGGGACATGTTCATCGAACCCAAAATACATTAAAATAATGCATCAAATGACCTCCATTTTTTGATGAAAATGAAATTGTAAAGACTTCAAACCAAAACAAGAAATAGGTTTCCTTTATATTTTCAAATTTTGAAACTTTTTCAAACACCAATCTTTGCCCTGTCATAGTAAACAACACATTAATTAACCAAACAAAACTCATCCCGGGAGCTTGAAAGTAAGAAAGAATGTAAAAATTTGACCCAATAACTCATTGCAGTAAACATCTTGGGAAAAAATATCATGAGGTGCAAGACATTTATTTTCAAAGTAGCTCACTCGGGCATTTCTACAATTTCACCTACCAGAAACCAATTTGAGCACACCAAGTCACCTCCTTGAAAAAAGGTCAAATCACCTTTTGGGAAACTGCCACTGGACACACTAAATAATTTAGGTTCATTGAGCATGTGGGAAAGAGGGATTTCCCTCAATCATCATTCTTCATGAGATATTAAGGGTCAAAGTTGACCACCTTGAAGCATTCTGAAAATGCAAATGTAAATAGTGAACAAACTGCATTTGCTTTTAAACTAGTAAAAATATCAAATCTGATCATGAGACTTTGAAATCAGACAAGGGAGCATATGAATGTGGGGGGAATGCAATGAATCAACCCTTTTTTCACGACGATCATCTATTTGTTAGGGTTAGAAGGTAGATATCTAAAAGTTAAATGCAGAATCAATAAAATAGAGAAATAAAACACAGAAAATTATAGCAAAAAGAAGACAACAAAGAGAATTTAACGTGGTTCACCCAATCTAGGCTTCATCCAAAAAACCATATCCATCCAATGATTTTATTATCCAGTGCAAAATATATTGCAATCTTGCAAATAAATGCCTTTTCCTACATACTGTAAACCCCATCCCAACTGCTTATAACAAGCTTTTTAGAAGCTTCCAGAATTAGGGTTTTAAAAAGTTGGCTTTTTTTCTTTTCGGTGATTTTCCTTTCTTGGTGATGATGTGAAAAAAATGGGAAAAAAAAAATTCTCGGGGGCTTTCGCCCTTAAACCCTTGCTTAAGGCTCTGCCTGGCCATAGACCCCAATGAGGATACATGTCGAGGTGTATAGTATAGCATGATCAGTCACCACATACCAAAAATATCACACTTGGAGACTGATCAGGCTCCACACCAACACACCAATTTCAAAATATCAACTCAAATAGGAGACCACTTTGCTGAACTGAGACTCCACAAACAACAAAACAGTCCCAAAACCTTCTAGCTTTGCACTTTAGAACCTTATCAAAACTTATCACATGGGGCTAAAATATGACATAAATGTTCACATATGTCACATGAGTATTCCTACCAAAGGATTTGACATGCAAATCAACTGGCTCTAATTTATGACCCTCTAAAGTAGGTCACTAGGGAAGATTTTTTAGGTGTGTTTCTTAGTGTGCGAATCAAATTTTCACATCATGGGCACTCAAAATTTGAAACCTTTTGAGGGTGCCATTAGTTTTTAAAATCATCTTCAATTGTAATACTTTAAATGGAACTTTTCAAGGCTTAAATAATTATATTTTCTAAAAATATGTGATTTCAGCAAAATTCAAGATGTCCCGAAAAGTGTAAACCACTATTGTGGGATCACCCTTACCCCTAAAGAATTTCCTTCTATTGATGACTTTCTAGTGAAATTAAAATCTTTAAGGTCACAATTAGCAGGATGTGGGAAGAGAAAAACTAATAAGGAGTCCATCCTTTTTATCATGTGTACGTTGAGAGGCCCATTTGTTGTGTTTTCTTCTACCTTCTACTCCACAATGGATGTTTTGGGTAGTGCATTTCAAATTCCTTCTTTTGAGACTTTCTTTGACCATTGAAAAGGGAGCAAGCCAAACTTTTCCAGTTGGATGGGGTCCCTATAAATCATGCATTTTTTGCCCAAGAATCTAAGAGAAAAGGGAAGAAGAAATCCAAACCTAAGACAAAGTCAAATGAGACTTCCACCTCTTCAAAAGAGGACAAGCCCAAGAAAAATAAATTCACTTGTGTGTATCGCAAAAATAAAGGGCATGATGAGCATCATTTTTATATGAAGAAGATAGATGAGCTCTCACACCCTCTTCAGAAAAAAAAAAAAATTCCATTGTGATGCAGAGCAAGGTAGATTTCAAGATTTCAACATCTCACAACAAGATTTGATGTTTCTTGCTTATAGCCTTCAATGAATGCAAACAAGGATTCAACCCCAAATGGGTCATTCATGCTTCAAATAGGTAAATTAACACTAGGAGAGCTCTCAATGGAATGAGGATGACAAACAATAAAAGTTAAAAATGCACAATTACTTAGGGCTAGGAAACTTTAATTGTTCTCTTGCCAAATTTACCCTAGCCCAAGTAGGACAACAAATTAGCTTTTTCTGACATAACTTGCAAAGAAAGCCTCAAACCCACAATATAAAAACTATTTTGAGTACTCTTTATGGCATTTGACAACATACCTAATTTTTAGGTGGGAGTGTTTTGGAACACAAAGGACAAAATTTGACTGTTACACTTGGAATTAGGCTTGCTTCACTAGGTCACAACAAGGTTTTCACACTCCAAGGTTAAAATCTCCATGCCAATGGCTCAAACCCATCATTTGGTGTACATCAAACCCTTTCCAAAAAATTTCAATCACTACTTAATATTTCTTCTTCAAACCCTAACTCCTATGCATCTCTTATGCCTAATACATGAGGTTAATCAAGCTAGGGCATCACCAAACCTATATTTACCACCATTCCCTACTCATAAAACATTGAGAACATAAAAAAAAAACATATTTACACCCATTCCACAGAGTTTGAGGCCTATTCATTGGTGGAATGGGAAAAAAATCATTTTTTTTATAGTTAAGGCACACCCTAGTAAGGGTTTCAAACAACTTTCAGTAAATCTACTCTAACTTACTCCAAACTTGATGAAATTAGATGAAACCAAATTTAAATGAATAATAATTCAAATCCCCATTAATTTTAAACAAATTTTGTTCACTTCTAGGCCATATAGAGCCATAGAGACCAATTTAGCATGAAATTAAGCCTCTAAAAATGTAGAAAACAGAGCACTTTGTTATTCAAATTTAAATTCACAACTGAACCTTCAAACAATTTTCACAAGCTTTTTTAAAAACATTACAAATAAATTCCAACCATTTTCCCACCAAAAACTAAGCCCCAACCATTCAACTTCCAAAATAACCCAAAAATGCAAATTTGCTTGTGCAACTTTTGCAACTTTTTGCAAAATTGACATTGTTTACATAATTGACCGCAACTAACTCAAAAACATAAAAAATTATCTTAAGAGACATTTTTACACAATAATAACTCCAAAAAAAAAAAAAATTAACACTTGACCACCTTTCAGCACATGGGTGCCCTTGCACCATACTCTTGGGGTAAAATAGACTCAAGTCCCATTGAGGATAGTTCTACAACAATAGATTCATGCTTGATCATATCATTCTCTAACACCCTAGTGACATCTTCATTTGGAAAATACTTCCAATGGACCAAATACTGGAAAAAGGAAAACACTCAAGTCTTTTTGAGTTGCTTAACACCTAGGACATATTCCAACTTTAGAGGCCTATTGGATGGATGATCATTGAGTCCTTCCTCATCTAACAATTTTTTTGAACTTGCATCATTACCTACAACCATATCTCCTCCATCCTTGTAATTAGATTCCTTCTTCTTCACTTTAGGTGTGTGCTTGGACTTGTCCACATTCCTTTGCAATTTATCCTTGAACTCTTCACCTTTGCTTCCCATCTCTTCCATATGTTGTTGTGTCCCTATAACTATTGTTTGATTAGGTATATTAACCTCTAGCATGAAAGAAATAGAATGACCAAAATGCCCTTTTGAAATAAATTAATGGAACACTTTTCTTATCATCATAGAGACATACTTCTTAGTCCAATCTTGGATCCCCAAAATCAAATCATTCTTCATTTCTATTGTCTTAGTGACTCCAGGTTTAGGAGTGGCTGCAAGGTTCATGTCCTCTTTTTCTACCTTTATGAACTCATTCCTACCTACCATCATCACATTAGATCCTATAGTTTGTCCTTTATCCCCCTTTTTCAATGGTGTCAAGGTATAGGAGACCCCATCTTTTTCCATCTCATATGTATTTCTCCTTCCATTATACATAGCATTCCAATCAAATTACCAAGGCCTCTCTAGTAACAAATTTCATACATCCATGGGTAGTATGTCACAAAATTTTGTCCTTATACCCTCCTATGTTAAATTCCACCCAACTTTGTTTATTCCCCAAAACATATTGACCCTAATTTGACCAAGAGACTTTGTAAGGAGTTGTATGTGGTACTCTTTGCAACTTAATCTTTTTGACCATCTCAACTAAAACCATATTATCTATACTACCTAAATCAATTACAGCTTTACAAACCTTACCCAAGCACTTACAAGTTGTCCTAAAGAGAGTCTTCCTTTGTGGTGGCTCCTTCCCTACTGGTACCTTGATGAGAGTTCTCCTTACCATGATTGATTCACCAACCTCTGGAGTAGCATGTTGTGATGTTGAGTTCACACTCTCACAATCATCTCCTTGAACAATCTAAGTTCTCCTTTCTCCTCTAGTTGAAGTAGTGGTCTGAATTTCATTGCATTATCATGCTTGATGTCCAAACTTGTTGCATTGGTAACATCTTCCTATGAACCCACTAGATCCTCTTCCTTGACCTCCAAATCTGCCTCTAAAGCTTGATCTACCTCCTCTAAATCCACCTCTTGCATCTACAACTTGCTCTTGGACTTTTCTTGTATATTTTTGGTTCTCATATGACTACCTTGGATTAGAAAATGACCCTCTTCATCTGGAATTACTGCCTCTACCCCTATTTTTCTTATCTTTGCTTCTCTTTATCTTTTCTTCAGCCATAATTTCCAATTGATAGCATTCCTCTATCATCCTTGGGTTTGTCAAAATTAACTCATCTTAAAGGTTAAACCTTAACCCACTAAGATGTCTAGTCACCTTCTCCACATCATCCTCCATGTGACCTACTCTTATACTCAGCTTATAAAACTCATCCATATAGGATTTGGCATTCATATCTCTTTGTTTAAAATTTTGAAGTTTCTTGTACAATTGAATTACATAATCAACCAATAAGAAATTACCCTTAAGCTTGGCCACCATTCTATCCCAAGAGACAATTTTTGACTTTCCTTTCTTCCTCCTTTCGATTTGCTCATGATCCCACCAAAGTAGGGCATGAACCTTCAATTTTTTTTTCCCAACTTTACCCTTTGTTCCTCTAACATGTATTCACATTCAAAGTAATTATCAAGTGTTGCAATCTAATCCAAAATATCTTCATCATTTAAGCTCCCTCCATACATAGGTACATCCATCTTTACCTTGTGTTTATCTTCCTTGTTTTCCTTCAATAGCTTGGCCATCCTCTCCTCATTAGGATCAAATTACTCTTCTTCTTCTTAGGGTTTCTCCTATTCTCCTTCTTCTTCATGGTAACTCACATCACCCATAACCATACCTCTCTTTTGGCTGGTTTCAATAGCCTCAATCCTTGCTACCACCATCTCTTACAATTCCTTCAATTTTCTAATATCTTTTGTAGTCTTCTCCGTCATTTCATTCATTTCCCTAGCCATAGGGTTACCTTTTGGAGGAATCTTGTTCTCTTTCTCACTTCAACCTTTCTCTTTTTTTGACCGAACCTATGCTCTGATACCAATTTGATGCAGAGTAGGGAAGATTTCATGGTTTCAACATCTCACAACAAGATATGGTGTTTATTGCTTATAGCCTTCAATGAATGCAAACTAGGTTTCAACCCCAAATAGTTCATTCATTCTTCAAACAGGTAAATACACACTAGGAGAGAATTCAATGGAATGAGGCTAACAAAAAATAAGTGTTAGAAATGCACAAAAAACTTAGGGCTAGCAAACTTCAATTGTTCTCTTGCCAAATTTACCCTAGGCCAAGTAGGACAACAAATTGGCTTTTTCTGACATAACTTGTAGATAAAACCTCAAACCCACAATCTAAAGACCATTTTGAGTACCGTTTATGAAATTTGACAACATACCTAATTTACAGGTGGGAGTGTTTTAGAACACAAAGACCAAAATTGTACTTGTACGCTTGTAATTAAGCCTAATTAGGCTTGCTTCACTAGGTCACAACAAGGTCTTCACACTCCAATGTTCAAATATCCATGAAAATGGATCAAAACCAACATATGGTGTCTATAAAAACCTTTCCAAAAAATTTTAATCACTACCTATGAGTTATTCTTGAAATCCTAACTCATATGCTTCTCCTATGCCTGATACATGAGGTTAATCAAGATAGGGCATCACCAAACTTGCATTTACCACCATGCCCTACTCCTAAAACATTGAGAACACAAAAAAAAAAACATATTTACACCCATTCTCCTAAGTTTCAGGTCTATTCACTAGTGGAATGGGAAGAAATTCACTTTTTTACAGTCAAGACACACCCTAGTAAGGGTTTTAAATAACTTTCAGTAATTTTCTCTTACTCCAAACATGATGAAATTAGATGAAATCAAATTAAAATGAAAAATAATTCAAAGCCCCATAAATTCCAATCAAATTTTGTTCACTTACAAGTTGTATAGAGTCGTACAAACAAGTTTAGTAGCAAATTAATCCTCTAAAAATGCAAAAAATAGAGTACTTTGTTATTAAAATTAAAATTCTCAACAACCGAACCTTTAACCAACATTTAGATTTTTTTTTAAATATTACATAGCATTTCCAACTGTTTTCCCACCAGAAACTAATCCCCAACCATTCAACTCCCAAAACAACCCAAAAATGCAAAGTTGCTTGTGCAACATTTGCAACATTTTGCAAAATTGATATTGTTTACATAATTGACCCTAAATGACTCAAAAAAATAAAAAATGATCTTAAAATACCTTATTACACAAGAAAAACTTGAAACCAAACAAAAACTTAACACTTGACCACCTTTCAACACATGGGTTCCCCTACACCACATTGCCCTCTTCTATAACTCCTACAACCTCTACATATTCATCTCCATCATCATCCAACCCTACGCAGTAAGGGAATGTAGGGTTTGCAAGTGGTAAAGGAGATAAAAACTACATGGGTAAAGGATGTGCATTGGTGACTTCTACAATTCATTTTGGTCATGACATATGGTTTTTAGATTTTGGAGCATCTCACCACATGACTTCTAATCCCTATCCTTTTTTGGGTCATCATCCTACTGACACTTCCAAAAAAAATTGGAAGATAATAAGCTTTTGGATGTTGCGAGGGTAGGAAATGTTGAGATATGTGATTGTATTTTCAAGGATGTATTATGTATACCTAAGTTTCACACAAATATTTTGTCCATCTATTAGATCACCCATGGTGAGGTACCGAAGACTGTGGAATTCACTTAGTTGATGATGATGACTATGTTCATCGCACCCTGCTTTCTAGTGCTGACACGAATTCCCCAGGAGAGATTGGTCATCTGAATTTTGGAGTTCTTTAGACTCATGTTGATACATCTCTTATTGCTTCAAAGTTTGATCTTTCAGCATAGCAGGATATTGTTGGGTATGTACAGGATCATGATGGGCCAAAAAGTGGCGATATGATGGGTATGTGTAGGGTATGTGGCTGACAATTTTTTTTTACCCAAAATTGATGAAACGAAAAGGGTTTTTAAAGGAGATTCTATCCTTTCCACCAATATAAATTATGCTTTACTTTGAATTTAATAAATAATTATTATTCATTTTCTATTTGAATTACACCTAAAGTCTTGATTGATAGGCTTATTGAAAAACATCTATATCTTTCAAAAGGTATCATATTTTTTGAATCTGAAACATGCATCAAATTCTATGCTTCACAAACCATAGGATTAAAAAAGAAAGAATTTCATGAATTTTTGACCAAGTTAAGGTGGTAAGACATACGGGTTTTTAAATTTTTTATAAGTTGTAATAAAAAAATCATAATTAATTATTTCCTTAGAAAAAAATTACAAACAAATATGCATTACATTAGAACATGAGTCATCTACTTATATCTAAAATCTTATAAAAAATATTATTATTTTATTGTGGTTAGGGTGGTCAAATAGACGCCTACTTATTTTTTCCCTGAAATTTAAGTACTACAACATTAAAATTTCAAATCTTCACCAAATAGATTTTTTTTTAAATAAACCTATTATTTTAGAAACTACATTCAATTTTCTATAGATTCTATTCTTAACTATTTTTAAAATAATATAGATAACTTATTCAAATTTTTACTTCAAGTTGCCTAACTCTGATTTTTCTAAATTTTTCGCCACTTAAGGGTCTACTTTTTGCATAATGATCCTGCACATACCCTGTTGATCCCTCAGATCTTGTTTTATTGTATGAGTATTTGGTAGACATCTTAGATTTGTTTGTGGAGTCTCATCTTGCAAATTTGGGAGATATACTTAAGGGGATTTTTCTCCTCTTTGATGACAGTTTCAGCATAGCAGTTGATACATCTAGATTGTCTTTGGAGATTGACTTTGTTGAGCCTTCACTTTCATTTGATTCATCACATTTCTTTGTTGTTTTTTTTTTTTTAATAAAAGAGGGTAAAAACTTTATTGAATCATAACAGCATTACAAAGGCCAAAGAAGGAAGCCACAAGGGGCCAAAACAACAAGAATTAATTCACACCCAAGAAGCACCTCATATCCTCAGCAACCCACTCCTCAAGAACAGGGGCCATATCAACAGGGAGATTGCTCCAATCATCCACAGACCAAAAATCAGTCTTTTCCGACGCCCATCTAGCCAGCCCATCAGCCACCCTATTCCACTCCCGTGGAATATGACGAAAACAATGGACTCCAAGGTAGAGCACAGAGAAATAATCTGTTTGACAACCACAGCTAGCTGCCAATTCACATCCTCCAAATTTTGATTATTCAACATATCAATAACCACCTGAGAATCAGCTTCACAAACAATCCACCGCCATCCAAGGGAAACCGCACGCTCAACCGCCAAGAGAATAGCGCTAGCCTCCATAAGATTATTAGTTTGCAAACCACGATACATAGAAAAGAAGAAAACCACCACTCCAAGGCTATCTCTACCAATACCACCAACCCCAGCATGCCCAGGGTTACCTCTAGAAGACCCATCAGTATTAATTTTCAACTCCCCTAGAGCAGGTGGGCACCAAAAGCCCTCACGAGAAACCCTCTCACGCCCACACCTACGATGCACTTTACTCATAATACACTTCCCCCCTATGGCAAGACCTAGGGAATTTACAACACCCAAGTCCCCATGAGCAATTGGCATAGACAAGTCACACTTTGTAGTCAAAGTCTCCAGCAAAGCCCCAAGAATTCGCCTCCAAAGTTGCCCCACAAGCAATTTTTTATCCAAGAATATTCTTCTGTTACGTTCCAACCAGATTTGCCAAACAATCAAACTAGGACCAATGCTCCAAGCAATTTTAAGAAAAGAGGTTGTAGCAGGAGAAGAACCCTGTCTCTTCCAAAAATCCTCCAAAGAAGAGACATGGCAACACGGTAAGCTCCAAAGATTCCACCAGTGATGCCAGATAGTCTTAACAAAAGAGCACTGAAAAAATAGATGTGATAAGCATTCATCATGCTGACCACATAGAATGCACATGGAGGGGCCCTGGAACCCACGTTTGCAAAGATTATCCCAAGTAAGACACTTACCTTGAACCACAAGCCAAGAGAAAAAATTACACTTAGGCCAAGCAAATTTATTCCAAGCATGCTTCCACCAAGAAACCTGGGAGCTTCCAAAGACCTGTTTATCCAAAACCTGATAACCAGAGGCAACTGAAAATTTTCCTTTCAAGTCAGGTCCCCAAGCAAGCACATCAGCCCCTTGGAGAGAATTGCAGACACGACTCGATAAAATCTTAGCAAGCTCTTGACGATCCTCCACTGCACCACCAGGAGGCCAATCCAAGGGGCTCTTCCACCTAGACACAGAAATTTGACCCAAAGATTGTTGAGATTTAAAATCTGCCACATGACTCCAACCCGCCTCCACAAAAATCTGGCACAAATCTTGGAGATGGGGATGAGATGACACAATGGGTGGGTATCCATCCCAAGAATCATACCAGAAAAGAGCATCTCGACCCCCATTACAAATCCAAAAAAGTCCCTGTTTAACCAACTTGGCACCACGTTTAAGGGTACTCCAGATCACAGAGCCTTTCCCCTCCATACTAAACCTTGATACCTCCCTACTTTCTACTGCCCCCAAATATTTGAAGGTCAGAATTTTAGCCCAACACATATGCTGTTGAGAGCACCAGCGCCAATACAACTTAGCAGCCAAGGCCTGCCCATTCAAATCAGCCCGCCGTAAACCAAGACCCCCCTCTTGCTTTGGCCTACAAACAACATCCCACTTCACAAGACTCCATTTTCTATGAAGAAGATTACCAGCCCACAGAAACTGACGAGACAATTTCTCGAAATCTCTAATAAAACTTGAAGGAGCAGAAAGAACAAAGCATTTATAAATAGGAAGAGCCTGGACCACCGACTTTAAAAGAGTCACTCTACCTGCTGAAGAAAGCCACCTGCAAGTCCAATGACTGACCAATCCTCGAAACTTATCAAGAGTCTCTTGCCAAAACCTTTTGGGGAGAGAGCGAACAGCAAGAGGGATTCCAAGATAGGAAAAAGGAAGCGAACCAATCTGAAACCGAAGGATACCAGCAATTCTCCTTTGAATACCTTTAGGAGTGTGGAAGAAATATATGAAGGACTTCCCCTCATTTATGCATTGCCCAGAAGCTGCCAAGTAACTGTCCAAAACACTGCGCCAATTGAGAGCCTCCTCAACCTTAGCCCTACCCATCAAGGCAGTATCATCTACAAATTGCAGATGAGACTGAGGGGGAATACCATCTCCCCAACTCCATCCCTGAAGCAATCCACTAGCAACCTGAGCACGAATGAGTCTTCCCAGGCCTTCCGCAAGGAGGATGAATAAGTAAGGAGATAGGGGATCTCCTTGCCTAAGGCCTCTAGAAGCACCAAACAAACAAGTGGGCTCACCATTGACAAGCACCGAAAAGGAGGAGGAAGTGACACAACTCCTAACCCATTCAATCCAACCCTCAGCAAAGCCAAAAGCTCCAAGGATTTTAAATAGAAAACTCCATTTAACACGATCATAAGCTTTAGCCATGTCTAACTTGATAAACATAGATTTATCTTTTGAGGATTCCATAGAGTGGATGGCCTCAGCAGCAATAGCTACCCCATCCATGATCTGTCTTCCAGCAACAAAACCCCCCTGCTCTTCAGAAATTAAGTCATCAAGCCAAGGCTTCAGCCTTTCTGCGATCAACTTAGTAATAATTTTATACACAACATTACATAGAGCTATAGGCCTAAACAAATCCAAGGAGTTAGCTCCCACCTTCTTAGGAATAAGAGCTAAAAATGTAGCATTTAGGGACTTCAACATTTGTTTATGCATAAAGGATTCTTGGACAACCTCTAAAAGGTCCAATTTAACCACTTCCCAGAACTCCTGAAAAAATTCAATGGGGAATCCATCAGGCCCAGGAGCTTTACCTTTCTTCATCTGGAATACAACCTTCTCAAGCTCCGACAAGGTAATAGGAGCAAGCAATGAGTCATTCATTTCATTAGTCACCAGCTTCGGGATACAATCTAAAATTTTAGCTTCATCCTCCTCCGCAGGAGGCGAATCCTCAGAGAAAAGGGTAGAGAAATATCGAATGCATTCAGCTGAAATAGAGGCTGAAGAGGACAAAGATTCCCCATTAGGCAACAGAATAGAAGAAATAGCATTACCTTGTCTCCGATCCTTAACTGAGTTATGGAAGAAAGCAGTGTTTCGATCCCCAGCCTGGAGCCATTCAATACGAGACTTTTGTTTCCAAAAAATCTCTTCTCTTAACTCCCATTCCTCAAGCTCTTTTGTTGCAGCAACCTCTAATAAACTCAGCTCCTCTGAGAGGCCTTGATCTCGAATTTGTCTGGTAATTAGGTCTAGATTATCTCGCGCCTTTTGCTTTTCCTGAAATAAGTTACCAAAATGCTGCCTATTCCATCTTTTCAATCTGTATTTAACATACTGGAGCCTCTTTGAGAAAGAGTACATGGCAGTGCCATATGCTGGCTTCCCCTGATCCCACCAACTAGGGAGCAAAACATGAAGAGATTCATCCCTAAGCCACATGAGTTGGAACTTAAAGGTCTGTCTAGCACACCGTTGAGGCACATCAACCACTAGCTTAATAGGCCAATGATCAGAACCATGACCATCCAAAATTTCAGAGCTTATCAACCACCTGTCCCCCACCCAAAAACTAGACACCAAAAATCTATCAAGTCTTTCAGAAATAGAGGCATCGCCAATTCTCCTATTATTCCAAGTAAAAAGACCATTGCCAGGTTTGATATCCACAAGATTCAAAGCAGAGATATTGTCCTGGAGCAATAATGCAGAAGCCTCCAGCCTTGCAATACCACCTCATTTTTCTGCAAGCTCCGTGATAGCATTAAAATCGCCTCCAATAATCCAAGGATGGTAGGGAAATAAGCTGCGAACTAAACGAATGTTGGACCACAAAAGTTGCTTTCCTTGCAACTCCACAGGCGCATACACATTGGAGAAGAGAGCAATTTCCCCTGACATAAAACAAGAGGCCACCATGGAAAGGGAGGACCTGAAAGACACCCACCAAAGGGGGCAAATCTTACGCGGGTTCCATAAACATGCCACCCCGCCAGAAGACCCTTGAGCACCAATGCATTGGCATCCACCATTCCCCCATAACTTAGGAACTAGATCCATCATACCCTCCACAGAGAGCTTAGTCTCCTGCAAAAAAAGAACATCAGGCGAATGACACCTAATCAAATCCCGAACAGCTTTTTGTCTAGGGCCACTGTTCAAGCCCCTAACATTCCAAGAGAGAACTATCATTTTGAGGGGCATGAAAAATGCGAATCCAGAGTCTTGACTGACCCTGACTCCACCAAAGTCTCCCCTATCATCTTAATCTTTTCCTCATCCTTCTTCCTTCCCAGCTTAGAAATTTTCTCCGGCCCCCCCTTCTTGAGAACTTTTTGCAGAACACCCAACTGAGAGGACGCCTTAATATTCTTCTTGCCCACCTCTGGACCAACTTTTTGCAAGAGGTGAACCTTATCTACACTATCTTTCACTACCTCAGCACTACCACCCAACTCAACCTGAACCTCCATTTGACGATCTGTCCCTAGAGCCGAAGTCCCATCAGTAAGCGGAGCCATAATCCCCTCTGAGTTGAGCAAAACCTGACTAGAATCTTTCCCAACCTCATCTAAGCATGGCACTCCCATACCCCCCTCCTGTTGGGGAGTAAGCATTGCCTCAACTAAAGGGCCATGCTGATCAATATCCAGAGTCCCATGATCTAGATCCAAAAATCCTGGGTTCACCTCCTGTTGACTAAGATCCTCTAGCACCTCAAACCTGTTGAAGGTGTCCTCCTCCTGCCTGTCCTTCAAAGTCCTTTTATGACCTTTATTTCTGTTTCGGCCTCTAACGGGAATAAATCCATCTTCCCTACCACCAGAACCCTGAATGGGGTCCTTGCCCTTATCCACCCTAGGTGGATTAGCTGAAGGTTGAGAAGAATGAGCCTCCAAAGGCTTGGCCTTTGGACATCTGCGCAGGAGGTGACCATACTCATGACAGAAACGACAACGGAAGGGAAGTGTTTCATAATCCAGCTGTTGCACCCATGAATAATCTCCTGCACTCACTTCTAACGAGTCTGGCAATGGCTTACTTAAATCAATTTCTACACAAAACCGGGCAAAAGTCATTACCTTTTTGAATTGTGTTTGCTGAGAAGAACCCACAGGTTTCCCCAGCTTCGAGGCTAATAGGCACAACACATCCTCTCGCCAGCATTCCACAGGGAGCCTTGGAAGACGGACCCAAACCGGAACCCGATTCGGAAGTTCCTCTGCCGGGTTGAAGCCAGCATGCCATGGCTTAATAAATAAGCCCACCTGGTTATAAAAATACGGGCCCCCTTCAAAAATCCTATTCCGATCAGCCAAACAATCAAAAGTAACCATGAAGTAGTTATTTGCCAGGAGGCGGATCTCCATCTCTCCCTCAGGCATCCATGTCTTTTGAGCCCACATCTCCAAGAATTGCAAAGAAATTTTCAAACCTAAGAATTTGCAATAAAGAGAATGTCGTGCATAATAATCAATGTCTTTAGCCAACATCTCCATTGGAATGACTACGCTCGGCCTCTCTTTACACCGTTCGAGGCACCCATTAATCTTCGGAATTCTAGGCCCCCCTACCGAGCCCATCTCGACTTTCTCAGGTTCCACCGAGAAAATATTATTATCAAAAATCTTCGAACCCTGTGGAGAGGGTTTCGATCCAAAAGCAGAACGAAAGTCCATATTGGGACAAACCCTAGAAGATTCTCCAGTATCCATCAAAGAGCACACAAAGCAAGATGAGCAAGCAAGGCCCAAATAAAACCAAGAGCCCTTCGAAGAAGGCACACTCCACTGGACACCAACGTCGCAGCCCCCAACCCCAGAATACACACCTGCTGCAAAAGAAAAGAGCCTCCCCCCAAATAGCGTAAAAAAAAACCCACCCCCAAGAAGCTTCAGAGAAGAAGAGAACAGATCCGACCCCCAACTACACATGCAGCCACCAAAAGACCACACGCAGGCCGAGCCTAAATGGCTGCGGCCTCATGTAGCGCTTGCAGAGCCATCCTCAATCCTTGTGATTTAAAATCTAAATAGTAGTGTTTTCTCTTTGTTGTTTTTTATCATGATTATGTGGTGGATTATTATTTTTGGATATTTCCTTCCTCTTTTCAGTTGGATATGGAGTAGCTTCTTCATCATCTCGTGTACTTGTTTCTTTCTAAGGGAAGAGGTGTTGCTTATAGGCATTGGATCATCTTTTATTTTTCAGGCATACTTCATTGGCATTGGAGCTTCTTCATTATGGGGGGATATGATATCTCCTTTTTTCCTTCCTATGGGGGGATCATTGATTGTATATACATGACATGTATGTAGTCCATGGGGGGTGTGATTGAGTCCTCCATCCATGCATCATTTAAATTGTTTTCTTTTATCTCTTTTAGACAGGGGTATTTTCCCATAGGGTTTTTCTCCTCTTCTCTGGTTGTGAGAGATTGCATTGTAAATGGGTACCTAACATGGTTGTGTAGCCAAGACCCATATTGCATTTTTCAATTTTTCATCTTCATTCTCCCTAAGTTTGCACTTAAGGGGGGTTGTCAGTGTTTTAAGTTTTTCACTTATGATAGATTACTCTGATTAGTTTCTCTTGGTTGGGCTTTTCCTCTGTGGGTAGTTTTCACTCCCATCACCTTTTTCACGACTTTAAAAGCTTGTACAATATGTAAATTAATCATCTCATTCATTTTGTTTTCTCTATTGAAATAGCCTATGTGCTTCTCTCGTGCATTCCTTAAGGTTTATTCTATAGATAATTTTCCTTGGTTATTTGCTCTAACACAATCAAAATGTAGCAATAATGAATTACAAGGTTTTTGAATTTTCATGAGAGTTTTGGTATAAAAAATGATAAAGATGAATTTGAACAAAATAGGAGTTAAAATAACAACGTTTATTGATGATATAACACATGGTAGCATTCATGGTATAAAAATATTAAAATTAAGAATGAGGATTTGGTGTTGAGGGGGGTGATATGCCATATTGGAAACATGTAGTGCAAAACATGATCAAAAGTGGCCACTTTAGGTGATTTCATAAGGAAAGAACAAAATTAGTTCAAAATATGAAGGTAAAAAGTGAAGTACCCACTTTTATCTATAAAATACATAAAATATATTTGGTATTAATAAGAATATAGAATATTAATAGATTAATTTACTTTTAATAAAATTTGATTCACCATTTTACATGGGTATCCTCAATATATTGTCATATTACTCCTCTATACATTACCCAAAATAAAGCCAAGTTTTATAATTATAATTTAACCTTTTGTACCTAACTTTCAGATTTAAAAATAATCACTTCCTCTATTTGATTCAAAATTATAGGTATGGTTTTAAAAACCCAAATTAGTTCCACAAATATGACATTAACCCAATTTATTCAAATTAAAATTTTATCCATGACCCAATCTTAACCACTTTTGACTTCCAATGAACCACTATTAATCATTTCATATACCGAAAAAATAAATTATGCACCTAGGATAAGCATAAAGGAACATAGCCCATATGTCCTTTTTCACCATCTAGGATTATCCATTCATAATTGGGAATCATTAACTATTATTGTGCCTCTTGAAATCACTCATCCCCTTATCATGAAAATACTTTTACAATAATTGTTTTAATTTCCTTGATAAATTTATCAATAATCTCCAAAACCCTAGTCCTTGCACTAGGTCATTGCATCACGCTTTTATGCTATTCAATTCTAAGTTATCACCATCACAAAGTTTCATCATTTTTATTTTGATATATTTTATTTTATCATCCGAAACTTATTAAAATAATTGATTAAATTGATATATAAAAATTTTAGCCTCGAAGGACCCCTTATGTTTCTCCTACCAAATTTTCTAGTTAGAGGTGTATGGATGGATAATTTTTTATATGAGCTAAAATTAGGAGGAACTAAGAGATACAACCTCCTCTTTAGAATTTTTTTTAGAATATCTCCATAAGGTTCAAGGTCAATAAGCCATAGTTATTCTAGGATGACTTTAGAGGTGAACATATTGTTATTTCACAAGGGGCCTATAGGTACACTTTCCATAAAATAGTAAATTAAGTATACATAGCAAAAAAATAATATAATTCTAATCTAGCATAATTTAATGAGCACTTTTAATAAATGTTAAATGTAAGGGGAGACAAAGATAAAATTTTAGACAAAAAATTCGAGATAAATTAATCATGTAGATGCAAACCATATGATTATAAGAACCCCCATAAGAGCATAGGAAAATTGAACAAGTATGAATAGATTAGCACACATGAACACAAAGGGAAATTTTATCTCTAAGGATCAATGGGATGTTAGAATTGTGAAAAACACAAGCCATAGGATCAAACAATGAACAAAGATGATTTCCACATAATTATATGTACAAAAAATATATGCAATATCCCTCAACAAGAAAAATCTACATAATGAACCTCAAGAATCTTCAAGGAAAACAAGAGTCCTCAAAGGTTGAGAGTTCAAGAGAAAATCTCTAGATTGTGTGAGTGATAATAAAATGATGGTTGCGTGCTTATAAGAGGAAAACCCTAAATGAGAAAGGGATTAGATCATGACAAGTTTCAACATCACATGAGATAAGACATAATGATCTAATATTAGCTCAACTAATAAAATCATAAAAGAAAACAAGACCTGGTGAGGTACCCCTATACAAACAAAATATTTCCCATAATTGGAGAAAAGGAGAAAACCCAATGGGAAAAAATCCTCTCCAAAAGAGAGAAAGGTGAACGAAGGACTGGAAAAGCCTCCAAATCAAGGTGTGAAGGACTAAGAAGCCTCCAATCAAAATAATGTCCAAAAAAAGAGGAACATGTAGAGAATCACCGAAGCGCTATATTGTCAAATGATGACCGATATAGTGCTAAAATAAAGAACCTTCAGAAGAAAGAATGTAATAGTGTCCATATGGTAAATGATCCATCTCACTAAAATGCATGTAACCAAACATTGATGTATGCTACATTTGAAAGTACATACAGAAAATAACTAGATACATTGATCACTCTAATGTGAAACCAAGGAAGCATTATTACCAATAGTAGAAATCCACCCAAACTTTTGAAAAAGGGAGAGCCATGAAAAGCACATTGAAATTGTGTGAAACCAAGATGTGCGTGTAGGAGAAACAACTTGCAAATAAAAGGGTGTTCAGAGGAAGGCACACATGCATGGGGAGAGAATCATTGGGATTCACTGCTATTATAGAAGGGAAACTCACTTGACATAGGTGTGTTGGAAAACCAAAGGAAAAAAGCAACCCCCCATGACACTTTATACTATAGTGAAAATAAAAAAGGCACAATAGGGTGTGCAAAACTCCCCAAAAATTATAC
Source organism: Sequoia sempervirens (assembly GCA_007258455.2). Classification (NCBI taxonomy): domain Eukaryota; kingdom Viridiplantae; phylum Streptophyta; class Pinopsida; order Cupressales; family Cupressaceae; genus Sequoia; species Sequoia sempervirens. The sequence goes on along the minus strand of VDFB02256132.1, from coordinate 156,377,909 downwards.
ACTAGAATGGCACTTTATCTTAGTGCATCTACAAAAGAGAATGTGCATGAAAAATAATGTCTACAATTCCAAAATAGGATGAAATACTATAAATACATGTAGAACAATAAAAAATGAGTCATCCCACACAAATGAAAATTTTCTAGGAGCTAAGACATCTAAGTAACTCACTAAAGTGTGAAAACACAAAAAACTGAATAAAACATACTTGGAGAGCAATATAGAAAAATTGCATGGATATATCCGTAGAGCACTAAAAGACCTTCCCAACACCTCTAGAATCACAAAGAATGGAGAATCAAGTCAAAATTTATGAGCTTTGGACCAAAAAATACACCTCTTACTTCAATAGGTTATAGATGGCACTAAACACAAAATTAAATGATGAGACCCACACCACTAGAAAGTTGGTGGGACCAGCTTTCTGACGATTTCTTGTTTATCAAAATATGATATTATATGCCTAAGTTATGGCCTAAAAAAAACACTACCCCCTTAGGGAAAAAGAGGGTATTGAAGGGGCCTATGGTATAGGGCGTACAACTGATGTCAGCAAGACTATTTGGTGAATATTCCCAATCCACGAGGAAAAATACTTGGCCCCTTGAAAATCTTGGTAGAAATTTTTTGTGTTGAGTGGAAAAATATTTTGCATTGCCAGGAAGGGGTTGGATGGCCATAAAAATTTGTTCAAAAATCATCAAAATGTGAAGGCAAGCCACCATGAAATAGTGATTGTCGGTGAAGCAATAAAAAGCAACCACAAAAACTTGGGATCCATCGGTCGCATAAAAAGGACACTAGGGGTGAAGGAAAAGCCCCCTGCTGCCACCAACAGGTCCATGTGGTAGGGTCAAATAGGTGAAAATCTTGTCACCGGGTACAATATGTACCCTAAGTGTAGGAATTTAAAAATCTTCACCATAAAACCTTTTTAAAAATATGTTTTTTTTTAGGCTTGAGTGCTTATAAGAGAAAAAACCTAAATGAGAAAGGGATTAGATCATGACAAGTGTCAATAATGTATGAGATGAGACATAATGATCTAATATTAGCTCAACTAATAAAAACATAATAGCACTCCTAAGTTTAGCTTAAGTTCATGAGAATAAATTAGACTAATAATTAATTAAAGATTAACTTTTTATTAGCTAATGTATGATTACTCTAACATGCAAAAATGTAGGGATTGAGAAGACAACCATCTTTCATGTATAGATATACCAGTAATATATGCCCATTCATATGAAGTGTAAGATAATATTTGAATTACAATATATTATTTTAACAAGAAAAGAACTCATTAAAATACAATGACCCAAAATTATAGGATCTCAATATTATCTTGTAAAATTAGGGGAATTTTATTTTATTTTATTCATTTGAAATTATATTCATAATATCATTAGTTAATTAGGGTATCATTAATTAGGAATTTATTTTCCTTTTATTAGATGCCAATCTTAACACTTAGGATAAGATTAATTTTCAACTTTTCTAATTTATGCCCGGAATGCATATTAATGTAATTACTCATTTTATAATTAATGCTTATAAATTATATTGACTATATATTTATCTCCTTTTATGTTTCTCCCTCTTGTAGAACAAATATTATGAAAATTATTGGTTCTAACATATTATTAGAGCTCTAGATTCACATATTTTTTCTTGAATTATTAACTATTTTTGCTATGAGATTATAACTAGTGAATAATAGAAATAAATAAATGCCATGTAGATGCATCTAAAAGGCATCAAACCCATAGGATCACCTATGCAAACACCAAAATAAAATACTAGAATATTTTTAGGTTTTTTATTATTATTGTATTTTGGGGTATATGAAATTCTATATAGTGTATGTATTTGTATATCTATATGGTAATATTCCATATAATTGCTTCAACTCTAAGCTCTAATTACTGGGTCTATCAAAAAATTTATCCTATCAATTTATTCTCCTATGGAAGTTTAATATTTTAATAAATGGGTGAGTACAAGATCATGATGGGCCAGACTATTCATCTAAGAAGCAATGAAAATACAAAAAAACATACTTAAGAAACGGGTAAGTGCAGGATCATGATGGGCCAAAAAGTGGCAATATGATGGGTATGTGGCTAACGACTTTTTTTAAACCCAAAATTGATGACATGAAAAGGATTTTTAAAGGAGATTCTTAGCTTTCCACCAATATAAATTATGCTTTACTTTCAATTTAATAAGTAATTATTATTCATGTTCTCTTCAAATTATGATTGAAGTCCTAATTGATAGGTTGATTGAAAAACATCTATAGCTTTCAAACCATATCACATTTTTTGAATACAAAACATGCACCACATTCCATGCTTCGCATAATATAGGATTAAAAAAAGAAACATTGAATTTCATGAAGTTTTGACCAAGTTAAGGTGGTCAAACATACGACTTTTTATATTTTTTAAAAGTTGTAATAAAAATTCATAATTAATTATTTACTTCAAAAAAAATTACAAAAAAATATGCATCACATCAGGACATGAGTCCTCTACTTATATCTAAAATCTTATAAAAAAAATATTATCATTTTATTGTGGTTAGGGTGGTCGACAGACACCTACTTCTTATATTTTCCCTGAAATTTAGGTACTATTGCATTAAAATTTCAAATTTTCACCAAATAGGATTTTTTTTTTTTTAAACAAACCTAGTAGTTTAGAAACTACATTCAATTTGCTACAAATTCTATTCTTACATATTTTTGAAATAATATAGATAACTTATTCAAATTTTTACATCAAGTTGCCTAACTCTGATTTTTTTGAATTTTTTGCCACTTAAGGGCCTATTTTTTACATGATGATCCTGCACATACTCAAACGTCACATAGAATTTTGAATAGGTTATTAACATAATTTAGAAAATATGTAAGAATAGAATTTGTAGAAAATTGAATATAATTTGTAGGCTACTAGGTTTTTTTGGAAAAAAGTAATTTCATTTGGTGAAAATTTAAAATTTCAATGCAATAATACTTGAATTTTTTAAAAGAAAACATATGTTTGTCCGGCCAACCTAAGTATGAGAAATTTTTTTGAATATTTCAATTTAAGTAGAGGACGCATGCACAAATGTGATGCATGTTTTTAATATTTTTTTACAAGTAAATAATTCATTATGAATTTTATAGTAGGAATTTTTATAAATATTAATAACTATTTATCCAACCACCCTAACTTGGTAAAAAATTTATGAAAATTTTATATTTTGTTCTAACCTATAGTTTGTGTAGCATAGAGTGTGACACATCTTCCAAATTTCAAAAATGTGTAACTATTTAAGAGTTATAGATGTCTTCCAATAAACCTATCAATCAAGACTTTACACATATCGAATGTAGAAAATCAAGAATAGTTATCTATTAAATTAAAAATAAAGCATATCTTATATTGGTTGAATGTTAATAATTTAATAAATAAACCATTTTGTTTCATCAAATTCCAATTAAAAAAAAATTCAACATGAAGGGTGAAATTTGAAAAACCAAGGGAGACCTCTAAACATGTTGATGCAGTTGAATTTTCAAGTTTGACACCCCCAAGCCAAATCCCAAAGTGTGCCATAGAAAAATGGCCCCTTGTCATTTTCAAGGCCTTTTAGATCTTGTTTCATGGTGTTCGATTTGTGTTGCTCTAATTCTATGTTGTATCATGGCTTGAACATGCTTATTTAGATACTAAAATTCAAAGAACGACGTCTTGTGAAGGTGTTGTGGAGTGTTGTAAGACATTTCTACATTTTTCTAGACTCTATTTAATGCATTTCACCTAAAAATCACCTATTTATAGATCAAAAAGTCCTATATTGAAGTGTTGTAAAGTCTTGTAACAAGACTTCACACTTTTCTAGGTACAATCTCCTTATTTACACCTCTCTCATGCTTTATTTTGTCTCTTTATGCCCTCATATGCTTAATTAAGTGTATTTTTGCATATTATCCTGACAAACATCATTAAACACAAAATTATTTCCGAAACTTGGTTTTAGGTCCTAGGTGGGACCCATTCCCCATGGGTGGTGAATGAGTCCCCCCTGGCCCCAAATTCAAAATATTTCAATTTTTTTTTCGGGAGTTTATTAAAAGTCACTTGATGTTGGCCTATAATGAGGTATGAATGGATAGTAAGGCACAAGAATTGTATAAATAAGTTTTTTTCACCTCATTTTACATCTCCTAAGTCATTCAAGCAATCCTCCAATAATCTTCTACAATCTCCTAATACATTCAAGCATTCAAGCATCCTACATCATCAATTGAAGCAACTATTGAAGCACTTTGAAGCAGCCATTCACATTACTTTAGATTTACAAGATCAAGGACTTGGTGGGTTAATAGCATTTGTGTGTTGTTCATTTATTATTTCCTTTGAATTTCATCTATTTCTATTGGGTTTGATTACAAAAGTGGGGTTTGACCAAGGAAAACCCCTATTTGCTAATCCTCCAACATTTTTCCCCTTTGCATGTGTCTTTATGCATCCTTTGTTTTGTAGATTTAATAGGTTTAAATGTGTTGAAAGGTGGAAATCAATTCAACTAGGCTCTTCAAGTCAACATATCACTATTTCAAGTTTATTGAGTATTTTTTGTCCGTTTTCTACAAAACTGACTCCAACACCCTGACATTCAGACATTCCCAAATCTGGTGTTGCAGAGTTGATGTCTAATTTTCCAAAAATATATGAGTGGATTAATTTTCTACCCTTGGAAAATGAGTCCCACTTGAAGTCTAAAAATCTATATTTTGTCAGATCTCAAATCCCGACTGTTAGAAATTAGTTCCCCACATTTTTTCATCAGTAGGAGGATTGATTCACCACCTTGGGTGAATGAGTCCCACTGTGAAAACCAAATAAAATTCATAAATATTTTAGACACTCCAGAGAACTCATATTTTATCTAGGTGCACTCTAATTTCATCCTTATCCTTCTGTTCTACATATTTCTTCAATTTTCTTCACTTTTTGCATATCACAATGTGTTTTCAGACATAGCTTAAATTATACTTTTGCATTCATTTTAGATCATTTTAATCAGTCAATTGTATTTATTTAAGTTCATTTACATCATATCATATAGCACACATCATAATTTGAGTGTTACAAAAGCATTTTGGGACCTGAATCTCTCTCTTTCTAGGTGAAAAATCTTAGGAAGAGAGCAAGCATTCTTGGTTCCCAAAATCTATCACATTTTGGTGAACCCAACTTTTGAATACTTTAAAACTTCTTATTTCATTTCACATCTTTCATACTAGTTTTCATTTTCATCAGCATTCAATTAGGACATTGATTTGTTATTACATTCTAGGACTTTCCATTTTGCATTAGTGAAACATTCATTTCGTTTTCACTTTTGCATTCAAATTCATTGAAAAAGACTAGAAATATGCATTTTGCATCTATACTTGCATTCTATAGACCATTTAAATCATTCTCAAAACTTCTGAAAAACACAAAAAAATTGCATCCTAGGACTCATTCGCCACCTAGGGCGAATCAGTCCCTTTGCACTTTTTCGATAGTATTTTTGGATTTCTTTTAACATTTTTTTGCATTACACTTTACTATTCCTACATTTTTTTTTCAGTTATAGATTCTCACTTTTTCTTCATTTATAGCATCTTTGTTTCCTGATATCATGGCATTTTCTTTCAATAATTTTTTGAATTCTCTAAAATCATTGGTAGACATGTCCACTTATACCTTTTGTTGTGACCTTAATGACATTGTACAATCTTATGCTCCTTTAACGACTCATGATTGTCCTCCTAATGATGTAGACATCATTGGAGAAGATGATGTTAGCATGAATAAGCTCTACAATGATTTCCTTGACAACCTAGAAGCAAATGCAACCTTTTATCACTCTATGAGATCACATCAATTTCCTCCTATTACACCACCTGATCACTTTTCTTATTTACATCCTAAAGTCAACATATGACCTATGGTTCCTCCCTCAAGTGGACCTAGTTCCTCTCAACCACCACAATACCCACTATTCTATGAGCATATAGTCATAAACAATCCTATCAACCTTGAGGACACATATGGTAAAGGCTTTACTATTTTGAGTAAACAAGGTTGTGACATAAAAAATGAACATGACATCCATCAAATTTTTGAACAACAACCAGTTGAAGACAATACAACAGGACTAGGACATCAAGATCCTTCTCATCCTGAGAGACATCATCTTCAACCTAGGAGACTTCTGGATGTTCGAACGGTCAGCTTGAATTCTCCTCCTAACTTGAACATTCTCCTTCCACATGAACACCCATTCTCTCCATCTAATGACAAGGATGTTAGGATCCCTATGGGTCCCCTTCCTCCTATTCATGAAAAAGGAGAATCTAGTAAACACAAATGACCATATAAATTGAAAAAGATAAAGTTTCCTACCCATCCTCCACCTGAATGTGAAAGGAGACTTTAACTGCTTTTAAATAAAGGTCTTATACTTTTACCACCTTCAAATAGGTTGGTCATTCGTCCTAATGATTCTCATATACCATATTGCAAATATCATCATATCCTTGGGTCCATTGAACAGAAGAATGTCGGACATTGAAAGACATCCTAAATAAGTACCACTTCACTAATACTGATTGTTTCCCTATCATACCTTAAACAAATTTTCACTCCTTTCATCATGCCAATAGTTGTAGAATTTTCTATTCTCACTATTACATGACCTCTTCCCATCACACATCTCGGCTCATTCTTGCTTTTACACTTTTTGGGAGGTGAGACATGGTTAGCGTTGTCCTTGTAATGCATTTTTTTTGTCTCTTAACTTTGTTATTCCTTTTTCCACTTGTTCATCCAAGATTGAGAAACCAATAACCTTGTTAATGGTTGACTTACATTTGCATTACTTATTTTTTATTTTCTTTTTATTTTCATGTGCATATCATGTTCCCCCGTATAGTGCATTTGATGTTTCTTCTCTTTTTGTACACTTCTTCTATTCATACCCTTATTCTTCTATTCATCATGCTTTGTTTTGAATTTTCCTTTTGGGGATGATGCAAAGCATAGAGACGCCCTATGTCTCTTCCATGTTGACCCAAACGGTCTTTTTCTTTTCCATTTTTGTTTTGTTTTTTCCTTTTGGGGATGACGCAAATCATAGAGACGCCCTATGTCTCTTCCATGCTGACCCAAATGCTCCTTTTTCCTTTTGGGGATGACGCAAGGGATTGAGACTGAAATGTCTCCTTCATGTTGACCCAAAATATTTTTCATTCTTTTCTTCCTTTTCACTTGTGTTTTCCTTTTGGGGATGATGCAAAGTGTTGAAACCACAATGTCTCTTCCATGTTGACTCAAAATGGACTTTCTTTTCCTTTGTTTTCACTCTCTTCGTGTCATTATTCCATTTCTATGTGTATTTGGGTAATGATGATAGTTTCACACTCTTTCATAAAAACATTGCAGCAATGGGCATACTAACCCCAAATGTATAGATCCCTTATGTTTTTGGCATACTTTCTTTTATATGGGGGAAAATCCCTCCCTTTCTTTGTTTTTCATTCTTCGTTGACATGACACAACCTACCTTCGAAACATATGACTTTGCATAGAGCTTTCTAGGTTGGCTCTCCTATCTTGTTTTCTTTTTTCCTTTTCTTTTCTTCTCTACTTTCAAGTAATTGCTCACAGAACAATGTGTAACAATTCCTTTAAAGTGGGGGGCATACATTACCATTATTTCATTGTGCATTCATGCTTCTTAGTGTAGCCTTGTCATTTACGTGATGCATTAGTAACTTTTTGGATGACATTAGGTGTGATGTCCTTCATAAGTGTGATCTATATTAGCATATTACATTCCTCTTTGTGGTTTGATGTGACGCACTGCATCCCATAAGTTGTGAATATACTATTCTTTGATTGTTCCTCTCTTGGACACATTAGACACAATTTTCCCTAAGTGATTGACCTTGCATAAAACTGAACAAGACTCCTTTGAACAATATTTCACATTACATTTATTGCATTCTCATTCAACCACCTTGCATAACACAAGGTGTGTGCCTGTGGAGTCATCTTATTTGTTTGGCCACCTTGCGTAACACAACTTGCATCCCTGTGGTGCCATCCTATTTTTCTTCTCATATGAAACTTAAACCAACATTTACATTTCATTTGGCTTTGTGGCGCCTTGTTAAAGTTATCAAACTGTATAACTTTAGCATGGTTGAGCGGGAAGCCCAAATAGAGGTATGACTTTTCCCCATAGCCACTTTTATGTTTGTGATTGCATACCAACTAGCGTATGTTTCTCACTTTTTTCTTTTTTGGCCCCAAAGTGAGTACACATTCTCTTTTTTAAACAATCAGCCTAGATCTCTTTTCACAACTAGTTGGATTGACGATCAAAGCTTCATTCAATTCAATTCAACACTTGTGTGTTCCTTTGTCCTTATGCTTAGTTTTCCATGTGATCTTTGTCTTGGGGGCTTGATCATCCCACTTGATCATTGTATTCCATCTTGCTAATGTAAGTGCATTTGAACCCTCCCCTCGATGTTCATGGCTACTTTAGTGTGAGTTTGAAGTTGGTTCATCCTCTCACTAAAGTGGGGGCTAAATGTGTCATATAAAAATGGCCCCTTGTCATTTTCAAGGCCTTTTAGATCTTGTTTCATGGTGTTAGATCTATGTTGCTCTAATTATATGTTGTATCATGGCTTGAACCTACTTATTTAGGTACTAAAATTCAAAGAACGGTGTCTTGTGAAGGTGTTGTGAAGTGTTGTAAGACATTTCTACAATCTTATAGACTCCATTTAATGAATTTCACCTAAAAGTCACCTTTTTACACATCAACAAGTCCTATATTGAAGTGTTGTAAAGTCTTGTAACAAGCCTTCATGCTTTTCTAGTTACAATCTCCTTATTTACAACTTTCTCATGCTTTATTTTGTCTCTTTATGCCCTCATATGCTTAATTAAGTGTATTTTTGCATATTATCATCACAAACAACATTAAACACAAAATTATTTCTGAAACTTTCTTTTAGGTCCTAGGTGGGACCCATTTGCTATGGGTGGCGAATGAGTCCCCCTTGGCCCCAAATTCAAAATATTTCAAAAAAAATTCAGGAGTTTATTAAAAGTCACTTGATGTTGGCCTGTAATGAGGTATGAATGGATAGTAAGGCACAATAATTGTATAAATAAGTGTTTTTCACCTCATTTTACATCTCCTAAGTCATTCAAGCAATCCTCCAATAATCTTCTACAATATCCTAATACATTCAAGCATTCAAGCATCCTACATCATCAATTGAAGAAACTATTGAAGAAATTTGAAGCAGCCATTGACATTACTTTAGATTTACAAGATCAAGGACTTGGTGGGTTAATAGCATTTGTGTATTTTGCATTTATCATTTCCTTTGCATTTCATCTATTTCTATTGGGTTTGATTACAAAAGTAGGGTTTGAACAAGGAAAATCCCTATTTGCTAATCCTCCAACATTTTTCCCCTTTACATGTCTCTTTGAAGCATTTGTTTTGCATATTTAATAGGTTTAAAGGTGTTGAAAAGTGGAAATAAAGTCAACTAGGCTCTTCAAGTCAACATATCACTATTTCAAGCTTATTGAGTGTTTTCTATATGTTTCTTGTAGAACTGACTCCAGCAACCCGACATTCAGACATTCCCAAATCTGGTGTTGTAGAGTTGTCTAATTTTCTAGAAATCTAGGAGTGGACTGATTCACCACCCTTGGTGAATGAGTCCCACTTGAAGTCTGAAAATCTGTATTTTGTCAGATCTTGAATCTCTACTATCATAAATTAGTTCCCAACACTTTTACATCAGTAGGAAGACTGATTCACCACCTTGGGTGAATGAGTCCCACTGTGAAAAACTAGTAAAATTCATCAATATTATAGGAACTCCAAAAAACTCATATTTCATCCTTCTCCTTTTGTTATGCATTTTTCTTTCATTTTCTTCACTTTCTACATATCACAATGTGTTTTCAAACATACCTTAAATTACACTTTTGCATTCATTTTAGATCATTTTAATCAATCAATTGTATTTAGTTAAATTCATTTACATCATATCATATAGCACACATCCTAATTTGAGTGTTACATAAGCATTTTGGGACTGGAATCTCTCTCTTTCTAGGTGAAAAATCTTAGAAGAGAGCAAGCACTCTTGGTTCCCAAAATCTATTTCACACAAAGTATTCTTGAGATAAAAAAAAATTGTAAGAAAAAAATGATATTCATTATTCATAGGTTTTTTATATGAATGGATATCAATTTTGTTATAGTTAAAAACAAATATTTATTTATTGAAGTTAAGAAATAGATATCTATTTTTTAAATTTAACATATGTTATAAAATATTAATATTAATACATATAAATTTATGAAAAATTAATATATAATATTTAAGATATACTAGAATATATTAATATTAATATAATATAGATTATATATTTATAATTATATAAATATGATATTATATAATAATATGTATATTATAAAATATATTTGATGGATTACTGCAAGGGAGTATTAAATATCTTATTTATTATAATAAAAGTATAAATTAAACTACAAGGAGCTAGGAGAAATATATATATATATATATATATCTACCTCCATCTCTCCCCCACCTTTCCTATCTACTTCACTCTATCTCCACTCACCTTCATTGTCTCTACCTACTATATAACCTAAAATATGTTATACTTCTGTGAATCCTTGCATGCAAGGATACTCAATAATGAGCCCCTGCAAATCAATTCATAGCTCTCTATCCGAGAAGAGCAGGGATTGATATTGTGGCCCTCAGATTGACCCAGTTACCCCTGCAAATACAGTCTCAGAACGAGAGATTCAAAGAGGAGAAGCAAGAATGCCAATCTCCATGAATCTTGTTCTTGCAATGCAACAATGAAAACTAATCTAAATGGCTGTAAAATGTAATAAACCAAACTAATTTATTGAAATGAAACTTAATCTACATGCAATGTCATAAATGAATTATTTTGCAAATTAATCTACTATGAATATTAAGCTAAAATGTAATATTAAACTATATGCTCTAAAAATAAGATGCTTATATAATCAAACTAATGTAATCTCAAATGATAAAATTCAAATTTGTAGCATAAGTCTAATGTAAAAATTCGTGATTCTTTAAATGAGAATGAGAGGGCTCATTTATAGGCAAAAGTGGAATTGAAGGCAAATTCAGAAGCAATGTGGGATAAATAGAAAAATAGAAACAAATCTTGATTGGAATTCTTTTTTAGTTTATTTCCCTTTTAACTGATTTGTTTCCTTTTTTTCATCACAGGATATTCTTGAGAGGATATTTCATTTATTTTATTTTATTTAAGATGATAATATATCTTTTAATAAAATAAAATAAGATTATGTAATTTAGAAATGAATATTAATAAAATAAAATAAAATTATTTAATTAAAAATAGATTTAATTAAATAGCATCATTTTATTTAAGTAATATTAACTTCAATTAAATAACATTATTTTATTTATTAAAAGGGATTTATTTCTTTTGATTAAATAACATTAATGAAGCATTCAAACCTTAGGAAAAATTGAAACATTTGAAATAGTTATGAATTGATTAAGAAATTTGATTTGAAAATGCGACAATCATTGATTCAGAAAGTTGATGTTGACAAATTAAATAAATGGGGCCCAAAATCTAGGTGACTATTTTAGGTTGCATACAGTTTAGTTCCTCTTTGACTAATGTGAGGTCGACTCTGATCACATAGTCAAAGAATGAAGTTGCAATGTGAGATCGATTTGGGATCACAGAAAACAACTCGTGATGTGGAAATTACCTCGGGATCACATCCTGGACAAATATAAAACAAAAGGCCTTTGAACATGAGGCCCATTCGGTGATCACATCCAAAGTGAGAGATAAGAATCTCAAGCAAGGTTGCCCCAAGAGAAGCAAGTAAATTGATAAATTGATAAAGTTGAATCAAGGATTGAAGTTTGATAGGTACTGCCCCCTCGTGATCGAAATCGAAATGAGATAGAGGAGAAATAATAAATTGAAAAATTTGATCAAATCAAACAAAGATAAGGTTCTTGATGTAAGATGAAAAATATAAGAATCACAGAACCCAGGTAGATCAGCAAGAAAATTATGCCCTAAGGTTGAATTAGAAGAAAAGAAGTGGGGTGAAATTGAATGGAAGATAGAAGTTTGGAAGAAATGGAAAGAAATGGAGAGAAGGAAGAGAATCTGCCTCAATAAAGAGGATGCATCAAAATCAATCAACTGTTTAAGATAGGGAATTTCGATTGAGATCACGAAAGAAGATAGGGAAATGAAGAACATGATCACAGTTGATGAAAAATCCACAAGAAATATGAAGGAAACCCTCTCAAACCCATAATATAGCCTAAAAGTGCAAATTAACATGAAGTCTAAATAATGCAAGCTACATGAAAATGCAAAGGTGTACTTGCAATAGGGTAACATAGGTTTTTGTGTGTTCATCATTCATTAGAGAATGTAAGAGAACTTATTTTCATCATTGGGCCTTTATTACCGGACATCGGACAATCACACAATCATCACTAGTCACAAACGCAACTATGAAGATATGAATGTGATTTATATCAGCTTGGAATGTGGAAAGATTCTAACATGAGCATCAAAGACATGAAGGTCAAGATGACTACAATGTTAGCTTACCCAATTTAATGTAGCAAAACCATGCTCGCATCAAGACATAAATGCCAGGATTACCATGAGAATGGTTGTGCAAAAACATTCAAGGATGATGCCATAAATCTCTTAAGTGTGTCAAGTAGACAACAAGAGACACTGAAGAGGTTCAAGACAACACCCATAAGCAGAAAGCAAATAAAAACATGCCATGCCCTAAGTCCTCTAGCTATGCATCACAGAGAGACTTATTAGACAAGGACACTCAACGAAAATCAATATCAGTCAGCACACAAAGAAAAGATCATGGCATATCTCAAGCATTAAGTGTTGCAATTAAAAAATTTTAAGTGTGTAAACTGATACTGAGTTCTGAGGATAAGGATCGAATGCTTGCAAGTAGGTAAGATCACATGACCGAACTGGATAAGACCAAACTGATAAGTGTTGAAAAACACACGATGTCAAGGGTTGTGTTGAAAAACACAGTTGGGTTAGTGTTGAAAAACACCGTTTGCGAGGTGTCCTAAAGACAAGCATATCCAAGAGACCAAAGCTAACATAGTGATGCCCCTAGACAAAGACAAAGACCAATTCCAAACCAAGGCAATAAGGACAAGGCATGATGGAGAAAGGCTAAGTGTCAAGGATGCATGCTAAGAAATAGGGATGCAAAGGCCTCAAGTAGCACCTGTTTCCAGGTTTTCACCACTCAGCTAATCTTTTTTAGGATCTTTTTTTGTATTTTTGTGCTACCATACTGCTTCCGTGTTTTCACCAAGGCAGACCCTTTTTTCTTTCTTTTTTTTTTTTGATTTTGAATTTTTTTGTATTTTTCAAAGATCATATTTGAATTTTTTTTTGGATTTTTTGACAATATATCAATTTTTTTTTGTAATTTTTTTTTAGTATCATATATCAATTTTTTTGGAACTTTTTTCAAGGTCATAATTATATACAAAGGATGCCCCCAGACAGAACGGGCATCAAGGATAGAACTTCTTCAGGTGCAAAACATTGATAGGCTCAGGGAGCTACTCCCCCTCTTCAATAGATAGTAGATAGGCACCTGTGCCAAAAGCTGCTGTGATGATGTAGGGTCCAAGCCAATTAGGTTCAAATTTGCCCTTCTGTTCTCGATTCTGTTGGTTCTTAGGATTCTCTCGCAGGACAAGATCTCCTACTTGGAATTCTCTAGGGTGAACCTTTTGTTGAAGGCTTTGGACATCCGCTTTTGATAGACCCTCATATGGTCAAATGATGCTTTACGCTTCTCATCAAGAAGTTCCAATTCTTGCAATCTCATGGCGCGATAGTCTTCATCTGTAACTAGACCTTTGAGAGAGACCCCAAGTGATGGAATCTCAACCTCTAAAGGTAACACTACTTCAGCGCCGTATGTGAGGGCAAAAGGAGTAGCCCCAGTTGGAGTACGAATACTCGTTCTATAGGCCCACAGGGCCGAATTTATCTGTAGGTGCCAATCTCTACCATTCTTATGAACTGTTCTGTGCAAAATCTTGAGAATGGTTTTGTTTGAAGCCTCTGCTTGACCATTTCCTTATGGGAAGTAAATGGAGGACTAATGTTGCTTTATCTTGAATCTTCCTTTGGCAGAGTTCTTTAAGGTCCTTGTTTTGAACTGACCTCCATTGTCGCTGATGATCTCAGATGGCACTCCATATCGACAAATGATATGGTTTAAAATAAATAAAGACACTGTCTTGCTTGAGGCAATAGAAAGTGGAACAGCCTCTACCCATTTTGTGAAGTAGTCAGTAGCAGTGATAATGAACTTATGCCCACCTGATGAGTTGGGATGAATCTGCCCAACAAGGTCAAAGGCCCATCGCTGAAATGGCCAGTGAGATATAGAAGGAATTAGCTCCCTACCTGGAGCATGTATCAGGTGTCCATGTTTTTGACATTTTCACAAGACTTAGCAAATGCTACCGCGATTCATCCGGCATTGTAGGCCAATAGTACCCCCGCCCTACAAATCCCTTCTAGCCATGGAAAGACCATTAGAATGTCCTCCACATATGCCCTCGTGGATGTCAACTAGCGCTTGATCAGATTTCTCCTTTTCTAAGCACCTAAGAAGTGTTCCATCTAGACCCCTCCTATACAAATCACTAGAGATGAGGGAATGGCGAGAGGCGTTGCGGATAAGGTTTCTTCTTTCAGATCGGTTAAATGTATCGAGGATGATGCCATCACGAAGATATGAGTAAATAGCACCATAGTGGGAGGATTCATGATTGACAAGGGTACAAATGACATGGCTTTCGGGTGAGTCAAATATGGGATATCGTAGCTCTTCCACCAGGAATTCATATCTGGACTCATGTTCCTCTAACTGAAGAAGTGAAGCAAGGGTGGCCATAGCATCAGCTGCTTTGTTCTCAGCCCTAGGGATTTGCTGAAAGGTGACAAAAGTAAAATACCATCTTAATGAATCAACCATTTTTTTGTAAGGTACCAACTTGTCATCTTTTGTTTGGTATTGTTCATTGACTTGGTTTATGATCAGCTGAGAATCCCCATAGATATGTAGTTCTGTGATATTCCACTCTATGGCCATTTTTAGTCCATTTGTCAAAGCCTCATACTCAGCTATGTTGTTTGTGCATGGAAAGAGTAACTTTGTAAGATTTAGGAATAGTATACCCATGAGGAGAAACAAACAACACACCAGCTCCAGAACCATTTTTCCATGTAGGAACCATCAAAGAATAGTTTCTAGGATCTTTTAGTCATGTACATAAGATGCTCATCTAGAAAGTTGACTTGAATGGGCATATTATCTTGAATAGGGAAATTAGCCAGTTGATCTGCAATAGCTTGGCCTTTGATTGCTTTGCGCTCAATATACTCTATGTCAAATTTAGAAAGAATCATCATCCATTTAGCAAGTCTACCCATGAGAGCAGCTTTACCGAGCAAGTATTTGAGAGGATCAAATTTTGCTATGAGGTGTATGGTGTGCGCGAGCATATAGTGTCGCAATTTTTGAGAAGCAAACACTACTGCAAGTCAAGCTTTTTCAATACTAGTATAATTAACCTCATAAGAAACAAGAGTGCGACTAATATAATATATGGCCCTTTCTTTCCCTTGTTCATCTAATTGAGCCAACAATGCCCCCAGTGAAGATTCAGTAGCTGAGACATATAAAATGAGAGGTTTTCCTGGAATGGGAGGCATTAAAATGGGAGGATTTGCCAAGTATTCTTTAATTTGATCCATGCTCTTTTGGAAATCCTCATTCCATACACATTGAACACCTTTATGCAAATTTTTGTTGAAAGGTTGTGCTCTATCTGCCAATTGTGAAATAAACCTCCTTATGGATTGAAGGTGCCCTTGAAGACTCCTCATTTGGCTAACATTTTTGGGAGGTGGCATGTTTATAATGGCTTGAACCTTTTCAGGGTCCACTTCTATTCCTTTAGCTGAAATGATGAATCCCAATAATTTGCTAGAAGTAACACCAAATGCACACTTTTTTGGGTTTAATCTTAGTTGAAATTGTTCCATGCAATCTAGAATCACTTCTAAATCAGCCAAATGTGTTCCTCTTCTCTTAGACTTAGCCAGGGTGTCATCCACATAATCTTCCATATTCTTATGCATCATGTCATGGAAGATGGTTTTCATAGCTCTTTGGTAAGTAGCTCCTGCATTTTTCAATCCAAAGGGCATGACATTCCAACAATAAGTACCCCAGGCACATGTGAATGCAGTCTTTTCTTGATCCTCAGGAGCTATCTTGATCTAATTATACCCAGAAAAACCATCCATCAAATAATAGATCTCATATCCCGCTGTCATGTCCACTATCATGTCTATGTTAGGAAGTGGAAAATCATCCTTTGGGCATGCTCTGTTAAGATCTCTAAAGTCTGTGCAGATTCAAATGGTTTTATCATGTTTAGAAATAGGTACAATGTTGGAAATCCAGTCAGCATAGTCTATGGCTCTAATGAATCCTGCACCAAGGAGCTTTTCTAATTCAGCTTTCACTAAAAGAGCTATATGAGGGTGCATTTTTCTCAACTTCTGTTTGACTGGTTTCACACCTGGAGCTATGGACAAATGATGCATAATGAGATTAGTGTCCAACCCTGGCATGTCTGAGTATGTCCATGCAAAGTTAATTTCCTTCTTTTGGAGGAACTTAGTATAGGCTTTCTTTTCTTCAGGTGATAAAGATTTAGCCAAGTGTACAATTTTTGGAACTTCCTTTGTGCCCAAATTAACAGCTTCTGTAGGTTCAACCAATACTGATGATCTATCCTGGAAATAGCTTGGGAGACTATCAAGTACCTCATCCGAGGGTGTGCTCTCCGAGGTTTTCACCTTTGCTGGACATATCTTTATTTTACTTTTTGTTCTCGACTAATCGCCACATAGTGGTTACGCATCTAACTCTTATTCTTTTTCTTTCTTTATCTTGTGACTAAGGCACTCGATGTCGTTCATTACACCGGTAGCCAGCTTCACTCAGTGGAAGACACTACAAAATTCAATGGCATTTAGATAGCAGGTGATCTCATAGTCATTGTGAAATGTCAAGAGTTGAGGCTCTTGGTACCGTTGAGACCAATCACTAAGGTTGGGGTGAACAAGGGGTAGGTTGATGACCGGTTCAAGATTAAGGATATAGGTGGTGTCATCTTTGGTGACTGTAGAATTGGAATCTGTCAAGTTTCCCTCTAAAGTGTCTAAATCAGAATTTATCCTAGCAAGCGAAGAATCGTCTACTAATGTGACATGTGGGTTCCAATCTTCTAATCTAACACATGACTCGTCAGTTACATCAGGTTGAGAACTATAAGCGTGGACAACATCCATATCCAAGTCAATTGTTGCATCTAAGAGTGAATCCCATTCAAACTCATGAGAGTCTATTTCTGAATTATTGTTGGAGCCTCATGATGTAGAAGCCTCAAGATTTGGAAGAGGCTCCTCTCCTCTAGCAATTTGCTCAATCACAAAATTATCTGAATTATCACCATCCGTTGCAGCTAGGATGGAGACACTATCCATAGTCAATCTTGCATTCATATAGTCACTATCTATTGCAAATGAGATAGGAGGACTATCAATTATTAAATCTCTTAAATCTTCCCAAAGGGGATTTGTTGAAGGTATCCAATCATCTGTTATGTCTTGTTGATTGGTCAAATCTGGTACATATTCTGTGTCATCTTTACTATCCCGCCTATCAGAAATGGGGACAGTGCATTTATTGTTGTTCATAAAGCCTAGGCCAACTGGTTTCTTAGACTTACGTGCAAAAAGATCATGATTGAGTGGTTCGGCTCTAGCATCTAACCTGTGACTAAGAGGGCCATATCCTGGATAACCCATCTTCTTGACAAAAGTATATCCTCTCCCATAGGACTTAGGAGAGGGGGAGAAATTTTCATTGTGTTGGTATTTCTCCTCTTTGTATATCCAATCTTGAACAGCTACTTCCTCTTTTTCATCTTGTATTGGTATTGAGGATTCAACAAACTTGTCAAATAGTGTCATTGCTGAAGATGATGGTTTCATCTCCTGTGAAGGCTTTCCATATGTCCTAGGGGAAACAAGCATCTTTGCAAAAGAGTCAAGTTGATACCCCCCCATGCCAAGGTCTACTAACTTAAATTTGTTTTGACAGTCTGCTAAAGTTGTTTCATAATCCTCTACTGCTCGGTTAAGAGGGACATGAACATTAGCTGAGATTAAGTTAATTGATAAGGTGTTATCCCCTGGTATGCAAATTTATGTTCCATTGTAGGGGAACTTAACACACTGGTGGTAGGTAGACGACACTGCCTGCATATCATGAATCCATGGTCTACCCAGTAAAATGTTGTATGCAAGGGGTCCAGTATCAACAATTTGAAACAAGATATCTTTTTTTTTTTTTCCAATCCTGACAGGAAGGACAGCTAACCCCTTAGAACTTCGTTCTGCCTCATCATAGGCCTTTATGGTGATCTTCTTTCTAGTGTCGATCACTTGCTCTGAATAGCCCAAAGTTTTTAACAAATTCAAAGTACAGATATTTAACCCAACACCCCCATCAATCAACACGCGCCTAACACGGGTTTTATGAATCATGACTTCAATGTGAAGGGAAAGATTGTGTGGATGGCTTAGGGATTTGTCATCATCTTCAGAGAAAGAGAGGTAATGTGGGCTAGTAATGTGATTCACCATGCCTTGGAATTGGTCTATATCAATGTTGTTGGGGACATTTGTTGTGCACAAAGCGTCCTCAAGGATCTGCTTATGTCTAGGGGACAACTCTAGAAGCTCTAAGATTGAGATCTGTGCTGGAGTTTTCTGTAACTGATCTACAAGATTGTAGCTTGGTTTGAGAGCAGTGGCGGACTTTATAGTGACATTCTTGGATGCCACTTGCTTGGATTTGTTGGATGGACCTGAACTAGGCCCTCTGAGAATAATAGGGGCTTGACTCCTGGTAACAACATTAAGGGCTTGGGAAGATAACCTAGAATGAGGACCTCTCAGCACCACAATAGGTTGGTTGTCAAAAATAGGGGGAGAGTCATAACCATGTGGGTCCTTACTCCTTATCATATTAACACTTGGCTCCACAACTTCAAGCATGTTTATCACATTTTCTGCCGCTGTATAGGTGTAGTTGATTGCAGCTTTGCCATTTTGTGATTTAGAGGTTTCCCCCTTGTCATAATTAGGAAAAGGTTCCTTAAAATCCTTATGATCAGCATTGGTATTTAGGCCATCAACTTGAAGCTTTCCACTTTCTATAAAATCTTGGACGATATGTTTTACCTCCAACAAGCTAACAACAAGATGGCCGTGGGCTATTGGCGGAAATTTGGCTGCACGCCTTGTCATCCCACCAATGTGGCTTAGATCCAAATGTGAAATTTTGTAGATCCCCGAGGATGTGCCAAGTTGTTAGTACGAGTTTTGAGAATATCCTCATATGAGTCACCCAATTTGGTAAATTGCCACTTTTGGTTTTTGGGCCTCTCCTGATATCTTGGTTTACTTTCTTGTTGTGGAGGTGCATTAAGCTTCATTACTTGCACAACCTTAGTCAAATTAAGAACACTTTGATCTCTTGATTGGGAAAAATCCACAACTCCATCATTGACAACTTGTTTGTTTTTGTTCCAATTGTTGTTCTTCCCTTTATCCTTATTGTTGTGTTGACCATTGTTGGTATTATTGTTATGTCTGGTCAAAATGCCTTGTTCTTTTAGAACATCCTCAATGCGGCATGTAGTTTCAATCATGGTATCAAAGGAAGTGAAGACTATCTTTTTGATCTCATATCTCATTTCAGGCACCAAATTACTAACAAGTATGTCAATCTTTTCATCCTCATGGATCGTCCTAGGATACCGAGAGCATTGTCTCCTCCACCTTTGCAAGAAGGTAACAAAGGGTTCCCCCTGATTTTGTTTCAAGTTGCATAGGTCCAACATAGTAACAGATCTTGACAGATTATATGCAAAGTGTTGAACGAATCTATGAACAAGTTCTCTAAAAGTCTTGACAGGAGGAGTGATATTGGTAAACCATTCCATTGCTTGTCCTTTAAGACTCCTAGGGAACAACCTCATCAAATAGGAGTCATCCTAATGGAATTCAAAGCTCATAGTATAGAACTGACGCACATGGTCATGTGGATCACCACTGCCATCATATTTATCGTATTGTGGGAATTCCACCCTCTTTAGAAAATCTTTCATACTCACACTCTTGTTGAATGGATTAGGACAAATTGAGTCTAGTGAGAATGAGCTCTTAGGTTGCATCATTTTCTCCATCATTTGCTTCATTTGGCGGATTTCTTCCTTCCGAGAGGGATTTTTCTTTTGTATTTTGTTGTCCACATCAAAATTATAAGGGACTCTGGCACCCTTGTTGATTAGACTTTCCAAGAACTTATCTTTGTTTTGTTCCAAATACCTCTCCACATACCGTTGGAAGATAGGCTCTTGTTGTATTCACATGAAGTCTTGAGGATCAAAGTCATAATGTGAGCTACCACCTCCATGTTGGGAACTAGGATGTACATGTTGGGAGTGTGGTCTTGAATTTCTGGGAGGAGTTTGCCTCCTATAGTGAGCATACTGAGAGGCCCTTCTTCCTCTAGGACTAGGAGATCTAGAAGGGGTCCTCGGAATCGCCTTCTCACTTCTTGGTGTTCCTCGAAGGTGGAGGGAGGAGAATTATGTCCACCTGCTAGCACCCCTTGTATTGTATTGTTTGTTTAATTGGTGGGCTAACCACCTATCTTGTTCTCTTGAGTGAGTTTCCTTGTACCTCCACAGCTTGGCTCTTCCTCAAGTTGTCTAAACTTTTCTTGCTTTTGGTGTACTGTTCATCTAGAAAGGCTTTCTTTTCGCGTTCAATTCTTCTAAGCCTATCACTTGTGAACCTTGAGGTATGTTGAAGTGGTGAGCTTGGTCTAGACTATTTGAACAAGTCATTGGTATACGTTGTATTGACATGAGCATCATGAGGTTCATTGTCTTGGTCTTCGTGTTGTGACCATTGTTCTTGGTGAGCTCGTCTCTTATACCTTTCATCCCATTGATGGGCATCCAAATATCTTGTATTAATGAGGGGTGAACTAGGTTGATCATCATGAGAAGAATTTCCAAATATCATGTTGTTTCTGTGTTGTTCAGAGATATCATCAAGATTTTGATCCATGGCTTCCCTCTCCCGCTGAGTGACAGTATAACTCATATCCATACCTGAGTGGGAAGGTGCCGAGGGGGTACTCAAGTCACTAAAATGGCTCTTTGGGTCCAAATAGGTTTCAGATTGACTCCTAGGTGACTGGTCAAATATTGGTTCCTTTTCCTTTCTCTTTTGATGAGTCTGAACTGGGGGTAGTTGGTTAAAGACTAACTGAGGTCACTTCCTTGGCTCACTTGATATCTTGTTGTGACTGACATGAAAGGGAGAGTTCGTGCAAACGCATTACCCTAAGAAACGCCAATACCGTATCTAGATAGTTTTCTTGTCCGAGAGAGATGGTGAAATAGAACTGTTGCAAATAGGTGCAAACCAACACTGCCACAAAGGTGCTCAATTCTTGGGTGAACACCCTAGCACATATGGATCAGGAGGATGACTTACACAAAGTGTACTAAGTTTGAATTGTATGAAAATGGGTGGACAAGGAAACTACTAGCACTCTCCAAGTGTGTTATCAAAGAGTCTAAAAATTTATCTATTTGACAGGAACAATTCCTAATTTGCCAATCTCAAGCAAAATCGCTTATGAGATCAAGGATCACTAATTCAAAAGGTCAAGGACACATAAACCCTAAATACAGAACAGGTCTCTAAAACTAGGACAAGTCACCTAATCGAAGAACTCAGTATTTCAGTTTGTTGTTTGTTTTCAAAGATCAAGCAAGTATATCAACAGATTTTGATCAAGCACATACGTTTCAATCAGACAAGTTGTGATACAAAAAGTAGTCGATAACAGATCTATCAAGGACAAAGCAACTTGATAGTATTGGGGGAGTCTTGTTTGAAAATGTTTGGACAATGTTTAAGACTCAAAAACAAACACATAGCTATCCCTACCAAAGAAAATGGTGAGAAGCCAAAACCTTTGCCCCATTGCTTATGCGCATACATGCACCTCACACAGCCGTGTCACCCCCTAGAGGGCGCCCGTGTTTTTGGTGTTTCCAAGGACTCAACAGTGTACGTTCAAAGGTTACCCTTGTAGCAAGGGCCAGTGTCACAATCGCCTCCAAACGTCCAGGTGTATGCCTATGATGGGAATCGTGGTAGCGATCAACATACAGAGATTCTTCCTTGGCGAAAGATTATGACTCCTTCGAGGTGAACCGTAGGCAACTAACTAAGAGGTTTTACTGTTTCCATTCACACAATAATCTTTGGTGCCTTCTCGACATAGAGTCGGGCTCCCAGAGCCACACCAACACCGAAAATCACACACCGCTAGCTAGGCTCTACGGCACGGGCCGCAATAGCAGGAGCTTTTCCATGATGATCGCCCAAGTCATGGAAAAGGGTACATATGGTCTTGAGTCTTGCACTCAACAAGACGTTTTTATTATAGTGAGGTGGAATCATCGGGCGCATAGGGTGTACTCACTTGGGTCGTTCCCGGAGGTTCAACTTCCGGCAGACCCTCTAAAGGTGACACTGGACATGGCTCGGATTCGGGTTTCTGATTTTCTGATTCTCCCAAAAGGAGAAGAGCATACTTCTCTAGCCCGTCTCTTTACCCAAACATGCTAAACAACCTTAATCACCGAGCTAGTTTCACTTCACCAAATCCACACGCTTTTGGGTTTCTGATTTTCTCAATGAGAGAAGAGCATAATCCCCTGACGAGTGAAAGTGCTAAAGATTCACTACCTTGCTCCGCTCCCTAAGAGTTCGTCATATTAGTAAGATCATCAGGAGCCTAGATTTGTCCATGGTCATCACCTTCATGTAACAAAGAGCCAAATTCCCTACTCACTATCAAAACTCCTAAGAATTTTAACGAAGCCCTAATTAGACTATGTGAATTGAAAAGCAAGAAAACAAACACAATATTTTTTTAAATAAGATCTTTGACAAGCGTAAGTGTTTGTTTTCAAGTCTTTGTCACGCGTCCTGTAATCAAACCGTTAGTGTGTTTCAAATTCTCTGACTGGCGTCCTGCAGAAACTGATATGCTACGAAAAAAAATAAAAATTCAGAAGAACCAGAAGAACAAAAGTTGGAATCTATCAAAAAAAAGAGATTAATTAAAAATCTAATTTAATCTAGTCAAAAATTAATCTAAAAAAAATTAGTTAACAAAACTAAAGTTAAACTAAATTAATCTAATACTAAACTAAAAAATTTAAAACAAAACTAATCTAAATTAATAAAATTAAAAATCTAATCTAAATTAAAAAAAAAATTCCTCTTGGATCTAAAAAAAAACCCCTGATTGCACGTTTCCCAAGAAAATAACTCAAAAGATAAAGGCTGAGTTCTGACAAATAAATCAGATACCTGGTAAATTTTTTGCAAAAAATAGGTCTGATATCTGAGAAGAGGGCAGAACCAGCTTTCCAACACCTATTTGTTTTCGAAAAAAAGAGCCAGGATGCAAAAGTTACGTCTTCCGGAGTGAAAACAACAACTTCTGGATTTGACAGGCGAAAAAGGTATCAAAATGGAAAAATCAGAAAAAAAATACCAGTACCACTGGAACGGCATCGGAAGCAGCTTTCCAACGATATCTCGTTTTTGAAAAACAGAGACCATATGCTCAAGATATGACCATTTTACTAAATATGCTCATTTAGGCTTTAAACCAAAATTTTTATTAATTTAAAGATGAAAAAAAATTAATAAAATATTTAGCTGAACCTTCATGCACGAAAATCGAGGTAGCACAGAAATCAAAATGGTACAGAAATCGATGTGTCCGTACGGATTTTTTCTGGCAATTGTTTTGAAATTTTTCAAAACACTAAAAAATTAATTTTTAGCAAACCCTATCATATTTTATATGAAAATAGAGGTTTTTGGGCCTTCTGAGCACATCTATGGAGTCCGTTTTGCACCAAAGATGCACCGCTTTTGAGAGATCAAAGCCGTACTTCTTAAAAATGTGATGAAAAACCAAGGTGGGTTTCAAATGTATAACTGAAAAATTTCAAAGAGTACTAGAATCCTTGCATGCAAGGATACTCAATAATGAGTCCTTTCAAATCAATTCACAGCTCTCTATCCGAGAAGAGCAGGGATTGATATTGTGGCCCTCAGATTAACCCTGTTACCCCTGCAAATACAATCTCGGAATGAGAGATTCAAAGAGGAGAAGCAAGAATGCTAATCTCCATGAATCCTGTTCTTGCAATGCAACAATGAAAACTAATCTAAATGGCTGTAAAATGTAATAAACCAAACTAATTTATTGAAATGAAACTTAATCTACATGCAATGCCATAAATGAATTATTTTGCAAATTAATCTACTATGAAGATTAAGCTAAAATGTAATATTAAACTATATGCTATAAAACTAAGATGCTTATAAAATCAAACTAATGTGTAATCTCAAATGATAAAATTCAAGCAGTAAATTTAAAGCATAAGTCCATGTGTAATCTCTGTGATTTTTGAAATGAGAATGAGAGGGCTCATTTTATAGGCAAAAGTGGAATTAAGGCAAAATTTGCTAATGTAGATAAATAGAAAAAATAGAAACAAATCTTGATTGAATTCTTTTAGTTTATTTCCCTTTAATCGATGAGCCTTTTTTTTCATCACAGATATTTCCTTGAGAGGATATGTTTCATTTATTTTTATTTAATTTAAGATGATAATATCTCTTTATCAAAATAAAATAAGATTATGTAATTTAGAAATGAATATTAATAAAATAAAATAAAATTATTTAATTAAAAAATAGATTTAATTAAATAGCATCATTTTATTTAAGTAATATTAACTTCAATTAAATAACATTATTTTTATTTATTAAAAGGGATTTATTTCTTTTGACTTCAAATAACATTAATGAAGCATTCAAAACCTTAAAATTCCTTGCTCAGCACTTCACAAATCTGATATGAAAACGCAATCAATCACATCCGAAGTTGATGTTGACAACTAAATAGCCCAAAGTTCAGACCATTTTATTGCATTAACCCACCTTTCCCTCAATCCTCCCATCGCCACCTCTCTTCTACATACCTTCTCCTCCCACCTTCCCCTCTCTAATCTCTTTGATTTCTTCTATCTAATCTTTGATTACCCCCTTTACATAATTCTCCATACATTTCTCTTAATTCCATCTCTTCTACCCAATTCCTCTCCCACTTTGCATCTTCTCCCTCCCCCATTCCTCTACTTCTCTCAATCTTTCATCACCCACCATCCCTCCTAGCCTCCTGATGGCACCTTCAAATTTTGCAAATTTGAAGTGCCCATGATGTAAAAAATTTATTTGCACACTTAGAAATTCCCCTAAAAAATCTGCCCCAGTGACTTACTTTGGAGTGTCATAATTCCGAGCCAATTGACATTCATGCCAAATTTCTTGGTGAGTGTAGTCATTTAACATATATGATCATGTATGTCTGAGTTCAACTTCCAATGGTGAGTTTTGATAGGGTTTTGAAGAGAAAATTTGGAGGGCTCTAGGATTGTTTTGTTGTTTGTATACTCTCAGGCCTATGAAGTGGCCTCCTATTTAGACTAATATTTCACAGTTGTATGATCATCATGGAAAATGGATTGGTGTTCTGCATTCCCATCATATTCATATGTTCCCTAGTCCAGTTTCAGAGTCTTGGGATTAAGTTTGATATTTTTACCAGGTCAAAAGCAAATGTATTTTGTTCAGTTTTTACATCTGCATTTCTAGAATGTTTCAAGGAGGTCAAGTTTGACCCTAAATATCATGTGAAGAATGTGGATTGAAGGAAATCCCTCTTGCACACATACTCAATGGACCTAAATGATCTAATTTTTTTAGTCGTAGCTTCCTAGGAGATGATTTGATAGTTTTTCAAGGAGGTGAGTTGGTGAGCCCTAATTGGTTTTGAACAAGTGTAGTTGCAGAAAATTTTGAGTGAGCCACTTTGGCATTAAGTATCCTGCACCTTAGGATGAATTTTGCTGAGACATTTAATGCACTAAGTTTCTAGTTAAAATTTCTACATTATGCATTTTCATGGCTCCAAAAGGTTGTTTGACTAGTTTTCTAGGGTGATTCTAGAGGGCATTGGGCTAGTTTTGATCACTATGCAAATATGCTAGAAAGAAAATTTTAATGATAACCAACTTCAAATTTTCATGCTAGAAGCATGTAGAAGCAGTGTCAGATCAATTCAGGGAATTTTTTTTTTCAAAATGAAATTTTTTTAGTCAGGTCCACATGGGGACCTGACTTTTGTCGCACAAGTGTTGTTGGTGAGGCCTATAAATAGAGTTCAGAAATGATTTTCGCATTCGAATTCTCCTGTTGTAAAGAATAAAGTGGATCAAACATTCAAATTCTTGTAGGAATCATACACTTAAAGAATCAAGAGCAATGGAAAAGGAGTGTGCATGGATTTTGTACTATTGTGGTACTACTGCAATACCTTCATGGAAAAATGTGGCTTTCTATGCTTCGAGTATTTGATTGGTGTGGAAACAATCCTTTGCCTCTAGAGATATAACTTCTTCCTTATTTTCTTTTGGTCCATCTAGGGGAAATGTGGTGCCACCGTCAAATGGTTTATATTCCAATATTATATTTTTATGGGCAGAGATTTGTGGTACATATATCAAATACTATTATTTCTTTAAGAAAGGAGCTCTACACAATGCCTTATGAGAAAATAGACTAGAATATAACACGTAATATGTGTGCAAAGGAAGACCTACACTATCCACATCTACTACTACAAGATGTTGTATGGGAATTTCTTCATAAGGTAGTGGAGCCTTTACTTATTGAGTGGGCCCTCATGACAATAATGAAGCATGTGCATTATGAGGATGGGATCCAAACAAGATGCTAGCACCTCTTGAGAAGGTTAGCAAAGTGCATTATAGAGTGTTTCCACTGACCAGGGTGGTCCCAGAGAAGTGTTTGATACTTCCAAATTACCGACTAGCTTTGCCAACTCAAATGTTGCACTTACTACATGCATTACCTCTATTCATGACTATCAAGATAGCTCAATTGTTTCCTTTTCTTCTCGACCTGCTAGTGAAAACCTTACTACTAGGGATTTGAATTATTTGAGTAAGTTAGACAACAATAAAATGTTCCTACCATTATAGAAGACAAGTCTTGATATATATGTCCGTACTCTGTTGCTATCAGTTTCATTAATAGAACAAATAGTGAGCCAAGAGCACAATAGAACGCAACCATGCATACGATCTAAAAATTTAGATGTAGCCCATCTAGATGTTGGTTCTCAATCAACTCACAACACATTACAAAATGTATCTAGTTTTGGTTTGAACTCAATGCAAAGTGAAACTCAACTAAGACCATCTTCTGGTATTTCTCAATTCTTGAAGCATCCACCATGATATCTAGGTGGGTCAATTTGAAATTGCAAAGCAAGTATTTACACAGTAGGAAGATGGATCTAAATAAAGGGGTTGTGAATCTTAAGCAAGCTCATGAACTTTTTATAATTAATTTGCACAAGCAAATGCATCAAAGAAAGAGACATATTTGGTGTTACACATAGTGAATTTTAGATGTGAAGCAATCTCATAATTGAAAGTCACTTGAAAGTTGGGACTATTATGTAGCTTGTCACCATCATAGAAGGAATCCAAAGCACAAGGAATCAATTTTTCAATGGGATAAATATTTCAAACACACTATGACTCGCTTGATGCAAAAAGAAGAAACTAAAGCTACACCAAAATGAAGGCAACATATCTTGAGATGGCTAGTGAGCTGTTTTGTGGTACATACTTGGGAATGTTTGCGCTAGAGATGGGCCATCTAGCATGCATGTTAGAAGGGGTCTTTTTAATATTTAAAAACATTTTTACATAGTTACATGGTGTGGCTGCCATAAAAATCTTTATCCAAATGTATGAAGTGCAGGTAAACCTAGCACAAATTTATTGTGGGTAGGAATAGCTTGTTCCTGTAGAGAGAATGTACCAAAATCACTTGAAGGAGTTTTTTCTTTGCATCAAACCCTAATTTCTATATACCTAGCTTGA
Organism: Sequoia sempervirens; assembly: GCA_007258455.2. NCBI lineage: Eukaryota > Viridiplantae > Streptophyta > Pinopsida > Cupressales > Cupressaceae > Sequoia > Sequoia sempervirens. Next base: position 156,349,435 of record VDFB02256132.1, on the reverse strand, counting down.
ATGCACTGTGAAAGAGAACATCAAAAGATTGTAAAAGAACATAATGAAGAGAAATATGGTTGGTGACCATAAATTTAAAGCATGGCTTCAATGAATGGAAGGGGGAGTTGCAAATTGACCACCATGAACATTTGCTTATGCCCAACAAAAATAGAGGTAGGCTTTCCTCACCCACCTGCAGGAGCCAAGGCTAATGTCAACATGAGGGTGTAGGGAAGCAGGGAGGATAAGGTTTTCCCACCAGCCTGTGGGTTTCCATGTTGTTATAAGAGGAAAGCAATGGGAGAGCGGGCATTGGTGGGATGGCTCGTGGTGGGCCTGATAATTGTTTTTGATGCATTGCTCAAATTGTGACCTTTGGTAGTAAATTAAAAATGTTTCCCAATAGAATGACTTGGGGCTTTTATTTTTTAGAGGCAAATAGATTCTAATATTATGTGAAAAGTGATTAGGCATGGGGAAAATATTTTATGGCCCGATGAAAAAATTAAGTGGTTTCACTTTTAAAAGGAAAATATTTTAAAGTAAAGTATAATGTAAAAAACTTAGGTGAGAATAACTAAATGCAAGGGGATCAGGTGAAATATTTTAAATAGCCCGATAAAATTTTAAAGTTCTCATATTTATGAAAGTAAAAACTATTTGTTAGGTGTGAAAATATTAAAAGATAAAAGCATGAATAGAGGGGCTCTTGGTAGCCTAATAAAATGAATGGAGGCATTCATTTTAGGAAAATATATTTTTTAGTTGTAGGTTATAAATGAAGAGGGGATTGAAACTTTCACAATAAAGACAAAATTGTTTATAGGGGCGAGAAAAGTGAAAGAAATTTTCACAATAAAAGAAATATTTTCTAATGTAGGGTAAAATGAGGTGAAATTTTTTCATAATCAAGGTAAATTTCAAAGTGAAGGGATTTGACGGTGCTAACAGATATTTGCATGTATAGAATAATAATAAGAGGTGGGTTTTTCTATAGTCAATGGAGATGAATGATGGATCTTCACAAAAAAGACAAAAATTTTAGTTGCAAAGCAAAAAACTTAGGAAAGGGCAAGCAAGGAGGTGTGAATAAAATTACAGATGAGGATTCTTCAAGTGCAAAAATAGTTATTAATCAGATGGAGATCAAGATGCCATGTGTCTTCCACAGATTCATTTTAGGGTTTCTTCTTCTTCTATATATTTTCTTTCTTTGTCATTTGTAGGGGTTCTCAAATTTTGGTTTAGGAAAATAAAATAGAAAATGCTTAGATGGGAGCTGGAGTTTTTTTTACAATGATTGAATGTACATATTTCTATAATATTGTTAATTAGTTTGAACATATTAATGAAAATATTATAGAAGTTGTCTCCATTTTGTATTTTCAAATTGCATATGGATTAAATATACCAAGAATATGTTGATTTTCCATTGCAATATTTTTGTAATTGTGTGATTTGTGTATGGGTTTCTTCAAGAAAAGAATAAAATTTTGTATGCAGATTACTATGGTTTTGAGGGAATGAAATTGATTTTTAAGTATAATTATTCAATAATATGAGAGGTAACATTAATGTAAGGAATTAATGTTATAGAGACACTAGTTTGAGATAATTTTTTGTTTAAATTCACATTCATGATCTTAGATTTGACTCCATGCCTTAGGATTGGGCACTGATATATGATATTACCCAAATCTAGTTCAAAAACTTTTAGACCATTCAAATTTGTTTTTCCTTATTTTACTGGTTATTGGTATTTACCTTGTTCTCCATGCTAGTTAATGAAAGTTGCCCAATATTTTAGCCAATGTTGAGTGATATTTCATGTTTCTTGGAATATTCTTGTGAGAGCATTATATGTTAAGTAACACCATGTTGAGTGTGTGTATAAATATTTAGGTTTTGCTAAAAGGGTCACCCCTTAGGTCCTATAGAGCCTAAATTGTAGGGGAAATGTGTTACAATCTCATTTCCTATTTGTTGGCCAAATCCTACACTAGATCTAAGCATGAAATCTGGCTTACTTTTAGTATTTAGTGGATCTATTGATTTGGGCACCAACACATTAGCAACTCCATTGGGGATAATTAGAGGAGTGTCCATTTGGAAAGAGTCAAGAATATGGCGAGTCTAAACATATAGTTCAGATATTGAGAAGTTTTCAGACCTGGAAGTGGTTTTTTTGCAGCAAATTTAAATGAATTTATGTGTGACTTTGTTGTTGGAGAAGACCCAAAAGGAAATTCATCTTTGAAGGAGCTTCATATTGCTTGAAGTTCAGTCCTCTATGAAGAGAGGTGGCGAATCTATCTAAATAACCTACTGAAGATGTGAAGAAATTTTTAGATCTACAACGATTTCCAATCAAGATGAACAATTTACAATAGCTACAACATATCCAGGTATTTTTCATTTTTTGGTTTTTTAGGAAAGATAAATTTGTATGTGAAAACCATATTTGAAAGTCTTGAAAATTTTTGTTCCTTATTAAGTGAAATTAAGCACTAAGAAAGGGAATAGTACTGATTATTCTACATACTTCTATTATAATTTATAGTCTCTATTGTGAAGTAAAGAATGCAATACTTTTGAAGAAACTCATTTAGAAGATATTAAACAAGTTGAGATAGAAATTTTCATTGTAAAAGCTTAAGATAATGTTGTAAAAGGAGTTTGAGTTTCCCTTTGTAACTGCAAAGTTAATAGGAAAAGGCTTGTAAAGGTATAAGAAAATGTATTGTTAACGTATGTATCCTTGTGTGGACCCAAATGTAACAATGCATAGTGTGTAGCCCCTATCATGTAATAAAAGAAGTTTTAGCATTGGAAGGTACAAGGCTATATATTTTGATGGAATTTTTGGTTTCCCAAATTTCATACCATCTAAAATTAGGGAATACTTACCAAAATTCAATGTTGAGGAGTCTGAATTAGCTAATAAGCATATGCAAGAATTCAATAATCTAATGAATGATTACAAAGTTGATCCCGAGGATGTAATGATGAGGTTTTTGTTTATTCTTTGAAAGGAAATGCAATAGATTGGTTCTCCTATTTACCAGCATGCTTTATCTACTCTTGGGAGGAGTTCAGAGTAGTGTTCATGGAGAAATTTGGTGAAAGAATCAATGCTAGTTCTATGATCAATAAATTTATGAGCATTGAGAAAGAAGAGGATGAGATGGTTCCACCATTTAACCGAAGATTTTCTAAAACATTGAGGGATATTCCTAAAGGTATGAGACTAAGCGATGTAGTTTGTTTAGTTGTATACATGGGTGCATTGGATAATGAGATGAAGTGATGTAGTGTGTTTGGTTGTATACTTGGTTGCATTTGATAACGAGATGAGCTATCTATTAAGAGATAAGGATCCTACTACCTTGCATCAAGCCTATGGGATAGCCATGAACATTGAAAACAACCAAAAATATGGGATGCAAAGGAGTTATTGTCTACAAGTGTTTCCTATCCTGAGACACCAAATGTTGATGAAAGGTGTAAGTCAAAAATTGAAAATGAATGTCAAAGCACTTACACTCCTATTGTTTCAGCTTATACATCATTCCATAATGTTTATCACATAGATCCCCAAACAAATTGTCAAGAAGCTCCATGCATTTGTGATCCTGCAGTCTTTGTTCAAGCCCTCTTTTGCATAAGGAGACATGCAAGAGAATTACCATATGATCTCTATGCAAGATTTATGGATACCCTATCTACAATTCCTAACTGCCATAGACCTAAAAATTTAGAATGCATTGATTTATTTTATGAATCTTATGAACCAGGTTTGAGTGCTCTACCAAAGGAGTTGAAGCCTATTAGGCTTGACCAAGCATCTGAATGCATTTCTTCTTTTTAAAAGATTAAATATGATCATCAAAAGGTTATTATATTTTCAATCTAAAATGATAATGATGTTGTTGTACCATATGAGTCAAGCAGTGAGGTATCACATGATGAAGAAGATAGTAGAGAAAAGGTTGAATATGCATACCTCAATCAGGAAAATAAAATGTGTGGTTTCAATTTTTTTGAGGATCCTAGTATATATATTCCTATGGAAGACATAAGACTGAGAAATCAATTTGAAGAACTTTCTGACCATGCTATCTCAGATTATGTGGATATGGAAAAAAATTCAGATATGTGTGTTGAACAATCAGAGGATGAAATGAAAGATAGTATTGGTTGTTGTGAGTTTAGGGCTGATTGTGATTATGCCTGTGAAGAGGACACTGACTATGGTGTTTTAAAATATAATGACACTAGGGAAGGTTTGGAACTACATGAGGAGGAAAAAATATTTTTGTCAAAAATGGATGTAATGGAAAGCCCCTTATTTGATGAGCCTCCATATTCACCAGTTAATAGAAATGATGATCCTTATTTGTGCAAAGATAGTCCACTCTTTGTTGAGAACTATGATGATGCATCTGATACAAGTTTAGAATGTGGCCTTAATCAAACAAAGCAACACATTGATGAGCTCCTTGAGGGAATTACCTATAAATGTTTTACATTTGATATATATGTTGTAGGTAAGGCTCAGTATCATGATGCCAACTACTTGGAAGAGTATGAACACTTTGAGGATCCAGTTCAGTTGGGGGATATTTTGATGGAGCATGACAATAAGATGAAGATCAAGGAATGTTATTTTTGATATGAACATATTTTATGTGATGAATATAAAACATGTGTGTCATGTGATGATGAAATTTTTTATTTTATGATTAGATTATAAATGGTACGCTTGAAAAATTTGTGATAAATGTTAGTGGTAATGTTTGTAATTAGGCAGATTTCAATGGTAATAAGATATTTATGCTTGTAAGAAGAGGGCTATACTTGTTGTAGTGGTATGGTAGAGGTAAGTGTGGGTTGAGGGAAATTAGTTCCTTCCATAGATTGGTGTTTGATAGAGGCAAATATTTACTTCCTTTTTTCATTTGGTGGTCTGGGGCCACCAAGTGAAGTTAGAATTTGAAATAAATAGACTTTGTTGCCCAATGATCCTAGCACTCAATCTTCTCTCCTAGAAGATTCTAAAATATCACTTTATTCACTGAGGAAAAAACATCCCCATAAATATCCAATGATGGCACCTTCAAATTTTACAAATTTGAAGTGCCCATGATGTGAAAATTTGATTTGCACACTCATAAATGCCCCTAAAAAATCTACCCTAGTGACCTACTTTGGAGGGTCGTAATTCAGAGCTAGTTGACTTTCATGCCAAATCCCTTGGTGAGTATATTCATCTAACATATGTGATCATGGATGTATGATTTAAGCTTCCCATGATGAGTTTTCATAGGGTTTTCAAGAGAAAATTTGGAGGGTTTAGGGACTATTTTGTTGTTTGCATACTCTCAAGCCTATGTAGTGGCCTCTTGTTCAGACTGATATTTCACAACTGTATGATTGTCATGGAAAATGGATTGGTGTTCTACATTCCCCTCATATTCATATGCTCCCTAGTCTAGCTTCAGAGTATTAGGATTAAGTTTGATATTTTTACCAGGTCAAAACCAAATGGAGTTTGTTTAGTTTTTATAATTATATTTCTAGAATGTTTCAAGGAGGTCAAGTTTGACCTTAAATATCTTGTGAAGAATGTGGATTGAAAGAAATCCCTCTTGCACACATACTCAATGGACTTAAATGATCTAATGTTTCTAGTAGTAGCTTCCCAAGAGATGATTTGATATTTTTTTGGGGTGAGTTGGTGAGCCCTAATTGATTTTGGGCAAGTGCAGTTGCAAAAAAGTCTGAGTGAGCCACTTTGGAATTAAATATCTTGCACCTTAGGATGAAATTTTCTAACTCATTTATTGCACTAATTTTTTAGTTCAAATGTCTACATTCCTATGCATTTTCATGGCTCCAAGAGGTTTTTTGACTAGTTTTCTAGTTTTTTGACTAGTTTTCCATTGTGATTCTAGAGGCCATTAGGCTAGTTTTGATCGCTATGCAAATATGCTAGAAAGAAAATTTTAATGACAACCCACTTCAATTTTTCATGCCAGAAGCATGTAGAAGCAGTGTCAAATCAATTCAAGGAAATTTTTATTTCAAAAGAAACAAAAAAATTAGTTGGGCCCACATGGGGACCCGACATGTGTCACAGAAGTGTTGTTGGTGAGGTCTATAAATAGAGTTCAAAAATAATTCTCATTCAAATTATACTCTTGTAATAAATAAAGTGGACCAAACATTCAAAGTCTTGCAGGCATCATACACTTGAAGAATTAGGAGCAATAGAAAAGGGGTGTGCATGGATTTTGGACCATGGTGGTGCTACTACAATACCTTCATGGAAAAATGTGGCTTTTTGTGCTTGAAGTATTTGATTGGTCTTGAAACAATCCATTTCCTCCAGAGATATAACTTCTTCCTGGGTATGTGTAGGATCATCATGGAAAAAGCATGCCCTTAAGTGGCAAAAAATTTAGAAAAATCAGAGCTAGACAACTTGACATAAAAATTTGAATAAATTATCTATATTATTTCAAAAATATGTAAGAATTGAATTTGTATCAAATTGAATGTAGTTTCTACACTACTAGGTTTTTTTTTTAAAATCTATTTGGTAAAAATTTGAAATTTCAATGTAGTAGCACTTAAATTTCAAGAAAAAAATAAGTAGGTGTAATCTGACCACCCTAACCACAATAAAATGATAATATTTTTTTATAATATTTTTGATATAAGTAGAGGACTCATGTCCTAATGTGATGCATATTTTTGTATTTTTTCCCAAGTAAATAATTAATTATGAATTTTTTTACTACAACTTTTAAAAATATAAAAAGCATATATCGACCACCTTAACATGGTCAAAACTTCATGAAATTCATTTTTTCCTTTTAATACTATAGTATGCACCTAGAATGTGATGCATGTTTGATTCAAAAATGTGATTTCCTTTTTTTCCTCTTAGTGGCTTGATTCAATGCTTTGCATCCCTAACGAGTAGGTGGTACTTAAATTTTAAGGAAAAAATAAGAAGTAGGTGTTTGTCGGACCACCTAACCACAATAAAATGATAATATTTTTTTATCAAATTTTAGATATAAGTAGATGACTCATGCCCCGATGTGATGCATATTTTTTTGTAATTTTTTTCCAAATAAACAATTAATTATGAATTTTTTATTACAATTTTTTAAAAAATATAAAAACTTGTATGTCTGACAACCTTAACTTGGTCAAAACTTCATGAAATTCATTTTTTCTTTTTTTAATCCTAGATTATGTGAAACATATAATGTGACACATGTTTTGGATTCAAGAAATGTGATACCGTTTGAATGCTATAGATGTTTTTCAATCAGCCTATCAATCAGGACTTTAGTCATAATTTGAATAGAAAATGAATAATAATTACTTATTAAATTCAAAGTAAAGCGTAATTTATATTGGTGGAAAGTTGAGAATATCCATTAAAAACCCTTTTCATTTCATCAATTTTGGGTAAAAAATTAGTCGTCAGCCACATACCCATCATATTGCCATTTTTTGGCCCATCATGATCCTGCACATACCTAATAATTCTAATGCATGCCCCCACTTTAAAGGAATTGCTAAACACCATGTTGTGAGCAATTACTTTAAAGTATAAAATTAAAAATTAAAACAAGAAGAAGTACATGAGAGACAACTTGGAAAGGCCTATGCCAAGTCATATGTTTCCAAGTAAAGCTACATCATGCAAGAGAAAAAGGAAAGAGAGGGGTTGCCCCAAAAATGAAAACACCAAACACTTAAGGAATCTATGGATTTGAGGTCAATATGTTCTTTTCTGCATTATTTTTAGAGAGCTTGGAATAGTCATCATCCCCCAAATACAAAAAGAACTAGAAGAATGACACAAAGAGAGTGAAAAAAAAGAAAAATCCTTTTGGATCAACATGGAAGAGACATGAATGTCTCGATACCTTGCATCATTCCTAAAAGGAAAACACAAGACAAAGAAAAGAGTAAAATATAAAGAAAAGGAAAATGCTTTTGGGTCAACATGGAAGAGACATAAATGTTACGATGTCTTGCATCATCCCCAAAAGTAAACACAAGACAAATGAAAAGAGATAAAAAGATTGAAAACATAGAGAAGAATGAAGGTACAAATAAAGGAATTTCATAAAGAGAGAGAGAACATCAAAAAACACATCATGGGAGATCACATCACACAAATGCAATCACACAAAAGAAGATGAAAAAGAAATAATGCAAAATGCTAGTAAAGAAAATGTGAGTCAACCTATGAGAAATTCATCTGCTTCCCAATCATGTTCATTGTATACCAAAGGTGGGAAACTAGCCAAAGGGACAAGGGCAAGTGCTGAACTAGGAGAAGCACTAGGTTGAATACTCTTGTTAGGATATTTTTCATCTAAGCTCACGGAAGAGGAAAATAATGTATTTAGTTCATTTTGCACCTCTTTGTCAATTTTAGTAACCTTATCATCATTTCTAAGTTAATCACAACAAGAGGTCAAAGGATAATAACCATGGAAGGGTTCAACTCTTGTTGTGGAGATCGTATGGGATTGTCTTGTTTTTGTTGAGGAGGAGAATCATCATGCATTGCTTTAGTCAAGTTTGGATTTTTATTTTCTTCATTTAATTCTTTGTGTAACTTGTGAGCAAGAGCATGGCATCTATGCCTACACTCTCGAGCACCTCTATTTCTTTTAGTTTTCTTTTCAAGCTTCATTTATGTAGGAACTATAGGTTTATTTTCTTCCCTAAGAGGAGGAGTAGAAGAAACCATGGGTGGTTGTTAAACCACTTTTTCTTTGACATTGTATACTTTCTTTATTTTGGGAGGTGTGGCGGGATTCGTTTCACTATCTCTTAGTATTTTGTAGGATGTAGGTGAAGGTTCTATTTTAGGCTAGTCTTGGTCATTTGAGCCTCCTCTAGGTTCAAGCATGGTTTCATCTCGGATGGTAGGTTCAAAGGTGGATGTGGACATGTTTTAGAGGGAAAGCTTTGCTATTTTCTTTGCCTTAAAATTTTGATAGGACAAGAAAAAAAATTCCTCTCGAGGCTTTATCGGTTCCATGGGCTCGAGCCAAAAGGCTTCTAAGGAAAATTTTCCTTTGGAAGACAAGAGGTTGAAGCCACTATGGTGGATAGTGAATATTTCATTGTCAAAGGGAAACTTTAAGCATTTATGTACAATCAAAGGGATAACTTTCATGGAGAAAAGCCATGGATGGCCTAGCTTCAGATGAAATTGGTTTGACTACAGGATGATGGAGAATGAGACATCTAATATTTTAGGTCCTATTTGCAATAGAAGGGCGATTGATCTCAATGTAGGGAAATAAAAACCATTGTGCTTCTTGATTCATGCTTTCGGTTTATCATATACATCTTGATAAAGTTTATGTAAAAGTAAGAATTATTTGGTGGTCACTTTCTCTCCACAGGTAGGATCTACTAATATCCCATTAGTGGACTTGTCATAGATATGGCCAGCTATGTAAGGAGGACCATCGAGAAAATGTTTAAGTATATCCTTAGAGGGGAAAACAATTTCAAAATGATTCTTAGTTCGGATCTTATGAGGGATGACGTCTACCACCCCTACCATTTCATATATAGGATTATTAGTGATAGTATCATGTTGAATAGAATCATTGTTATCATTTTCTATATCAACATTCATCACATCATTCTTTGTAGTTTCACTAGCTTTGAAAAATGAAATATTATGTTTTGGAAAAGGGTTGGTGAAAATTTGCAAGTGTTTGGTTAGGAGGAGCAATGAACTTATTTCCTTGATCACTAAAACCTCCAACAGATAGATGACTAGAGTCGATGAGGTCTTTCACAAGTTGTTTAAGATGCTTGCAATGTTTCATGTCATGTCCATTTTTTTGGTGATAGTGGTAATATGCATTTGATCTAAAGCTTAGGGATAAAGGCTTATTAGGATTGGGTGTTCTGACAAGACATAAGGTAATCATTTTTTGGTCTAGAAATTGGGACATGGTATTATGAAGGGTATTGGGCAAGGGAGTGAATTTCCTTTTCGGATCTCCATAATTAAAGGGTACGGTGGCTTTGACAACAACTACTTGATTATTGACATTTTGAGTTATTTGTTGAGGGGGTTTAAATTGAATGAACCCTTTATTTTGTTTTCTAAAAGGTTGGGAATTGTTTTAGTTTGTGAGCTCAAATCTCTCAATTTGGCTAGAAGTGAACTTTGTATCTCGACTACTAACTAAATTTTGATAGTTGCAAAGGGTAGTACACAAGTACATGAAGGATGGGAATTTCATTATGGTAATCTTGTCTTGAATCTTTGAAAATTTCTATGAACATATTTTGAAGGTGTGGGTTGGGGACCTTGACATAGATTTGGGAATAAAGTGATTGGTAGCATGGGATAAGATCAAAGATCTCTTCTTTTTTTTTTTTTTTAGATCTCATCAAATCAGCGAAATTCATCTTGGGAGTCATATGCACTTGGAAATGGTTTAAAAATTCATTAACAAGTTCATTGAATGAACAAATTGAGTTGTTTGGTAAAGAACAGAACCATTCCAAGGTTGTATCTTTCAATGATCTAAGAAATTTTTTTTCCAATAGTTTATCGTCAAGGACAAAGTCAACACATAAGGCAGTGTAGGCATTAACATGGTTCGAAGGATCTACCTACCCTCCATATTTCTCAAATCTAGTCACCTCTACACCTTGTGGCATTAGTGTTGATAATATCTCCAGAGACAATGGATTGGTTTTTACATAATAGGTGGGTGGGCCATTTTGATTTTGGCTAATGGTGGAAATTTTTCTTTGAAGGGATGACATGGTTTGGAAGAGTTGAGTTATGAGATGGAAGTGATAGCGGTGAAGGAGTGTATGTTTTCATAGGACAAGTGAATTAAATTCTTATAGGTGGTAAGGTAGGAGATATAACTTGTGATGCCACATAGGAACTAGGGATGCTAGCAGGAATACCCAGGGAAGGAATCACATTACTAACTTGTTGCATTGTTGTGGTGACTTGAGGGTTGGTATATGTAGGTATTGAGGAAATTGTTGTGGGAGGAGGAATTTGAGTTCCTCATTGACTTGTTACATTGCTTGTTGGTAAAGGACAACTAGTGGTTGAGGGAAGATCTTCCCCAACGATCTCAACTATGGTTTTCACAAGGTCAAGGTCATCTTCAATTTCAAGCATGCGGTGAATGTTTTCTATAGTGGGAATTGTAGTAGTTGAAATTTTTTCTAGGCTTATTGGATGTTGTAAGTTTTCTAGATCCTCATGAATTTGAATGATGTTTTCTTTTCGGATATTATTTTTTCTTGTGTTAACATTCATGGTACTACTTGAAGGCAAGGAGTTGTTAAAGGTGTTGCACATGCCTAGCGTACTAGTGTCAATATTAGGAGTGGAAGATTGAGACAACCCAAGATCCACAATGATTGTGCTATCATGGGATGACATGAGACTCAAACTTTGTCTCACTATAGTATTAGCAATAGGACACCAAACACTCATAGAAAGGCTACTAAATGTGGGTCGAATGCAAATGTAATGTAAACTAAGAAAAATGAAATGCTTATATTTGAAATTGTGAAAAATAAAATAGAAAAGCAATAACAGCAAACAAAAACTCAAAAACTAAACTATAAATACTAGAAAATTTAATGAAAATATACAAAGGGATATATTCACCCAAGGTGGTGAATGAGTCCAAGAACTGATTTTTTTGAAAAGTTTTAGAATTTTTAATTGAATTTTATGCTTTTTAATGTTTTTTGAGCTATGTTTAAGATGCAAATGTAGAATTTGAATGATTTTCAATGAAATTGGATGCAAAAATGTAAGCTAAATCAGCTTTCACTAATGCAAAAATTGAAACCCTAGAATGCAAATTAACCAATGCAAATCCTAATGAAAAGTTAATGCAAGCTAAATCTAGGATGTAAATGCACTCCAAATTAGAATTATATGTTCTAAATGCAGATTCACCAAAATGGAACCGATGAAAATGGGTGATTTAGAGATGAAGATCATTATGTGCAATCACACCCACTTCCAAGGTGATTCCACTCAAGGATAACCTTAGAGATCTCAATGCAAAAGAGAAGGAGATATTGTAATAGGGCTATCCTAGGGGCTAAAGATGATTTAGTGAGGGGTTCACCACCAAGTATAAACTTGAAAAATACAAGGAAATGCAAGATGAAATGAAAAACCCTAATTTGATGCAATGACTTACAAAATGACCTAAAAAAGATGAGTAAAATGTAACAGTAAGCTATAAAACAGAAAGTGTGCACCTTAGAATACTGCCAAGATAGGATAGAGGTTTGGATCACTAAAAAATCTATTGTTCATGCTAACTAGGAATCACTCACCAAGCTAGGAAAATTAGTCTAGTTTCTAGGAAAATGTGTAGATACAAGTTTCAACCAATAGGGTATCTCGATCTGTAAAAATATCTATTAGGCCTTTAGAGTGGGACTCATTTTCTACTTGTGGTGAATCAGTCCACTTCTGCTTTTCTAGAAGTTTTGAATCTAATTCTATTCATCTTAGTCTTCTATACTCTTCTTGACTAGTTTCTGGATCTGAAACTACAAATTGCCACCTATAGGTCTTCTCCAAGCTTCTCTAAGGCTTGATGACAACTTTTGCAACTTTGATCATTTGAAAACTTTGCTCCAACTTTTCTCCTTAGGAAATATACAACGTAGCCCTACAAATTGCACACAAAGGAGAGGGGAAAATGTTGTAGGGTTAGCAAATAGGGGTTTTCCTTGGTCAAACCCCTTGTTGGTAATTAAACCTTGAAATGAAAGAAAATATGAATGGAGAATGATGAATGAATAAATAACAATGTTGCAACTCACCAAACCCTAGCAATAAGGTACTACAAATATGCTTGAAATGACTGCAATGGATGTGGTTCTTTACTCTTGCTTGAATAATGTTGATCTTGCTTGAAATGATTGCTTGAATTATAAACTCTACATCACAATTGTTAATAGAATAAAAAACATGATGAATGCAATCTTTGGCATGATGATTAGCACTTGAAGAATTCTCAATAATGCTTGATAATCTACCCTTGAATGCTTTTGAATTCTCTTGTGAATGCTCAAATGATCTTGTGAAATCTCTTGAATGCTAGGTGTTACTTGATTTCTTGTTAGGAGTTACTTGATTACTTGTTAGGATAAAATGAGTGAAAGAACTTGTATTTATACTCAATTATTGAATAATTCCTTAAATTACAACACTACAAGCCAACACTAGATCTAGGAGAATAAATCCCACTGGAAATTTGAATTAAATTTGAATTTGTTCCACATGAGATTCATTCACCCAAGGTGGCGAATGAGTCCACCCAGGCCTAAATTTTGGGAATATTTTAAAAAGTACTTAGAAAGGTGTAAATCCTGCTTCGGGGCTAAAAGATCTAGGTGGGACCCATTCTCTCAAGGTGGTGGATGAGTCCCAAATCCCTAAATCTAGGCAATAGGATTATGATTGGATCATGATTAGTGTCGGGATTATCCTCAAAAAGATGCAATAAATGAGGTTTGTGGATGAAAAATAGGGCTAATTAAACCATAAGAAATCCCAATTATTAATGAAAAGCCTAGAGAAGTGTGAAAGTGTGTTACAACACTCCAAATAAGGAAATATTAAGATTAATTTTGATTAAAAGGAGATTTATTATGTTTAGCTATTTGATAAAACCCTAGGAAAGTGTGAAAGTGTGTTATAACACTTCACAACACTTTAAAAAGGTGTCATTAAAATCCATTAGTTCACAAGGGACCAAGAGCTAATGTGAATGTGTCAACCACATTACAACACTAAATCAAGGCAACATTAAGCCAAAAGCACGAGGGCTCGAGCAAGCCAAAAAGTATAGAAGGGTTACCTTTTCGGTGACTCCAAGTATGTTGCTTTTACTAGGAGGGGTATGTGCAGGGTCATGATGGGCCAAAAAATGGCAATATGATGGGTATGTGGCTGACAACTTATTTTTACCCAAATTGATGAAATGAAAAAGGTTTTTAAAGGAGATTCCCAACTTTCCACCAATATAAATTATGCTTTACTTTTAATTTAATAAATAATTATTATTTATTTTCTATTTGAATTATGACTAAAGTCCTAATTAATAGGCTGGTTGAAAAACATCTATAGCTTTCAAACGGTATTATGTTTTTTGAATTCAGAACATGTGTCACATTCTATGCTTCACATGTACTATAGAATTAATAAAAGAAAAATTGAATATCATGAATTTTTGACCAAGTTAAGATGGTTAGATATGAGTTTTTATATTTTTAAAAGTTGTAATAAAAAATTCATAATTAATTATTTACTTGAAAAAAATTACAAAAAAATATGCATCACATCAAGACATGAGTCCTCTACTTACATCTAAAATAAAAAATATTATCATTTTATTGTGGTTAGTGTGGTCAGAGACACCTACTTCTTATTTTTTCCTAAAATTTAAGTACTACTACACTAAAAATTTCAAATTTTCACCAAATATATATATATATATATATATATATATATATATATATATTTAAATAAACCTAGTAGTTTAGAAACTACATTCAATTTTCTACAGATCTTATTCTTACATATTTTTGAAATAATATAGATAACTTATTCAATTTTTTACGTCAAGTTTCCTAACTCTGATTTTTCTAATTTTTTTCCCACTTAAGGGCTTGTTTTTTCCATGATGATCCTGCATATACCCAGAGGTGGAAATTTAATCAAACCTTTCCTAAGGAAATGTTCCATATTTCATTCATTTTTTTTTTGAGTATGCAAGAATGGATTTTTTTTGAGTTTGTAAGGCTTTTGTTGCTTCTTGAATCACCAACTTGTTGAGGTGGATATAGAGAAGGAGGAATTGAAATGATCTTATGATTCTTGTCATTGTAATGAGGCATTGGTTGTTCTTTAAGAAGGAAACTTATGTTAGGAGGAGGATCTTGATATCATATTCCTTTAGTTTGTTTAAGAAAAAAATTCTCTAAAAGTTTATGAATATCATGCTCATTAGCTATGTCACATCCTTGGTTGGTTAATATTTTAAATCCTTGGCCATAATTCTCTTCTAGGTTGATAGGAGTATTGGTCACGTTGTTAACATAAGATGGATGCACTTGATTAGAGGAGCTAGGTTCACTCATTGTTGGAAGTTTAGGCTTAGTTTGTGACTCACTTTCAGGATGTAAGAGGTCAAACATCTCAAGTTGTGTTAGTTTTTTCATGGAAGGATACAAGGATGCATTATGCTCAATATTGTTAAGGAAATCATTTTTTAATTCATTCATGCTAGCATCATATTCATTAATGGTGTCCACTTCAAGAGGACATACATTAGGAGTTGTGTGAGGATGATTAGGTTCAATTTTATTAGGATCATTTCCATAAATAAAACTTGAAACATCAACCAAAGAGAACAAATACTTCCATGCATTGCTAAAACACACATCCATTTTTAAATTTTCAGACTTAAACTTGAGGTAACTTTCTGATTACATAAAATAAGGTAACTTTCTAATTACACAATGCAAAAAGTTGAAAATGAAATGTTGTAAATGCAATTTTGAATTTATACAATGTGCTAAATGAAGCAAATGAAGCTAGATTTAATGAAATTAATGAAACAAAAATTAACAAATTGAAACAAATATCTAACAACAACAAATAGCAGAAAATTGGAGTTTTGAAATTCTAGAAATGTAGATTTAGGTCTAATTAGGGCTCATTTTCCCTAAGGAGAATGGGTCCTAGATTAGGGTTTTGAAATTGATTTTTATATATTTTTAAGCCTTTTTCTAATATTTTTTAGATTTAGGTCTGCTATAGTAAGTTTCAGGTTCAATTTTCTATAAATGTTATGTGTAATGCAAGTTGAAAATGTGACAAAATGATGAATTATAAGACCTATTTTGATATGCAATCTTATTTTGATTTTAAAATGAAAGTTTATATGATCGAAATGATATGCTAGATGAGTGATTTTGTTGTATTTTTTCATATTTAAAGAATGCAAATAATAAAATTCTAAAACCCTATATGATATGAAAATTTTAATGTAACTATGACACCTTAAATGAGATCTAATTCAATGCAAATTAATACAAGATCTAATCTAAGACGAAAAGATACTCCTAAATCAGAAAACTACAATGTTCAAGAAGTTGGGTTCACCAAAATGAAACATAGAAAAAGGGGGGATGAATCCTAATGTGATTGATCAAATGGGTTCACCTCCTTTTTTGGCTTGATATGTCACTCAATTATGAGAGGTAAAATGCATAAATAACAATGAAAAAACAAGTTCCTAACTATTATAATAGAAAATAGGAAGGTTTTCATATGCTAAAATGATGTGTACTTTGTTGAAAAAGTGTTGTTTCAAGCCTCACTAAGGACTCACACTCCCAATGGTGAATGGGTCCTTGTTTGGGTTCTGGAAAATCAGTTTCAAGATCCTATTCTTTAATTTATGCACTCCCAAATCCTAGTTTCTTAGCTTCCAAAAGTTGGAAATAATTCTCGTAGCTTAGTTTCTGTGATCTTGCAAGTAAGATGACAACTTTTTGCAAATTTTATTCTCCACTTGATCTTCAATCTAAAACTTGCAATAACACATCAGGAGAAGAAAAATTATTGATTTTTAGGGAATAGGGGTTTTCCTTGGTCAAACCTCATTTTGGTAATTAAACCTTCTAATGAAATAATGCATAAAGGAAAGATGAATAAACAACACTGTGTAGCAACTCACCAATCCTCAATTAAATCTTGGAGTATAAATCAACAAACTACGATGAAGTGACCATAAGGAATGTAGATCTTGATCTTGAATTTGAATGTGAAACAATGCTTGAATTGGATCTTTAATTCGACATCAACACATTAGCTCAACAACATGCATGATGCACTATGCCTTTGATATGATTATATGACCTTTGATAGTTGCAATAAAACCTTGATAATTTTCCCTTGAATTCCTTGTAATTTCTCTTGAATGCTCTATAATGCTAGATTTCCTTTTATCTCATGAAGTTACATAAAAATTCTTAGGTGAAACTATGTAAAATGGCCTTATATTTGTACTTAACTTAAGATTTAATCCTGAAATTGAAATAACACAAGACAACATCAAATCTAGGATTTGAAATCACTAAAATCCTATCAAGAATAAGTTCAAAAAGGGTTGTTCTAAGTTAAGGAGTACCCATTCACCATAAGGAAAAAGGGTCCTAGCACACTCAACTAAGAAAAGTTTTAGGGATATGAAATAATATGCCAAAAGGGGGTAGTAGGACCTAAGAAGGGCCTATTAGCCAGGTGGTGAATGGATCCTAGGTCACTAGCCTAGGATTCAAACCTTGCCAAATTAAGTGTTGTGAAACATTATTAATGAGTGTCAGGATTTATCCCTCAGAAAATACAATAAATTAGGCTTGGATTTAAATTTAAGGGGCCAATTCAGCTCTAATTAACCTCAATTAATTAATTAAAGGCCTAGATTAGTGTGAAAGTGTAAAGATACACTTTACAACACCCTAAATAAGGCATCATTAACTCTATTTTATTAAAAGAGTCCTAGAATTAATGTGAATGTGTAAAACACATTACAACACTAAATCAAGGCAACATTAGACTCATTTATTATTAATCATTCACAAATTAAGGAAAAGGGATAATTTTTTTCATTACACCTTCATTTAAGTATCAACTAGGGATAATTGTAAGCTTGTGATAATCATTGCACTGTATGTGCATTTAGATCGCAGAGACTCTTCACTACCTATATCATCCTAGCATAGGTGTTTACAAAAGCTATAAAACATAAATTGCATAATAGTGAAAAGAAGTAATGTTGTATCTATTGCTACGAGTACCTACAGTTAAAGACTATGACTAGTTCACTATCAAGAAATGAATTTTGTAACTAACTACTACTACTAAATTGACTAATTTGACTCACTTTGGAGGATAATGTGTGGAAACAATTATTTAGCATGAGGGCAAGGAAAGATCTTGTTCATGATTTCATTCACATTCACCACAAGAAGAATTTTCTTAAGATAATCATAACCATGAAAATAACTACTATAACATAAATAAATATGAAAAAATTAAAGTGGAGAATAATTACCTTGAGTGGTCTTTGCTCAAGTGACTATTTCCATATGATAAACTCAAATCTAGCTCCTAAAATGAACATATCTATCTTCTATATCTTCTACTTCAACCAAATTACTAACTTGACCACCGAACCATATGTGTAGGTGTGGGGAGTCTTATTAGAACAAGGAATGAAAATACAAATATAATCATAAATCACTACTCCCTTCATAATAGAGCATGATAAAGTCTAAGTAAATAAAAATAGAACTGAAAAAGTAGAAGAATTTGAATAGGATTGTAACTCTGCTGCAACGGTAAAACTAAAACATGGACTATGGAAATAGTCACAATGGATTCCCAATTATGGAAAAATTATAATCCTCCAATAGTCTTATTAAATTATTTGATGATTAAAAATCATCTTGACAAATAGATGCCTCCAATTATTTAACTTTTTTGTTCTTCTAACTTTCCCTACATTGTTGTCTAAAACTCCCTTTGGCTGCAACTTTTGTCTCCTAGTTGTTGTAGGCTATAGTTTGTTTGCTCTAGCTCCTTGGGTGCAAAGAGCTATTTCACACAACATCTACACAATACTAATAAGCATAGCTTAAACACATATATTCATTGCATTTCATACATATTCACATATTAACCATGCAATAACTATTATATCATAATCATATTTCCACATACTTAAAACCAAGTTCAAGTTTACATGATGATCATAAAAGATAGTAAAGTTTCAAGAATATGTCTAGGAAATAAGTATCTAGAGATGTCCAAAAGCATGTACTAAAACAATAGAAAACTAACTAAGAGTTAGGTAAAAGTACAAATTTTTGTCACACTTTCGACCAACTTATCAACACAAGTGAATTTAAGTATTTTTAAGTAAAAATAAATTTTGGTCAAACATATGATCTAGTAAGCTTCATTCTAGATAAGTTAGATATTTCCACAAATCTTCCAACTAAAATTGTTGGCAAAATACATATGTAGCACCACTTTAATACCAATTTACCAAAAAAAATAGAATTATTCAAAAATCATTATGTTTCAATAACTCCTACTTGTGTAAATAACATTTTTTCTAAAATATAAAAAGACCCTTTTGTAGATCCATAAGTGTGATTTTCAAAAATATATGTATTTTAATAGTTTAATTATTATTTATAATTTTTTTTTATTTTTACTAAAATTAGGTTATCAATATACAATATTAGGTTGATTACCATGCCAAAGAAAAATACTAAAAATTATTTTAGAAAAATTAAAAAAATATGATGCACTAGATAAAATAATCTATATCATGATGGTATAAATTTTTTATTTCAGATAAATATTTAAAATGAAATTTTTCATTAATGGAAACAACTCACAAATATGAAAAATGTGTGCTTTATAACCTATGTCATAGAACACCACAATTCTCCAATTTTGTCATTCAAATATGCCCTAAGATCCCAAATTGGATTGACTATCATCCCAAAGGGTGAGTCAATTATCAACAAGGAAGACCTAGGCGGGGTTCTTTAGGAATTGAAGGTTTCACCACCAAGCAAAATCTTGGAAAAGACAACTTAACATTCAACTCACAAAACCTAGTAATGCAAGCTAGATGATGAGTGTGAATGATGAAATCAAGCAACAAGTTAGGATGTGTGTACCTGGGAAGTCTAGAAATGTTGTGAGGATTCTGGAAATGAAAAAATGTCAAAATATGCTAGGGAGGACAAAGAAACCCTTACTATTTTCTTAGTCACACTGCTATTTTTGAGGCAAATCCAAAATCTTCAGATGTCAAAATATGATCTAAAAGAATCTCTACAAAATACCTTGGGAAGGACTAAGATGCCCTTACTGCCGACTTAGTCCCATCTTGAATTGTTGAAATCTCTTAATGTGATCCTAAGGTCTAATATCTACGCTTCTTTCTTCTGAGATCTCAAGTCCTAAAACTTCCAGATCTGGCCTATAGGTGATTTTCTGTGAAGATGACAACTTTGAAATGCAACTTTACAACTTTGCAACTTTGCACTTCAAATGATCTTCAACTCTTCAACCTAAATCTACAAGCACATACACACAAGATAGGAAAAACTTGTTGATTGTTAGTAAATGGGGGTTTTCCTTGGTCAAACCCCTTGTTGGTAATTAAACCTTGAAATGAAATGAAATAATGAAGAGAAATGATGAATGAATAAAGCGTTATATTGCAACTCAAAAAAACCTTGTTACGAACTATGATGAAGCAAGATCTCACAAGACTCCAAGCCCACACTTATGTAGCTTGCCTCACAATTGCAATGTGGACTTGATGAAGCTTCAAATGTTGCTATAATGGAGTGTTGGAATGTTACTTGAGAGTGAAAATAATGCTAAGAGAATGAAGTGGAATTGCTAGAGGATGAAATGAAGTGAATGGATGAATTTAAAGGAGGGATAACAAAGAATCTACCATTTTTAGGCCAGTTGGTCGATCAGGGACATTACAATTCAGCCCCAATCGGTTGTGTAATGCCTCTACCAACTTCAAACATAGGAATCCACTAGGGATGTCATCGTGCCACATAGACATTTGTGTGGCACGTATACTTCTATATTTCACGCATTCATCCCTAACAAATAGTCTCTCACTGACACAAAGGACAAATGCCAAGTGGATGCATTCTTAGGTGCTATGGAATTTTTTCTTTGGATTTGATTTTTTAAGCTGAGGGTATGTGAAAGGGGAATTTGTGTAAGTGGTGCAAATTCAATCCTATACACTATTCTTTCTTTCAACCACTCCATTTTTCTAAGGAGTTCTAGGGGTAGAAAAGTGTCTTTTTATGCCATGATTATCACAAAATATGTTAAACTCATTGGAGGTGAAATATCCACCTTTTTCAGACCTCAAACATTTGAATTTCATATCCACTCCATTCTCAACCATAACTTTAAATGCTTTAAAAATTTTAGGGCTTCTGATTTTTCTTTGAGAAAAGTAACTCTTTTTATTCTAGAATAGTCATCAATCAAAAGCATGAGATACCTATCACCTTGAAAAATTCTTAATCTTATAAGACCACAAATATCTATATATATTAGCTCAAATAGTTCAATATTAGATTGTTCATTGGCTTTGAAGATTCTTCTTTCTTTCTTCCCAATTTGACAGTCCTTACAAAAAACATTGATAGGCTTTGTAATCTTCGGTAGATCTGTCATAGCTTGAATTGAACTTATCCTTACTAGGCTATCAAAATTGATGTGACACATTCTTCTATGTCATAGCCAACTTTCATTAATTTGATTCATAAAGTGATGACCATCAACACTCTTAAGTTGATAAATATTTCCATTTGTCCTTCTTCCAACAACAACCATAGTTTTGGATCCTTTTTTGATCTCACATCCATCATCCTAAACCATAAAGTTTTATCCTCTTCTACACATTTTTCCAACACTCAAGAGGTTATACCTTAAACCCTTAACATAGTAAAAATAATTAGTCTTATGCTTTCCATCAAAACTAATAGAACCTATTCCACATATCTTAGAAGATGTGTCATCACCAAATCTAACACATCCTCCATCATACTTTTCAAGTTTAAGAAACTTACTCTTGTAACCAGTCACATGATTTGAGTAGCCACTATCAAAGATCCTGTATTTCTTCTCTTGTCTAGCATGAAAAGCAAATGACAAAGTACCTTCAATCTTATCCTTTGTCTCTAGAGGGCTATCCTTCACACATCTCTTAGAGTTAGAAGAAACAAATTCATCTTTTAAATCCATGTAAAATAATTCATCATCATCATCTCCATAATCAGATTCATCATTAGAAATACTTGCATCTTCTCTAACATAATAGCTTTTCTTAAACATCTTACCTTTGTTCTCCTTATTTTTGTTATTCAAAGTTTTGTTTGGACATCTTAAGGCATAATGACCAATCTTTCCATAAATTAAACATTTGAAAGGAAACTTACCACTGTACTTAGCAATACCCTTCTTCATTCTCCATACAAAGTTGGCTTATATATCATCAAGATCCTCCTGATTTTATTCCTTGATTTCCTCTAATTTAGTAGCCTTAAAAGTAGTCTCAATAGTTTCACCACTATTTGTACCAAATTCTCTCATCTCAAAAGCAATTAAACATCCATACAATTGATCTTTGGTAAATTGATTCAAATTTTGAAATTCCTAATAGCATAAACTTTATGGCTATAAGATTTAGGAAGAGTTCTGAGAATTTTCTTTACCACTTTTTGATTCCTTGACTTTTCCATCAAGAGATCTGATGGAGCTGAAAAAATTCATCTACCCTTTGCATATAGCTTGTAAAATCCTTAGGTTCTCATGCTCATGATCTTCAGATTTTGCATCTTATCTTTTTTGACCTTATCATCTCATTCATAAATGCTTTCTAACTTATCCCATATTGCTTTAGCAAATTTCAGACTCATCACTTTCACTAATTCAAAATTAGTAAGACTATTCAAAAGATCATACCTTGCTTTACCATTGGTTTCATAGGCCATGATATCATCAATAGTACTTGGACCATTTGTAGGTTCAGTTTATACATCCTTAATAGACTTCTAGACATCATATCCAAGGTAAACCAAAACAAAATCCATCTTTTTCTTCCAAAATGAATAATCCATTCCATAAAATATAGGGATCTCTTTCTTTTGCACCATCCTAGATCTACCTCAAGTAGTTAATATTTCTTCCATGAAACCTTTCTCTAATTAAAATTGTTGAATGCACAAGAAAACTAAGAGGGGGGTGAATAAGTTGTACTTGAAAACTTCAAAACCCTCACATTTAGATCCACATCAATCTAATTAACCCTTAATCTGTTATGATGATTTAGCATGAAAGTAAAATAACATAAACTAAAAAAAATAGTTGTACCTTAAAACTTCAAAACCTTCACATTGAGATCCACATCAATCCAATTAACCTTTAATATGTTATGATGATTTAGCATGAAAGTAAAATAACATAAACTAAAAAAATCAACATAATGCACAAGGGAACATCAGATTTACATGGAAAACCAAAAATGGGAAAAACCATGGTGAGGATTAGCTCACAATAATAAAGTAATATCAACACCAAATATAATAGGGCTCACTGCTAGAGGGCTTACTACCTAAAGAAATAAAGGTTCACTACCAAAGGCTTACTGTGAGAATAAAGAATTGTAGATACCTTCTTCTTGCCGCATCCAATAAAATAACACATGAAAGATCACACTGCACTTCACAAATTCACACACTAACACTCTAGAATTTGTAGCATTTGCATCTCTCTTGTCTATCTCTTCATCCTTCTACAACTCAACTCCTATTTATACCATCTTCAGCATTGAAACCATTCTCTAAGGTCGTCTATATGCACATCAAATGTGGGTATGTGCAAGATCATCATGGAAAAAACAGGGCCTTAAGTGGCAAAAAAATCAAAAAAATCAGAGTTAGGCAACTTGACGTAAAAATTTGAATAAGTTATCTATATTATTTCAAAAATATGTAAGAATAGAATCTGTAGCAAATTGAATGTAGTTTCTAAACTACTAGGCTTTTTTTTTTCTAAATCTATTTGTTCAAAATTTGAAATTTCAATAGAATAGTACTTAAATTTCAAGGAAAAAATAAGAAGTAGGTGTCTGTCTAACCACCCTAACCACAATAAAATGATAATATTTTTTTATAAGATTTTAGATATAAGTAGAGGACTCATGTTTGGATGTGATGCATATTTTTTTTAATTTTTTTCCAAGTAAATAATTAATTATTAATTTTCTATTACAACTTTTTAAAAATATAAAAAATCGTATGTCTGACCACCTTAACTTGGTCAAAACTTCATGAAATTCTTTTTTTTTAATCCTATAGTATGCAAAGCATAGAATGTGACACATATTTTGGATTAAAAAAATGTGATACCATTTGAAATCTATAGATGTTTTTCAATCAAACTATCAATCAAGACTTTAGTCATAATTCAAATAGAAAATGAATAATAATTATTTATTAAATTCAAAGTAAAGCATAATTTATATTGGTAGAAATCTGAGAATCCCCTTTAAAAATCCTTTTGGTTTCATAAATTTTGGGCAAAAAAAAGGTCGTCAACCACATACCCCACACATACTCATCATATCACCACTTTTTGGCCCATCATGATCCTACACATACCCATGTGCAAATTCAAATTAGGTCGGTGCCAAAAAAAATTCATGATAGATAGAAGTGAAAGAGTACCACATCAAACCTTATCTAGGACCCAAATCTATAAAACCATGCTTCAACATGCTTCTATAAACAATAAATATCCACCACAATTCTAGTGTAAACACCATTAGAATTTTAAGTACACATTTCCTTTGATCCCAACAAATCACGAACAAAAAATTTCACATGAACATAATCTAGAATATTCCACAAACACCCTAGAATCCAACAAAATCCTTCACAACAATTTTCACCTGAAGAATGTACATACCTAGTACACTCATACAACTATGCCATACTTTGTAACTCAAGAAACCATCTTTTGATGCACCAAACCTTGAACCATCTCAACTAAAGAAAGATACCAACATCATCAATAGATATTCAGATCTGCATGACCTGAAACCATACTGTGGAGAAATGTGGAGCAAGAAAATTTCTCCTAGATACCTCTACAATGCACTATTCAAACACTGGTGAATACAAATTCTTCTGCACATTGATCCAACACACCAAATTCCAAATTTTGCATACCACACCTCTGAACACCTCTGATCAAAATTTTTGGAACACGTAGGTAGATCTTCAACCTAGAAGAAATGTAGAGCAATACCAAAACACTATACAGCAACCCAAAACAACACTGTAACTCGTTGCTTCCTCTTTTTATCAAATTTTCTCAAAATCACTTGGAAACGAAATACCAGAAACACATCCACATCATTTCCATGACTTCCTCAACCATAGATAGAATATTATCAAAGAAACACTAGAGGTTGGCATAAACATCTTACTAATGACAATAAAATGCAAATAATTAAAGCATAGATAACACTAGCATAATCTTACAACAATCTCCCCCAATAATGATCTTCGTCCTCCTCATATAGTTGACACCAACTACTCATACTTGAAACATGAGGTGCAACACAAGCCTGCTGAAATCAATGACAACACCAACTACTCATACTTGAAACATGAGGCGCACAACTGACCTTGGAGAATGGTAGTAAGGGTATTGGGATGGTGGATTAGGATGGGAAAATTGAGATGGCAGATTGAGATAGGGAAATGTGGATGTCGGATTAGGATAAGTTGATGTGGATGTTGGATTAGGATAGGAAGGTACGAATGTAGGATTAGAGTGAGTAGATTGGCATGGAAGATTAGGGTAGTGGGTATATGTGGATGAAGGATTTAGATAGGAGGATGTGGATGGGGGATGAGGATAGGGGTATTGTGATGGCAGACTAGGATAAGAGGATGATGTAGATGAAGGATATGATGGATATCTCTTGTCAAAGGTAGCATAAGCAACATGATTAGGCATGGATGAAGACATAACGGGATAACTCGAAGGGGTGATTGGATTTTGGAAAGTGGGTGGAGAAAGCTTACTATTTGACGATAGCATCAAGGGGATCTATGTCATATTCTTCTTGATCGACAAGACTTTCGTTATCATTGTCGATGTAATTAGGGTTTCCCTTGACCACTATCGATGGAGGATAAGGATTCATGATGGTGAAAGGATAAATAGGATGGATAAAACATTTTGGATGGGAACGGATTAAAGCTAAAATTGGGATTTAGGTTAAGCTCAGATTAGGATGATTGGATGATGTGATGGGATTGATTCGGATGCTCGACACCAAATCTGTTTCGAGATGGAAGTAGATTGGGGTATGTGCAGGATCATGATGGGCCAAAAAGTGGCAATATTATGGGTATTTGTAGGGTATGTGGCTGACGACCTTTTTTTAACCCAAAATTGATGAAACAAAAAGGGTTTTTAGAAGATATTTTCAGATTTCCACGAATATAAATTATGCTTTAATTTGAATTTAATAACTAATTATTATTCATTTTCTATTAGAATTATGACTAAAGTTCTGATCAATAGGCTGATTGAAAAACATCTATAACTTTCAAACGGTATCATATTTTTTGAATCCGAAACATGCGTCACATTCTATGCTTCACATACTATAGGATTGAAAAAAGAAAAAATAAATTTCATTAAGTTTTGACCAAGTTAAGGTGGTCGACATACAAGTTTTTATATTTTTAAAATTTGTAATAAAAATTCATAATTAATTATTCATTGGGAAAAAATTAAAAAAATATGCATCACATCCGGACATGAGTCCTCTACTTATATATAAAATCTTATAAAAAAATATTATCATTTTATGGTTAGGTGGTGGAGCACACCTACTTATTTTTCCACGAAATTTAAGTACTACTACATTGAAATTTCAAATTTTCACCAAATAGATTTTTTTTAAAATAAACCTAGTAGTTTAGAAACTAAATTCAATTTTCTACAAATTCTATTCTTACATATTTTTTAAATAATATAGATAATTTATTCAATTTTTTATGTCAAGTTGCCTAACACTGATTTTTCTAAATTTTTTGCCACTTAAGGGCCTATTTTTTCCATGATGATCCTGCACATACCCATTGATTAGGTCAAAGGTGATGTGGTTGGATTGGATTGGATTGGATTGGATAAGGTTGATTGATGATTGATAAGATTAACTGATGGGTCAGATAGGATGATGAGAGGGATTGAAAAACCCTGTTCAGAGATTGTCCTAGGTGACTTAGGATGCTGATTGATCGGATTAAAGGATAAATGGATGATTGTAGCACTGAATCCACCTTGAGATTGAAGCTGAATTGATTGGGCCAATGATGATGATTAACATAGGACAAATGACAATCCTAAGAAAATAATGATGAGGACGATCAGATCAAACACTTCTAAGGTCAATTTGGATAATAACTCGAGATGAAGTTTAGGGGACCTGGATGGGGAAAATGATGATTTGATTGGAGAAATGGATGAATGAAAGGTTGAAATGACTAAACCTCATATTAGGGTTTTGGTTAAGCTCAGATTGGGATTAGATTAAAGCTTAGATTAGGA
Organism: Sequoia sempervirens; assembly: GCA_007258455.2. Taxonomy (NCBI): domain Eukaryota; kingdom Viridiplantae; phylum Streptophyta; class Pinopsida; order Cupressales; family Cupressaceae; genus Sequoia; species Sequoia sempervirens. Next base: position 156,322,113 of record VDFB02256132.1, on the reverse strand, counting down.
TTGGGTTGAAGCTTAGAATGATTGGAGGATGTGATAGGATTGATTCTACACCAAATTTTTGGGTTTAAAGAACGTAAGGTGCTGACAATCAAATTTTTCCAGATTTGGCAATTTTCAAAAATTATCAAATTTTTCCATTTTAGGAAACATCACGAACGTACTTTTGAGAGTTCAATTTTTTCCCAAAAAATATCCAAAACAAAGATAGGATGAATAGCCAACTAATATCCCAAATTTGAGACATGCATTCTAAGTTATTGACAAAATTGAATTTTCAAAATGTTGGGAAAAAACACTAAATTGTGATTTTGAGGGTCAAGATGAAAGTTTTGAGGCCTCAAAAATGTGGAAAAATGGGGTCTGAGGGACTTCTAGTCTATCGGGGATCCACATGCCATCTCATAACGCAACCACCCGTAAAATTTCAGCTCAAACGGACACCTGAGTCAAAAATTATGGCCTCCAGAAGTTTCGGCACAAAAATCAAAATTATCAAAATGAAGTCTAGATGATTGGGATGGATGATTTGTTGGATATGGAATCTAATGATGTTCTAAGTGGCACTTATGTGATTTTGGTGATGAAATGATGATTTTCAAAAAAGTGTTGATGACGGGCAAACGGGTGCCCAAAAAAGATGAATGACTCGTAGAATGAGGGGAGGAAGATTCAAAATAGATAAACGAGTACTAAGAACGAGTGAACGAATGCTTGAAATTAGGATTGGATTGAAAGATATGATGGGATTGGTCAGATTTGGGAACTAGATATGTTTGTTTGCCAATTTTGTGTAGAGGGGCGACTGTGTCCTCTTTTGGGATGAATGTGCCCTCTTGGGGCGTCTGTGCCCTCCTGGGGTGTTTGTGCCCACTTTTGGGGTGTCTGTGCCCTCCTGGGGTGTCTATGCCCACTTTTGGGGTGTCTATGCCCTCCTGGGGCATTTGTACCCACTTTTGGGGTGTCTGTGCCCTCCTAGGGTGTCCATGCCCCATTTTGGGGTGACTGTGCCCTTATAGAGGGGCAGATTCACCCCACTGTGGGGTGGACTCTTTAAGTGGGTAAACGGGCTATTAAAACAAAGAGACGAGCGATTGGAATGGGGTGTTAGATAATCGGATTGAGGAGATAGATGATCAGATTTGGGAAAATGATTGGAATGAATGAATGATCAAGCACTCAAAACTAATGATTGCTTAGAATGGATGAATGATTGAAAGCTCAAAACAAGTAAACAATTGATTGGAAAGCATGAACAACTCTCAGAATGTGGAGATGAATGCTTGGAATGGATGAAATATTACTCAAAATGAGTGAGCAGAGGATTTGAAAGGGATGAAAGACTACTTGGTTAGATGAAGGTTTGGAATGGTAAAAATCAGGGTTAAAATGATCAAATGGAGGTTTTCGGAGGTTTAGAATGACAAAACGGAGGCTTGGGATGATGATACAAAGGTTTGGAATGATTAGACGATGATTTAGAGGCTAAACGGATCCAAATGGGGCGATTTCGGGTGTTCAGGAGGGCAAATTCGCCCCTCTGCAGTAAATTAGGGGCATAATCACCTCACTGCAGAAAATTAGGGGTGTAATCGCCCCACTGCAAAGAATCAGGAACGTAATCACCCCACTATGGAAAATCAAGGGCGTAATTGCCCCACTGCGGAAAATCAGGGGCGTAATTGCCCTTCTGTAGAAAATCAGGGGCGTAAACACCCCACTGTGGAAAATTCAGGACTTGGTTTGATGAAAATGACTATGGCAAGGACTTTAAAATGACAATGATAAGGCCAATTTTTCAAAAATTTCACTGGTTTCTCACAAGAAAACACTCTCAAGCAAACACAATCCTATGATTAGTGTTAAGGGTATGGCCAAAGAGGTCTTAATCTAGGATGCACAAGGTGTCTAGGGAGTCCTCGATATACTCTCAGTACGTGAGGCACAACCGTGAACACCAGCCCGTCACAAGCGTGAGTTGGGAACCTCAGCGAGATACTGAAGGGCTCAGACCAACTCTTCACATCTATCTAGGTATCACCCTAGCTTCGATGCTCTGCCAATTACGACATGACTGGATTGGGGTACAAATTTCACTCTCCCCCCTTTATATACCCCTCCGGTATGCGTGGTTGGAATCATCCCTTGGGGTGATGAAATCCCCAAGTACGTCCCACTAGAAAGAAAGCACTAATTGTTTCCAACTACTCCCTAGGATCACACAAAGTGCAAGGGGAAAGCAAAAACAAGCTAATGATGCCTTTGGGTAACAAAAAAGATAGACACAACAAGCAATGAATATTACTCCCCCTAATTAAACTATGTTCTTAGATTAAGGCAAACAGCAAGGATATTTTTAAAAGTTTGAGCGAACGGATAGCCCTGCAAGCAAATGTTAGATGTTTTATCCCGCTTTCTTCATCAACTTCACAAAAATATGCTGCAAAAAGTTAGCAAAAAACACAAATATCCTTGCAAGAATAGTGTTAGGGGGTTAATACTTGAAAATAGCAAAAAATCGAAGCCAAAATGACAGTTTTACCTTTCAAAATGTGTTGCTTCGCGGTGACAAGGGGGTGCAGTCACCCTTCTGCAGTAAATCAGGGGTGCAGTCGCCCTTCAGTGGAAAATCAGGGCGCAGTCGCCCTTTTGCAAAAAATTAGGGGCGCAGTCACCCCACTGCAGAAAATCAGGGGCCTAGTCGCCCCACTGTGGAAAAGTGTTAGCACAAAAATTTTAGCCCAGGGGGCATAGTCGCCTTTCGGCAAGAAAAGTGTTAGCAAAAAAATTTGGTCAAGGAGGGGGCGTAGTCACCCTTCTGCAAAAAAAGTGTTAGCCAAAAATTTCGGTCAAGGAGGGGGCATAGTCGCCCTTCTACAGAAAAATTGTTAGCCAAAAATTTTGGTCAAAGAGGGGGCGTAGTTTCCCTTCTGCGGAAAATCAGGGGCGCAGTTGCCCCACTATAGAAAATTAGGGGCGTAGTCACCCCACTACGGAAAATTAAGGGTCCAGTCGCCCCACTACAGAAAATCAAGGGCATAATCGCCCCACTGCAGAAAATCAGGGGCACAGTCGCCCCACTGCGGAAAATTAGGGGCATAGTCACCCTTCCACGACATATTCCTGCAAAAAACTTAACAACAGCAAACATGAAATATAGGAACCTGCTTGTGGGTCCCACCGGGCATGCCAAAAATGTGATATCCAAAATGTCTAACACATTCTAAGCAATTAAAATGCAATGGAAAAACATAAGGAAACACCTCAAGATTAACCTAAGAAATTTGTAAATGCAAAGAGGAAAGTGTTAAATGATGACAAATGGATATACCTCCCTTCTTGCAGCTGAAACTCCTTGGTTGGCCTTTGATTTTGATGTGGTTTGTATGCTCCTTGATGGATCTTGATGTGGCTAAATGAAGGATTTGACTATGTGCTTGGATGCAAATGTAAATGGATGAAATTGATGACTAGATGAGTGCACAAAATGGCAGCATTTAGTTGCAAATGGATAAGTCCCCCCAAATGCCTTAGAGGATGGGGTATTTATAGAGAAACTTGAATTCTCTAGAGAATTCAATGGTTGGGATTTATCCAACAAGGCCAAGATGAAGGGCTAAGGTGAGTTGAGGACTCACAAGCCCTCACATCTTGACATGTGGATTGTGAGATGGCTAAGGGTGAGATGATTTGTAGGTGATGTGGAAGGGAGGTACATGATGTGGAGGAAGGACAAGTACCTTCCAAGTACTTTGATGTGACCTTTCAATGATCACATGGGGAGAGGGAAAGCTTTGGTAGAATAAAAGTGAATTAAAAATTCACAATGATTGGAAGAATCTAGTGGATAAGACAAGGTCTCCAAAAAGGTGGGAGTTTATCGCATGTGACTTGATGTGACAAGTCAAAGATTCTAGAAGATGCATGGGAAAAGGGGATTCTAGGAGGAATAAAAGTGAATTAAAAATTCACATGGGGAAGAGAGGAGCCTAGGGTGAATAAAAAGGAATTAAAAATTCCTTGGGGATGGGGAGAGTTGACCAAGGTACTAATTAGGTTTGACTAATTAGTAATTAGAGGATAATTAGGGGTTAATGAGGATTAGAAGCCAACTTGCAAAAGTTGGAGGATGTGACACATCCTAATCAAGGATTAGGCATGTGCACATGAAGAGATTAAGAGATGGATTAGGATTAGATGAAAAAGACATGTGAGGAATTAAATAAATGTAATATTTATTTAATTCATTTGATGAAAAGAGGATTAAGGAGAGTAAGGTATTTAATTATTAATTAAATACCTTAGGGATTTTCCAGCATTAAAGATATTAATTAAATAATAATAATATTACTTAATTAACTCAGATAAGAGGATGTTTAGATGAAAAGTGATAAATTTGGATAAATTAAGTGTCCAAATTTGGATGTCTACAGGTATAAATACAAGATGAATTACTAGAGATAGTGTTTGGTGTTTTTTATGGTGTGTGAAGTTACAAATATAAGTAGTGATTTGTGTGTGAGCTTTAATGCCTAAGCCTACCTAAATTAGTGAGCAGAGGGTTTCTAAATTTTTAGCGGATCTGAAGTAACTGGAGGTAGTGAGTTGAAGGTTGCAGATGGTCAGGAGTTGCAATACAAGATCTTTTTGTTGCTTTGAGATGGTTTTCTCATTGTAACAATCATATTTCTTTTTTCTTTTAATATGATAGTGAGCCTTTGGAAGTGAGCCCTTCTTTCTTTTGAGAAGTGTGCCTTCCGATAGTGAGCCTATTGTATTTAGTGTTGCAGTTACTCTATATTGTGAGATAATCCTCACTATGGTACTTCCCTTCTTGGGTTTTCCATGTAAATCTAGTGTTCTTATGTGTTTGATGTGTTTGCATTACTGTTTCACATGTTAACATTTTGCTAATACTTAAAGAAAGCTTAAAAGTTATTAAGGATCTAAGGATAACAAGGATCTAAATGTTAATGAGGGTTTTGATGTTTTAATGTACAACTGATTCACCCCCCTCTCAACTGTCTTGTGCATTCAATAATTGGTATTAGAGAAAGGTTCCTTGGAAGAAGCTAAACTACTTAAGGTAAATCTAGATGGCGTACAAGAAAGAGGATTCTCTATTTGATTGATCAAATTATGCTTTCTAGAAGACCAAGATTGAAAGTTTCCTTGTCTCCCTATGGTTTGGAATTTGAAGTCAATTAAATATGGATATTCCAAATTCCTACAAAGTCTAGAAACTAATGATGAAATCAAGGATTATGAGAATAATTGAAAAGAAAGGTATACTCTCTTAAGAGGTCTTTTGGTGCAGGAGCACTTGGCAAAGTTGGAGCACCTGGCAAGGTTTAAGCTTTATTGTAGTTTTTGGTTAAAGTTTAATTTTGTTGTATTATGTAAGGTCCTGAAACACCATCTTAATTGTGTTTGAGGACCTTTTCTTCTTAGGTTAGAAGTTGAATAAGTTTTGCAATCCATTTTGTGGTTGTTTTCTAAGCTTGAGACCAAGGTTGTTAAACACATTGTGTTTTCCAACACTCAACTTTTGGTCATCCTTGAGCTCACAAAAGGAAACCTAACTATTTCCAAGAATTTTAAAAAGGAGCTCTCGACCTATTTGAAAGGTTGGAAGGTTTGGAACATTTGCAGTTTTTTTGAGAATAACAAAGAAACAATGATTTTGGTGTGGAAGTTTCTATTTTTCTATTCTTATTGTGTGACAGTTGCTATACGAATTGAAAGAGGAATTTTGTAGTTTATTTTGGCATGTAGTGAAGCCTCTAGTAGTTTTTTTTTGGCACATTAATTAGTTAATTCATCACTTTCATCCATTCTTGTAAATTCTCTATTTTTCCCTTATTGTTGTTCTGACTAGAAACTGTATAAATATGGGGTTTTAGGCTGCATTCCCTCTATACTAGGAAGCATGGACTTGATGGGAATGTGGCCAAGATCCCTGCCTATACATTTCTTAGTTGTAGAAGTCAGTAGGAGTTTTGGAATCATGATCAAAGTCTTTCCCTAGGCGAGTTTGTTGATACCCGGCTTGGGAAGACAGTGAAACACACAGTCCTAACATGGCAGGGGTGATGAATTTTTGATAGGGAAACACATGTAGTGGTTACAGGAGCCTTCATAAAGGTTGAAAAGAAGGTAGAGTTCTTGACTAATCATTTGGAGGCTGGAAAGAGCAGACAGACCAAGAAAATGGCCAATAAAACCCTAGTTTTTGGAGAAACCTGAGTTCTACCTGTGTACAGACAGAGAGTGTTCCAAAACCTAAAAATATTAAAGAGCTTGGAAAAAGAACCAAGGTGTCAGAAGGGAGTTTGGCACAATCTCATAAAGGTGAGGAGTTCCAACCAGCTTACTTGTGTAAGGAGGCCTAATAGGGGCTCAAGGCTAGTAGCCTTCCCAAACCCTAGAATAGGGTTATATGCTAGTGATGGAGAATTGAGATTTGTAGGTCCACCAAGGACCTTTGACAGATGATTTTGAAGCCAAGTAAGCTAACACACACCCTTGCAACAAGGTTGGGAAGCATTGGAGGTTAGCTAGTCTTTAAGTGTATTAAGGGCTAGTTGGTGAATGTGAGGAAAAGCACCAAGAATTGCTTGGTTAAGGCATTGTGAATGATAGCAGGGTTGGCCAGTAATACTAGGGGTTCTATTATTAGGGATAGGACTTATAGGTCAGGGTTAAAAATATCCCTTAGGAGTTCTCAAGGCAAGGACTCTGAGCATGGAATGGTGAGAGTTTCCATCCAACCCTGTCCCTATTAGATTGGTATCAGAGCAAGCCAAAATATTTGGGAAAGCAACTTATATGTCAGAAGTTGAGTCAAGTGAAACTCCTGCCATGGTAACAAATGCACAATTATCCAACAAGGTTGAAGAACAAGAAGAGGACAATAAGACCTTAAAAGAAAGAATAGAGCAACTTGAGAAAGCATTGAACAATGCAAGGTTGGAAGGAACAGTACCAAAGGAAGAAGAGGTTGCAGAAGAAGACAAGGTCCCTGAACCTAACCCTGTTCTGGAGGAGGAGCCTTTCTTGAAGGAATTGAAAGCCTTGAGTGGAAAAGGACTTGAGGGCATACCACTGTTTAGTGGAAAGATGGATCCTGATTTGGTCATGGATTGGATAGATGGCATGGAGAACCACTTTGAATGTGATGGAGTCACTGAAGCACAAAAAGTGAAGCTTTCCAAATCAAGGTTGAGAGGATCAGCTTTGACATGGTGGAAGTTTGTTCAGACAGAGAGGGAAAAAGAAGGCAAATAGCCCATTTCAACTTGGAAAGTAATGGTTGCTAAGGTAAAGGAAGCCTATATGTCAGATGATTATGAGATCTAACTTCACAAGAAGAGGCAAAGTCTGAGGCAGAAAGACCAAGATGTAAACACCTATACTGAAGAGTTCCAAAAGCTTTGCTTGAGGTCTAATGTGACAGAGGATGAGAGCCTAAAAGTGGCTAGATACCTGAATGGTTTGAAGTGGAACATCCAAGAAGAGATGGCTCTTTTGAGTCCTAAAATAGTCCACCAATGTTATTAGTTGGCCATAAAGATTGAGGAAAGGAACAAAAGAAAGCATGATTAGTCTTCTAAGGGTAGAGGCAAAGGCAGAGATCAAAGAGGATAGCGTGGTGGTTACCAAGGTAGAGGTAATGATCAAAGAAACCAAGGAGAATCTAAGCTCACTAAGCATGGAGGTGAAACATCTTCAAGAGGAGGATTTAACAGAGGGAGAGGACCTCAAGGAGGTTCAAACAGAGGAAGAGGAGCAGGTAGGAGTAATTCTTACTTTGCAAACATGAAGTGTTATTATTGTAACCAACTAGGCCACCCTTCTTATAGATGCCTGGAGAAAGCTTCTTCTTCAAGCAATGAAAAGAGAGTGGCCTATGCACAAGAGGACACCATGAGTCTTAAGGCAATTGAGATCAGTCATATAGAATCTGAAATTAGAGAGAGTTTGATGCTTAATAGAGTGTTGATCAGACAGCCAGTCAAGGAGGAACCTAAGCAAAGAAGAGCTCTTTTTAGAGTAAGGTGCAAAATACTTGGTAAATTATTCAAGGTCATTGTAGATTCTGGTTCTACAGATAATATAATTTTAGAGGAGGCAGTAACTAAGCTTAAATTGCAAAAGGTACCTCATACCAACCCCTACAAGGTCACATGGATGAATAAAGGGTAGAGTGTTTTGGTGAATGAGCAAGTAACCGTGGAATTTTCAATTGGAGGCTATAAGGACAAGCTGGTTTGTGATGTATTACCCATGGATGCATGCCATCTACTACTAGGCAGACCATGGCAATATGATAGAAGTTCCATTTATGATGGGAAGGAGAACACCATTTCATTCAAGAAGGATGGAAGAACCTTCAAGCTGCAGTCATTGACAGAGGAAGATGAAGGGCAGTCCAGGGTACCAAACATCATGTTGAGTAGTGGTAAAGAGTTTATCAGCAATCTACATCAAGGAGGTGAAGGATATGTGATCATGATGCAGCCCAAAGAAGAAGAAAAGGCTGAAAGGACAATCTTACCAGAAGCAGTCCAAAAATTGCTTGATAGATACAAGAGTATAGTCAGTGATGGAACACCTACAACTCTACCACCAAAGAGAGCAATAAGTCATCAAATTGACTTTATACCTAGAGCCTCATTTCCTAACAAAGCAGCATACAAGCTCACTCTGGAGCAGAACCTAGAGGTGGCTAGGCAAGTGGAAGAATTGTTGAATCAAGGTCTAATTCAAAAGAGCATCAGCCCATGTGCAGTCTCGGTGGTTTTGACAACTAAGAAAGGAGGTAAGTGGAGAATTTGTACTGATTCTAGAGAAATCAATAGGATTACAATCAGATATAGATTCCCTATCCCTAGAATAGAAGATTTAATGGATTGCCTTGGAGGAGCACAGTATTTCACTAAGTTGGACCTCAAGAGTGGCTACCATCAGATTAGAATTAAGGAAGGTGATGAGTGGAAGACATATTTTAAAACAAATGATGGCTTATATGAGTGGAAAGTGATGCCATTTGGCCTCTCAAATGCCCCTAGCATGTTCATGAGACTAATGAATGAGGTGCTTAAGGATTTCATAGGAATCTTTGTAGTAGTCTATCTTGATGACATACTGATTTTTAGTAAGACAGCAAAAGAACATTTGAAGCATGTGGAGATGGTTCTTAAAAGGTTGCAAGAAGAGAAATTGGCAATTAACCTTGAGAAGTGTGAGTTCTTTAAACAAGAAATTGTGTATCTAGGATTTGTAGTATCCCAAGGAACATTGAAGATGGATCCAAGCAAGGTGGAAGCCATCCTAAACTAGCCTACACCAACCACAGCAACAGAGGTAAGGAGTTTTCATGGTTTAGCTCAATTTTATAGTAAATGTATAAGGAACTTTAGTGGCATCTGTGCACCAGTATTAGATACAATCAAGGGTGGTTAGAAAACAAAGTTTAAGTGGACTCAAGAGGCTGATAAAGGGTTTGAGAAACTAAAACAAGAAGTGGCAACTCAACCTATTTTGTTATTGCCTAGTTTTGATAAGTTGTTCACAATTGAGTGTGATGCAAGTGGAGTAGTAGTAGGAGGAGTACTTAGTCAAGAAGATAGGCCTGTAGCCTTCTTTAGTGAAAAGCTCAATGAAGCCAAGCAAAAATATTCCACCTATGATCTAGAATTATATGCTTTAGTGCAGTCCCTTAGGAAGTGGAGGCATTATTTGTTGCCCAAAGAGTTTGTGGTCTTCACTGATAACCAGGCACTCAGTTACATTAACACCCAAGAGAAGCTGAGTAATAGACATTTGAAATGGATAGAATACATCCAAGCCTTCACATTCACTATCAAGCACAAGAAGGGACAAATGGATAAGGTGGCAGATGCATTAAGCAGAAGGTTGTTGACAATCCAAGAGATACAGCTGAAGAGCATTGGATTAGAGAGTTTCAAAGACCTCTATGGTGAAGATGAAGACTTCTCAGAAGCTTATAAGGTATGCTATGATTTTGAGAATCATTTTCATAGTCAATATGTTGAGTATATGCTGCAAAATGGACTGTTATTTAAGGGCAGTCAGTTATGTGTTCCAAGAGGATCCATGAGGAAAAATTTGATTCAAGAAAAGCATAATGGTAGTCTTAGTGGACATTTTGGTATTAATAAAACTTTAGAGCTTGTTCGATGGTTCTATTACTAGCCAAAGTTAGCAAGAGATGTTAGAAAATATGTGGAATAGTGTGTTGTATGCATGAAAGCTAAAGGAGGAGCTAGCAATGCTGGTTTGTATCAACCCCTGCCCATTCCAAATAGACCATGGGAGTGTGTGAGCATGGATTTTGTTGTAGGTCTTCCTAAGACCAAGACAAGTTTTGATAGTGTTTATGTTGTGTTAGATAGATTTAGTAAGATGAGTCACTTTATTCCCTGCAAAACTACTCATGATGCAAGCTACATAGCACACCTTTTCTTTAGGGAGGTTGTAAGAATCCATGGCTTACCTTTAAGCATTATTTCTGACAGAGATGTGAAGTTCATGAGTCATTTTTGGAAGACTCTATGGAGCAGATTGGGTACAAATCTGTCATTTGGATCAGCTTACCATCCTCAGACCGATGGTCAAATAGAGGTGGTTAACAGAGTGTTGGGTAATCTTTTAAGGTGCTTGACTAAAGAATATGGACAGACATGGAATATGGTGATCTCCCAAGCTGAATATGCTTATAATGACAGTGTCAATAGAACTACAAGGAAAAGTCCTTTTGAGGTTGTGTATGGGATGCACCCAAGAGGCATTTGTGAACTCAAAGACCTTGGAACAATGGAAAATAGGAGTGGACATGATGTAGAATATTTCACTCAAACCATGAAGGAAATTCATGAGCAGGTCAAGAAGACAGTTACAGCAGCAACCCAAAAGTTGAAGGAGAATGTTGATTTGTCAAGGAAGGATGTAGAATTTGTAGTTGGGGACTATGTTATGGTCCACCTCAACAAATCCAGATTGTAGAAGGGCATGGCAACCAAGTTATAGATGAAAAGAGTGGGTCCATGCAAGGTGTTAGCCAAATATGGCAAGAATGCATATAAGGTGGAATTGCCATCAGATTTGGGCATCTCTCTAGTTTTCAATGTTGCTGATTTGATCAAGTATAAGGGATCAGTCAAAGATGAGGATCAGAACAGTACGGAAATCTTCAAGGACATCAGTAATGTGACTCTTCCTCACCAAGATAAGGGTATGTGCAGGATCATGGTATGCCAAAAAGTGGCAATATTTGTAGGGTATGTGGCTGACGACGTTTTTTTCACCCAAAATTAATGAAACGAAAAGGGTTTTTAGAGGAGATTCTCAGATTTCCAAAAATATAAATTATGATTTAATTTGAATTTAATAAATAATTATTATTCATTTTCTATTAGAATTATGACTAAAGTCCTGATCGATAGGCTGATTGAAAAACATCTTTAACTTTCAAACGGTATCATATTTTTTGAATCCAAAAAATGCATCACATTCTATGCTTTACATACTATCGGATTAAAAAAGAAAAATTAAATTTCATGAATTTTGACCAAGTTATGGTGTAGACAGAGCTTTTATATTTTCTAAAATTTGTAATAAAAATTCATAATTAATTATTTACTTGGAAAAAATTACAAAAAGTATGCATCACATCCGACATGAGTCCTCTACTTATATATAAAATCTTACAAAAAATATTATCATTTTATTATGGTTAGGGTGGTCGAGACACCTACTTCTTATTTTTCCCTAAAATTTAAGTACTCTGCATTGAAATTTCAAATTTTCACCAAATAGATTTTATTTATTTTAAATAAACCTAGTATTTTAGAAACTACATTCAATTTTCTACAAATTCTATTCTTACATATTTTGAAATAATATAGATAACTTATTCAAATATTTACGTCAAGTTGCCTAACACTGATTTTTCTGAATTTTTTGCCACTTAAGGGCCTGTTTGGCATACCATGATCCTGCACATGCCCATAAGCTTCAGGTAGAGAAGATCTTGCAATCAAGAGTGCAGAAAGCTAGAAGACATAAGGTGTATATGAAGCACCTAATCAAATGGAAGAACAAACCAGAATCAGAAGCTACTTGGATATAGGAAGATCAGTTCAAGAAGTTTGGTGTTGACCTATCATTGCTCTCTCCTTCCTCTCCTTAGTTGTTTGGGCTGAGAGGGGGAGAATGGTGCAGGAGCACCTGGCAAAGTTGGAGCACCTAGCAAGGTTTAAGCTTTATTGTACTTTTTGGTTAAAGTTTAACTTTGTTGTGTTATGTAAGGTCTTGAAACACCATCTTAATTGTGTTTGAGTACCTTTTCTTCTTAGGTTAGAAGTTGAATAAGTTTTGCAATCCATTTTGTGGTTGTTTTCTAAGCTTGAGACCAAGGTTACTAAACACATTGTGTTTTCCAACACTCAACTTTTGGTCGTCCTTGAGATCGTAAAAGGAAACCTAACTGTTTCCAAGCATTTTAAAAGGGATCTCTTGACCTATTTGAAAGGTTGGAAGGTTTGGAACATTTGCAGTTTTTTTGAGAATAACAAAGAAACAGTGATTTTGGTGTGGAAGTTTTTATTTTTCTGTTCTTGTTGTGTGACAGCTGCTATATGAATTGAAAGAGGCATTTTGTAGTTTATTTTGGCATGTAGTGAAGCCTCTAGTAGTTTTTTTTTTGGCACATTAATTATTTAATTCATCACTTTCATCCATTCTTGTAAATTCTCTGTTTTTCCCTTATTGCTATTCTGACTAGAAACTATATAAATATGGGGTTTTAAGCTACATTCCCTCCGTACCAAGAAGCATGGACTTGATGGGAATGTGGCTAGGATCCTTTCCTATACATATCTTAGTTGTAGAAGTCAGTAGGAGTTCTGGAATCATGATCAAAGTCTTTCCCTAAGCAAGTTTGTTGATACCTGGCTTGGGAAGACAGTGAAACACACAGTCCTAACATGGCAGGGGTGATGAATTTTTGATAGGGAAATGCATGTAGTTGTTGTAGGAGCCTTCATAAAGGTTGACAAGAAGGTAGAGTTCTTGACTGATCATTTGGAGGCTAGAAAGAGAAAACAGACCAAGAAAATGGCCAATAAAACCCTAGTTTTTGGAGAAACCTAAGTTTTGCCTGTGTACGGACAGAGAGGGTTCCAAAACCTAAAAAATATTAAAGAGCTTGGAAAAAGAACTAGGGTGTCAGAAGGGAGTTTGGAACAATCTCATAAAGGTGAGGAGTTCTAACCAGTTTACTTGTATAAGGAGGCCTAATAGGGGCTCAAGGCTAGTAGCCTTCCCAAACCCTAGAATAGGGTTATATGCTAGTGATGGAGAATTGAGATTTGTAGGTCAACCAAGGACCTTTGACAGATGATTTTGAAGCCAAGTAAGCTAAAACACACCCCTACAACAAGGTTGGGAAGCATTGGAGGTTAGCTAGTATTTAAGTGTATTAAGGGCTAGTTGGTGAATGTGAGGAAAAGCACCAAGAATTGCTTGGTTAAGGCATTGTGAATGATAGCAGGGTTGGCCAGTAAGACCAAGGGTTCTATTATTAGGGATAGGACTTATAGGTCAGGGTTAAAAAGATCCCTTAGGAGTTTTCAAGGCAAGAACTCTGAGCATGGAACGGTGAGAGTTTCCATCCAACCCTGTCCCTATCATCTTTCTAATTCAAAACTTGTGAAGGTTATGAGCAAAAAATTTGCAAAAATATTTGGAAGAATCTGGAAAGTATCTATGAAGGAGATGATGAGGTCAAGAAAGAAAAGATGCAAAATTTGAAGAATAAGTTTGAAACCCTAAAGATGTTATAGGATGAAGATATTACAAGCTACATGCATAAAGTAGACAAATTTTTCAATTCCATTAGAGGGCTTAGTGGGAAACTTGAAGAAGATGAGGTGGTAAAGAAGGTACTAAGAACTCTTCTTAAATCCTACAGTTTTAAAGTTTTTGCTATTGAGGAAGCTCAAAATTTAGACCATTCTTCTAAAGATCATTGCTTGGTTCTTCAACTACTTATGAATTGAGAGGGCTTGTCCCAAGTGATTCAAGAAAAGAGATTACTTTTAAAGTTGGGAAAATAGAGAAGAATGGAGAATTAGATCCAGATGATCTTGATGAGATAGAAGAAAATTTTGTAAGGAGATTGAAAGGGGTTTTGGAAAAAAGAGAGGCAACTTACCTTTCAAATGTTTCAATTGTGGAAAGATATGTCATTATGCTTCAAGATGTCCATCCAAAGTTTCAAATGACAAATACAAGGATTAAAAATTTAAATTTGTTAAGAGAAGTTGATATGTTAAAGAATATTCTATTATATTCGATGATGAATCTGATTACTCAGATGATGAAAATGATGAATGCTTATTCATGGTTCTAAATGTTGGCACTAATTCTAAAAGATGTATGAAGAAAATTTCTCCAAAAATAGGTCACAATATTTGAAAAGGGACTATGGTGACTTATTTCCATGCTAGAGTGGAGAAAAATCACTAGATAATTGACAACAGATGCTCAAATCATATGATAGGTGATAAGAATATGTTTTTAAAGTTTCAGAATTTTATGGATGTCTAGTTAATTTTGGCGATGATATATCTGCTAAGATATGTGGAAAAGGTTCAATTAGTTTTGATGGAAAGAAAATACAGATGATTTACTTTATGTCAAGGGTCTTCGACATAATCTTCTAAGTGTGGGACAAATGTGTAGCAAAGGATCCAATCTTGTATTTGAAGATGATGGTTGTCAAATTAAAAAAGACTTTGAAACTCTAGTTTCTCTAGGAACAAGGAAAAATGGGAATATTTATCAACTCAAAGGTGTTAATGGTTAGTGCTTTATGACTCAAATCAATAAAGTTGGCTATGGCATAAAATAACATGTCACATCAATTTTGATAGCCTATGTAGGATCATCTCTACTCAAGCTATGAGAGATCTTCCAAACACTACAAAGCCTATCAATATAGTTTTCTAGGAATGTTAAGTTGGGAAGCAACCTAGAAAGAGGTTCAATACCAAAGAATATTATATCGCAGGTTCTTTGGAGTTGGTGCATATAGAACTATGTCGACCTACCAGAATAAGAAGCTTTCAAGATGATAGGTATTTCATGTTGTTGATTGATGACTACTCTAGAATGACTTGGGTAACTTTTCTAAAGGATAAATTAGAAGCTATAGACAAGTTCAAGGCATTTAAGGCAATGGTTGAGAATGAAATGGATGTGAAAATTAAGTGTTTGAGGTTTGATAGAGGTGGAGAGTTCACCTCCAATTATTTTAACTATTTTTGTGAAGATCATGGAATCAAGAGGCATTTGTCAACTCTTGGGACTCCTTAGTAGAATGGAGTGGTAGAATGGAAGAATAAGACTATTCAAGAAGCAACAAGGACAATGATGAGAGAAGAAAATCTATCAAGTGTCTATTGGAGAGAATTAATTCATACTGTAGTTTACATTTTAAATAGAGTGCAAGAAAGAACAACCAGTTCAAAGACCCCATATGAGTTATGGTATGGAAAGACTCCTACTATCAATTATTTTAGATTATTTGGAAGAAAATGTTATATTAGAAGAGATGAAGAAAACTTAGGAAAGTTTGATGCACAATATCTGTTGAAGGAATCTTTCTTGGTTATTCCATAAGAAATAAGGCTTACTAGTGCTACAACAAGAGGCTAAAAGGGATTATTGAAAGCATAAGTGTCAAATTAGATGAAGAAACAAATAAAATCCTAGCACTAGTAGAAGGATATGAATTTGATGAGTCCTCTTGTAGAGAAGAAGAAAAAGAAAAAAAGGAGAAAAAGTTTTAGGTTGAAGAGGAAGATGCTATGAAAAGAATTGCTAAGAATCCTAAGTAGGGTATGTCCAGGATCATGATGAGCCAAAAAGTGGCAATATGATGAGTATGTGTAGGGTATGTAGTTGAAAAAATTTTCTTTACCCAAAATTGATGAAACGAAAAGGGTTTTTAAAGGAGATTCTCAGCTTTCCACCAATATAAATTATGCTTTAAACTTTGAATTTAATAAATATTTATTATTTATTTTCTATTTGAATTACAACTAAAGTCCTGATTGATAGGTTGATTGGAAAACATCTATAGCTTTCAAATGGTATCAAATTTTTTGAATCCAAAACATGCATCACATTTTATGCTTCACATACTATACGATTAAAAAAAATGAATTTCATGAATTTTTGACCAAGTTAAGTTGGTCAAATATACAATTTTTTATATTTTGTAAGAGTTGTAATAAAAAAAATCATAATTAATTATTTACTTGGAAAAAAATTACAAAAAATATGCATCACATTGAGACATGAGTCCTCTACTTATATCTAAAAGCTTGTTAAAAAATATTATCATTTTATTGTGGTTAGGGTGGTCAGACAGACACCTACTTCTTATTTTTTCCCTGAAATTTAAGTACTACATTGAAATTTCAAATTTTCACCCAATAGATTTTTTTAAAATAAACTAGTAGTTTAGAAACTACGTTCAATTTGCTATAGATTCTGTTCTTACATATTTTTGAAATAATATAGATAACTTATTCAAATTTTTACATCAAATTGCCTAACTCTGATTTTTCTAAATTTTTGGCCACTTAAGGGCCTATTTTTTCCATGATCATCCTGCACATACCTTGTATTTGCAAAAGAATCATTCTAAATATCAAATTATTGCTGACAAAAGTAGAGGTTTATTGACAATAATAAAGTTTGTTATGACATAAGAATAGGTAAATCTATGTTTACTTTTCAAAGTTGAGCCTAAAATAATGATTGAGGCATGCAAAGATGAATATTGGATGAAGGTTGGGTTGAGGCCCTAGCTTGGTTGGCTAAATCTTTCCTATTGGAGGAGGTTGGTCACGAGGTCTAGTCTCCCCCACTGTCATGGTACCAGAGGGCATGTCGCACCAGCACTACCAATCACATTAAAAAATTTACCAGGCATACTGTAGTTTATAGGGGGTCGTGCTACCCGATCCTTGCAGTCTAAAAAAAATATTGGATAAAGGTTATGGAAGAATAATTAATGCAGATTGAGAAGAATCAGAATTGGGAACTTGTCTGAAGACCAACAAACAAGAATGTGATTGTAACTAATTGGATGTTTTAGAACAAGCTTAATGAGAATAAAGTTGTTAGGAACAAGGCAAGCCTTGTGTGTAAAAGACAACTAGCAAGTAGAAGGAATAGAGTTTGAGGAGACATTTCTCTAGTGGAAAGAAGGAAGCTATCAAAATGTTTTTGGCCTTTCCAACACATAAATATTTCAATGTATATCAAATGGATGTGAATTCTATATTCTTGAATAGTGAGTTGAATGACGAGGTATACATTGAACAACCATAAGGATTTTAGTTGTCAGATAATCCTAATATGGTTTGCAGGTTGAAGAATGCATTGTATGGACTCAAGAAAGCTCCTAGATCTTGGTATGCAAGTTTGGATAGGTACTTGTTGTAGTAGGGATTTAATGAAGGTACCATAGATAGGAACCTTTATTTCAAATTTGAGAAAGATTAAATCTTGATTGTGGTTATATATGTTGATGATAGAACATTGGAGGAAATAAAGAAATTTAAAAAATATTTGCAAAGTAGATGCAAAATGAGTTTTAAATGTCAATGTTTAGGGAGATGAATTTCTTCCTTGGGCTACAAATCTATTAGACAGAAAAAATTATCTTCATTTCATAATCAAAGTATGTCAAGGAAATGTTGGAGAAGTTTGGAATGGAAGACTCTAAACCAATATGTACTTGTATGGTTACTAGTTGCAAGTTGAGGAAGATTGATGAATCTCCTAAGGATGAATAAAGAAATTACATATTAATGATTGGTGTACTGCTATACCTAACTTCTACTAGACCAAATATCATGCATAGGGTATGTGCAAGATCATGATGGCCCAAAAAGCGGCAATATGATGGGTATGTGGCTGACAATTTTTTTTTGCCCAAAATTGATGAAACAAAAAGGGTTTTTAAAGGAGATTCTCAAATTTTCACCAATATAAATTATGCCTTACTTTGAATTTAATAAGTAATTATTATTCATTTTTTATTCAAATTACGACTAAAGTCCTGATTGATAGGCTGATTGAAAAACATTTATAGCTTTCAAACGGTATCACATTTTTTGAATCCAAAACATGCATCACATTCTATGCTTCACTTACTATAGGATTAAAAAAAGAAAATTTGAATTTCTTAAAATTTTGACCAAGTTAAGGTGGTCAGACATACAAGTTTTTATATTTTTAAAAATTTGTAATAAAAAATTCATAATTAATTATTTACTTGGAAAAAAATTACAAAAAAAATGCATCACATCAGGACATGAGTCCTCTACTTATATCTAAAATATTATAAAAGAATATTATCATTTTATTGTGGTAGGGTGGTAAGACAGACACCTACTTATTTTTTTCCTGAAATTTAAGTACTACTGCATTGAAATTTCAAATTTTCACCAATTTTATTTTTTTAAACAAACCTAGTAGTTTAGAAACTAAATTCAATTTGCTACAGATTATATTCATACATATTTTTGAAATAATATAGATAACTTATTCAAATTTTTACGTCAAGTTTCCTAACTCTGAATTTTTTGAATTTTTTTATCACTTAAGGGCCTGTTTTTTCCATGATGATCCTGCACATACCCCACACATTTTTTTCTTGTGGCTAGATTTCAAGAAGACCCAAGAGAGTCACATGTGTTAGCAGTAAAAAGAGTATTTAGATAGTTGAAGGAAGATATGAAATATGGCTTGTGGTATCCAAAGGATATTGATTTCTCTATAAGTGCTTACACAGATGTATATTGGGCAAGTTGTGTAGATGGTAAAATAAGTACAAGTGGTTGTGCTTTCTTTCTTGGAAGTAGATTGGTTTAATGGCTAAGTAAAAATCCATATTCAATGCCATTATCTACTGTAGAAGCAAAATGTATTGTTGCAGCATCTTGTTGCACATAGGTGTTGTGGATGAAATAGACTTTGAAGGATATCAAAATATTATATGATGGACATATTTCTATCTTATGCAATAATACACGTGCTATCAATATTTCAAAGAATTTGATAATGCATTCAAGGAAAAATCATATATCAATTTGGTATCACTTTCTAAGAGAGAAAGTATTAGAAAGTGAAGTGAATTTTGAGTATATGCCTAGAGAGGATCAAGTTGCAGATATCTTCACAAAGTCTCTTCCTAAAGATACATTCGAGTATCTCTAAAAAAAGTTATGGGTTATTGCTCCTCCTTTCAACTAGATGCATAAGGGTGTGCATCAATATGGTGAAGAAATTCAAGATTAATTCTTTGTCTTAGAATAATGAAGGATACCTCTCAGGGGGAGTAGGTAGTAGTGTTCTCAGTTGTTGTAGTCAAGGGGAGCTAGTGTTATCATTTGGTGTTCTAACTATAGGTACAGAGAGAGATAATAGCTGTAAAGTATGCAAGTGTTTTCCTTTTTCAATTGTGTCAAAGGAGAAGAGAAGATGAGGAAAAGGTTGGTTGTAGATTTTGGGAGAGAGACAAAGTATGTGTGTTGATTATAGATGAAAGTTGTCAAAGGAGGAGAAGAGAAGAGAAAAAAAGTATATATGAATGGTGTCAAAGTGGTTGCAAAGAAAAGGAACTATGTGTTGCACTTTTCTATTGATGTAAAAGGGGGAGAGTATTTCAGTTAAAAAACCATCATACAGTTTGTTTGTCAGGGAGAGAGAGTTAACTAAAAATCCATATGAATATAGGAGGAGAGAAGTTCAATGTAAAACCATGAAAAATCATAAGGAAAGAGTTAGCTAATAGTGCATATGGGAGTGTTGATAAAAGAGAAAATGTTGGAAAGAATAAATTCTTGTGTAAGGGGAGTAGTGTGCACTAATGTGCAGTATGAATTGGTTATCAAAGATTTTGTTGTTGTTATTGATGGTTTTTCATATCAAGTGTTGCCATCAATTATAAAGGGGAAGATTGTTATAAGTTTGTGTTGTCATTGATGTCAACAAAGCTATGTTGTTGCATTGATGTCAACCTTGGATAGAGATTGTTGGAGGTTTTCTTTGGTGTCAATCTTCGAAGAAGATTTGATTGGTTGCATTATGTTTTCATTAGTAGTATCACTAATGTCAACCTCTAAGGAATATATGATGAGAAATTTCTTGTGGATGTCGACCCTAGTGTGGTTGAGATGCATTTTTAGATGTTGTGGTTATGTGGTACTTGGTTTTCAACTTATTTTGACAAAATTTGAATAAAAGAAAAAATAGTGTGCTAGAAAGGTGTTAAGTGTGGCATAGTAGTGCTCCAGTTTGTGTCATGCATTTCTTCAATATTAAATATATTCCTGTGTGGTTCATATATGTTGGCCATAAGTGTTCAAAGGTGTTATATCTAGAGCTTCAGGTTCTAGATCATTTGGCAAAGGAAGTTGTGTTCACCAGTGTGTGAATAATTTAGTTGAGTTGTCTAGGAGAAATGAAATTGCTCAACATTTATTTTTGTTGTAGTTTTTAGTCTTACAAATCTAGGAACATGTTAATATTGTTAGTATCTATCTTCCCTTAAAGTTGTTTGAGATTTGTTCTATGCAAGTTTGGATTCACAGTTACAATATGTGGAAGGTTAATTTTTTGTATAAAATGAATATATTCTTTAGTTGTATGAGATTTCAATGATCTCTGTGTATTTTAGGGTGATGATGGAATATTCCAAAATGCTTTATGATGGTGTGTATGGTTCTTGAGTTAGTCTTGGAATTTTTGAAGTGTGTACTTAATTGTTAAGGGTGTTAACACAAGTTCAACCGACCTAGCTTGTTAACACTAATTGCAAAGGGTGTTTATTGTTTGTGGAACCATGGTGTAGCATGGTGATAATTTTAGTCCTAGTTAAGTTGTCGTGCCATCTGCCTTCACTTCTTTCCACCATATAAGTGTTTGGTGCTGACCTAATTTAATTTGCATATTTGAGGTGCATAGCCGACCTTGGAGAATGTTTTCAAGGTTGAGTATCTAGTATAAATACAAGATGAATTATTGGAGAGAGTGTTTGGTGTGCTGTATGGTGTGCAAAGATGAGAATATAAGAAGAATTAGTAATTTATGTGTGATCATTAATGCCTAAGGCTACCTAAAGCAGTGAGTAGAGGGTGTCTACATTTTCAATGGATCTGAAGTTATTTGAGGTAATGAGCTAAAGGTTGTGGATGGACAAGAGTTGAAATGCTGGATCTTTCCTATTGCTTTGAGATATATTTCTCATTGTAACAATATTCTTTCTTCTTTCTTCTAATCTGGTAGTGAGCCCTTCTTTCTTTTGGGAAGTGTTCCTTCTGAGAGTGAGCCTATTGTATTTTGTGTTGCAATTACTTTATATTTTGAGCTAATCCTCATCATGGTTTTTCCCTTCTTTGTTTTTCTATGTAAATCTAGTGTTCTTATGTTTTTCAAATGTTGTTTCACATGTTAACATTCTATTAATGCTTAAATAAGGCATAAAATTTAAGTATTTAAGGGATAACAAGGATTTGAATGTTAATGAGGTTTTTAATGTTTTAATGTACAACTAATTCACCCTTATCTTAGTTGTTTTATGCATTCAACACACTACTTTTTAGATTTCTTAATATGGAAGAAGTTTTAATATCGGTCTATGTTATTTTGTAGTTGTTCTCTTCTTCCATGGTACTCCACACAATAGATTGGTTTTTCTAAATTCTAGAATTTCACAATTCACCATATATGTTGTCCAAAGTACTGGTCTCTTACTTTCTGATGAGGGTCTAGCCCGAGACTTAGAAAATAACCCACAAACAAGAGAATAATTTTATTATTCAAAAAATGGAGCTTCTTACATGCAGAGGATCTAAAGTCCCCAAGTTCCACAACACATGCAAGTTACAGAAAGCTATAGAATCACCCTTTTGTAATATGCGAGCTTGTCCCTAAAAAGTTACCCAAAAATTAGAAACCCGCCCATAAATAGAGCTCCTCTTTAATTTGGAGCCAAAACAACATTCAAATTTGAGTTTAGGTGGTTTGGCGCCAAAAAATTACAACTTGAAGTTCAAATTTCAAAAGAACATTTGCAATTGTATCTTCTAGAAAGTGTGCCAACTTCCTGGGGCCATAACTTTTGATCTGGGACTCCGATTCACGAACCGTTTGAACCGTTGGAAAGGTCTCGAAGTCAATAACACGATCAAAATTGGCTATGCCAATTTTAGCAAGTTTCAGGGCCGATCTAAGAACTCTAAGTGCCTCAAATCTAACTCGAAATATTTTTAGGTGCAAATCTGGGAAACTAAAACTGCAATATCTTTCAACCCAAGAATAGAAAATGAAAACCGTAAATTGGGAATTTCATTATGACGAAAAGGGTATCCAAAAATGTAAAAAAATATAAAAATCGAGAAACTTGAAATTTAACTATTTTTGGGTGATGCAAGATTGCCCTTAGACCACTGGATGCTCCTGCATCACTTTCTTCCCTTTCTTTGTCTATTTCTTCATCTATTATATCAATCTTAAGGGGTGACTCTTGGTCTAGGGGTTATGTTTGTTCTTTTTACCTTTCCATTTGTGACTCTATATTTTGTTAATGATTGATATCATCTTATGTTTATTTAAAAAATACTATAGATTAGGTTCTACCACTTCATCTTTTTATTCTTTTATGATATCTTTTGCTTCCAATTCTTCTCCTCTTTCCATCTTTCCTTTTCCTACCCCCACATCGATGTGCTTAGTAGCACCCTTCTTGGTGTGCTCCATCTATGTCCTTAAGATTTTGTTTGTCACTCTTCCCAATTGCTATTTTCCCTTATTTCTACTTCCCTCTTGTGGTATTTCTTCCCTTTCCTAGGTTTTCTTTATCTTTCTTTCTTTCACACTCATCTCAATTCCTAATTTGATGATCTCAATTAGCTCTCTTCCTCTTTTGGTTTTCCATTTTCCCATATGTATTCTTAGTCTATTATTTTCCTCTATATCATGATTCCAAAATTTTTTCTACAAAAATTAACATATTTTTAAGGATCTATGGGATCCTCCCCCCTTTCCATTTGTCATCCTTGTTGGGGTTTCTAGCTAATGGTCTAGCATCTGCTAAAGGGTAGCTACTACTTAGACTTAGAGACCCTAGGTTAGTGGCCAATGAACAAGAGATGACCGATTGGAAAGCCTCTCCTCTACACTTTAGGCTCTATAGGACCAAGGTGGGTATCCCTATACATCAATGCAAATCATCACATTGTACAATGGTGGAAGGCTGGTGCAGGTGCACCAACACAAAGAAGGATACAAATGGAGGTCAACATGCCAAGTCTAGAAATTAGGGTCTTTAGGCATTAGATATGGTATATTTAAACTAAATAAGGTCTATTGAGACTATATTCTATGTGATTTGGGGATTTTTGAGTCTTTACTGTCAAATATGTAAAAAGTTGCAAAATTGTAAATGTTGTCAAAAGCAAGAATTGAAAAAAAAAGGTAATTTTTTTAGAATATGAAGGGTCAAGGATTTTAAAAGTCAGTTATAGGCATTAGGAAATTGGAATTTGAATGGAATATGTATAAAAATCCTCTACATGGCTCATGTATTGGTTGTTGAAGTTTATTTTGAATCATCCATATCAAATACAACGAGTTTTTTCTACAAATTCACTATTATTCTGCACTTTCTTGGAACTATACAGACCCATACAAATTGTAGAGGCTCTAAAACTTTTTTTTTTGTGTAGATACATGAATTATCTTTCATTTACTTAAATTTTGAGAGTCTAATATTTAGTATTGAGGGAGATCCCTTTGATTTTCTAAAACTGCATATAAGAAATAGTGAGGGGTTTGTTTGAGGTTTCAATAATGTTTTAAAGTCATTCCATCTATTGTCATGGCATGTACCTTAGTGTAATGACTTGTCACATAGTAGAATAGGTGTTCATATGGTTTAGGAGTAGGAAGTAGGTTGTTGGTTTTGGGATGATGCCCTAGGGTTGGATAGTGCATTTTTCATATGAAAATGAGGTGTTAATGAAGGGTTTTGTCAAATTGTTGAGGGAACAGTATGTGTAATGGTTATTTGACCTTTATTAAGGTATTTTTAATCTGTTGGATGCATTTATTGAGTTTGGTAAGTCTGGAAATTAGGAGTTTTAATAAACCCTAGGTTATTTGCATGAAATTTGAGGGTTTGGTGGTTCAACTTCTAAAAGGTCATGAACCTAAGAATTGATGGTGGAATTTGTTTTTTTGGACCAAAATTAGTGTTTTTATATTGATTTTAGGAGTTAATATGGTGGTTAGGAAGTACTTCCTTTGTAAAAGAGGGCTATTTGGAGGCCTAAAAGGCAAGGTAGCCTATTGGTTTTCAATATTGTTGCAAAGAAACTTTATTGGATCTTTTGGTATGTTGTGTTGGATCATGAAGTGAGTCTTATAAGGTTTCAAGAAGGTATCTATATGACCTCTAAAAGAAATTATGAATAGTCTGTTTTGGAGGGCTACAAGCCTCTAGTTGTGAGTTTGAGAAAAGGGGAGTGAATAGTGTTGTAAGAGTTGATTCCTTGTTTAAGTCTGGTCAATTTGAGTTCAGTAGGGGTATCCACCACCTAGGTTTCTATACGGTGGTATCAGAGCTCAATTGTTAGATATTTTGTAGGTGATTGATTGAATTTTGTAGGTTGGAAGATGAAAAGAGAAACTTGTAAAGATGCCTCTGAAGAATGTTGATGTTGCTAGAGAATTGCAGGAGTTGAAGGAGAAACATGCCAATATTTTGGAGTCACATAATGCTATGTTGGAATGGTTTGCTTCCTTGGAGACAAAGAAGAAAAGAGATGAACTTGAGAGTGAATCAAATGAAGAAGAAGAGGAAGAGTATGAAGATGTAGATGAGGAGTTATACCCTAAAGATTAGAGGATGGAAAAGTTGCTCAAGGAAATCAAAGGTGATTCACATAAGGTAAAGGTTTATTTTCCTATGTATGGAGGAAATTTAAATTAGGAAGAGTTGCTTGATTTCATTGTAGTCATGGAAAACCACTTTGAAAGTAAAGAAATTTCAGATGAACGGAAGGTGAAGGTGGCAAATACAAAACTTAAAGGTCACACTCTTCTATGGTGGTACCATGAGAAAATAGAAAGGAGAAAGAAAGGTAAGTCAAGGATAGTTTCTTGGGATAAGATGGTAGAAAAACTTAAAGGTAAATTTCTTCCAAAAGACTATGAAGTTTAATTGTATAATAAATTACAAGGTTTGAAGCA
Source organism: Sequoia sempervirens (assembly GCA_007258455.2). Classification (NCBI taxonomy): domain Eukaryota; kingdom Viridiplantae; phylum Streptophyta; class Pinopsida; order Cupressales; family Cupressaceae; genus Sequoia; species Sequoia sempervirens. The sequence continues at coordinate 156,296,757 of VDFB02256132.1, read as the reverse complement.
AAAGGATTTAGATGTTAAGGCCTATACTGATGAAATCTACAAACTAAGTATAAGGTCAAGAATGGATGAAGATGAAATTGAAAAAGTGGCTAGATACCTAGGTCATCTTAGATTCAATATACAAGATGAATTGGTTGTTGCTAACCCAAAGACTATTGAAGAGTGTTTCCAATTGGCAATTAGGGTGGAGGAAAAGATAAAAAGAAGGAAAGAGAATTTTGTTAGAGGTAGAGGCAATAATACAAGAGGGAGAGGATCAATCCCTATATCAAAGCAACCATTTGAGGAAAAAAAAGAAGCAAGTAAAGGTAAAGAGCAAGGTGTTGATGCAAGAGAAGGTTTTAGGGGCACTAGCGGTAGATTTAGTGGTGGAAAAAGTTCAAATGTATTTTCAAAAAGATGCTACAACTACAATGAATTTGGCCACCCTTCTTGGAAATGCCTGAAAATTTTGGTACTTCATCAAGTGGAGGTGAAAAGCAAACTAAAAGGAGGGATCAAATAGTACAAGAAGAGGAGTGTGAGATTACTAATTCTACAAGTTATCATGTTGTTTCTGAAATAGGTGAAGCTTTGATGATGAGGAAGACCATACTTAAGGAAACCAAGGAGATGGAGCCATTGCAAAGAATTAATCTCTTCAAGACCACATGTAAGTGAAAGAACAAGGTATGCAAAATTGTCATTGATTTAGGCTCTACTGAGAATATGGTGTCAATTGAGATGGTTAATAAACCGAATTTGCAAAAGATTCCTAATCAATTCCCATATAAGGTGTCTTGGTTGAGTGATGGGAAATCTCTTGTGGTCAATGTACAAGCTGTTGTAGAATTCCAAATTGGTGGTTATAATGACAAGGAAACTTGTGATATTTTTCCCATGGATTGTTGCTACTTAATCCTAGGTAGGCCTTGGTAGTTTGACATGCATGCATTGTATGATGGGAGAGAAAATACTTATACCATAAAGAAATATGGATGTACATTCACTTTGAATCCACTTGTGGAAGAAGACAAAGGTAAGGATAAGGTAATCATGTGTGGGAAGAAAAAACTTGTAAAGGTTGTGAAGGAAGACACAAAGGTGGGTACTACAATCAGTTTGAAGCCTAAGAATGCTCTGACAACAAGTGTGAAGGTTGAGCCAGAATTGAGAGATGGGTTGAAAATGAATTGGTGTGATAATATTATGGTAGGGACTATTGTGTGTCCTTTGGTTGGAAGTAAGGTTCTAAAGAAAGTAGGATTTGTAGGTACAAAGAGTACAATGGGTTATAAGGATTGTATGATGGTACAAAATACTGACAAGACAAGAAATATGATGACAGTGGTAAAGGGACAAAGTGGACAAAGAGTTGAAAATAGATATAAGCATGAAGATGAGGGAAGAGAGAAGACAATTCAAGGAACCTCTAGTAAGATTTTGTTCATAGGCATGAAGCTAGGGACCTTATCAGGTTTTGGTCAAAGAGAAGATAAAAGACCATCATCAGGTTTGATTACAGAGATGGAGACAAGTTCATATACAAACCAGGTTAGGAATGGAGGGTAGATTGGAAGATCTTAGTATATGGACCAATGTAAGGTGTTTTCAGGAAAAAAGAATATGTGTAAATCCTAGAGAAACTAGTACAAGACCTAACTCATGTGACATGAGTTCTTTTTTAGTGGGGTTGTATGGTGCAGGTGCACCAAGCACAAAGAAGGATGCAAATGGAGGTCAACATGTCAAGTCTAGGAATTAGGGTATTTAGGCATTATATATGGTATATTTTCACTAAATAAGGTCTATTGAGATAATTTTCTATATAATTTTTGGGTTTTTGAGTCTTTATTGTCAAATATGTAAAAAGTTGCAAAATTGTAAATGTTGTCAAAAGCAAGAATTAAAAAAAATGCAACTTTTCTAGAATATGAAGGGTCAAGGATTTTAAAAGTTAGTTATAGGTGTTAGGAAGTTGGAATTTGAATGGAATATGCATAAAAATCCTCTCCATGGCTTGATTAATGGTTGTTGAAGTTTATTTTGAATCATCCATATCAAATACAAGTTTTTCTAGAAATTCATTATTATTCTACACTTTCTTGGAATTGTACGGATCACTGCAGACTATAAAGGCTTTGAAACTTATTGTGTTGTATAGATAAATGAATTATATTTCATTTACATCAAGTTTGAGAGTATAATACTTACTATTGAGGGAGATCTCTTTGATTTTTTGAAACTGCCTATAAGAAATAGTGAAGGCTTTATTTGAGGTTTCAATAATCTTTTAAAGTAATTCCACCTTTTTTCATGAATTGTACCTAAATGGAATGACTTTTCACATAATAGAATAGGTGTTCATATGGTTTAGAAGGAGTAGGAAGCAAGTTGTTGGTTTTGGGATGATGCCCTAGGGCTGGACAGTGCATTTTTCATATGAAAATGAGGTGTTAATGAAGGGTTTGTCAAATTGTTGAGGGAACAGTATGTGTAATGGTTATTTGACCTTGTGTAGAGTATTTATAGTCTTTTGGATGCATTTGTTGAGTTTGGTAAGTCTAGGAATCAAGAGTTTCAATAAACCCTAGGTTATTTGCATGAAAGTTGAGGGTTTGGTGGTTTAGTGTCTAAAAGGTCATGAACCTGAAATTGATGGTGGAATTTTTTGTTTTGGAACATAATTAGTGATTTTCTATTGAGTTTTGGTGTTAATATGGTGGTTAGGAAGTACTTCCTTTGTAAAATAGGGCTATTTGGTGGCCTAAAAGGCAAGGCAGCCTATTGGTTTTCAATATTGTTGCAAATAAACTTTATTAGATCTTTTGCTATGTTGTGTTTGATCATGAAGTGAGTCTTAGAAGGTGTCAAGAAGGTATTTGTATGGAATTCTCTAAACGATATTGTGAAAATTCAGTTTTGAAGGGCTACAAGCCTCTAGTTGTGTGTTTGAGAAAAGGGGAGTGGATAGTGTTGTAAGAGTTGATTCCTTGTTAAAGTATGATGAATTTCAGTTGGGTAGGGGTATCCACCACCTAGGTTGTTATCAAAGTACTTCAACAGGATAAATTATCTACACAACCTTCACTACTAGAAATGACTTTTAGTAGTGTGGAAAGGGATAACATGAAAGAAAATCTAAACTAAGAAAGCAAGAAATATTTTTAAATTAAAAGATTTTGATTCTACCCATACTTCATACTTTGTGAATCTCCTTGACCAATTCCTAATCCACATGGATTCAGGAATGAAATAACTCCTACATCAGACCAACCATGGCTTCTCATAACCCTACTACCTTGCAACACGAAACCAACAAAAGGATAATCATCATGTTACTTAGTTATCAACACTGCACTACAATACCTTTGTTACATTTATGCAATAAATTACAAAGCTCCTTGAATGATAGGAAAAAATAAACATAACTCAAACTACAAATGTGCTTGAAGCATCAACACACCCCTTGATTATAATGATTCAAAAGATAGTGCACACAATATTTGGAGAACATATAGATTGATATATATAATCAGGTAGAATAAAAAATTTGTATGGTGGTCATCTATTGTTTTTATAAGTCATTTCTTATTACATTCCCTATCTATGTGCAAAGGACTTACCCTATTCGACTTGACTCAAAGCAAAGAATTATAGAAAGTACAGGAACAAATTTGGTACGGAAACACTAAACCAAACCACTCAAGTTGGATAGTAGAAGTTCAAACAGTACTGCACCATAGAAAAATGGACCCTTGTCATTTCCATGGTCTTTTAGACCTTGCTTCATGATGTTTGGTCTATTTTTCTTTGATTTTATGATGTAACATGACTTGAACATGCATATTTAGGTACTAAAATTCAAATAATGACGTCTTGTGAAGGTGTTGTGAAGTGTTGTAATGAATTTCTACACTCTTCTAGACTCTATCCATTATAATTCACCTAAAATTCATCTTTTCATCACTAATAAAGTCCTATTTTGAAGTTTTGTAAAGTCTAATAACAAGATTTCACACTTTTCTAAGCATAACTTCACTATTTATCCCTTTCTTATGCTTTCTTTGACCCCTTTTATGCCCTGATATGCTTTAATTACATTTATTTTTCAATGTAAACCTGACAAACAACATTCAATACAAGATAATTCCCGACACCCATTTTTCAGGTCCTAGGTGGAACCCATTCGCCATGGGTGGCGAATGAGTCCCCCTTGGCTCCAAATTCAAAAAAAATCAAAATCACTTGATGTTGGCTTGTGATGAGGTATGAATGGTTTACTAAGGCACAAGATTGTATAGAGAAGTGATTTTCACCTCATTCTATATCCTCCAACATTCACACATCATATTCAAGCAATCTCAAGCATTCAAGCATCTTACAACATCAAATCAAGCACTTTTCAAGAATTTTGGAGCATCCATTGACAATACTTTATATTTTCATCATCAAGTATTTGGTAAGTTGATAGCATTTTCATGTTGTTAGTTTATCATTCTCTTGCATTTCATGATTTCATTAAGGGTTTGATTACCAACGTGGGGTTTGACCAAGGAAAACCCCTATTTGCTAACCCTCAACCAATTTCCCCCTCTTGCATGTGTGCTTGAAAAACTTTGTATGTATATTTAACAAAATTTAGGTGATTGAAGAGTGGTCAACAAATCAACTAGGTTCTTCAAATCAAATCAACTCTATTTCGAGCTTGGAGAAGGTTTTCTATCTGAATTAACTTTGGCAACCCAACAAGCAGAAATTTCCAGATCTAGTGTTGCAAAGTTGTCTCCTGATTTCTCACAATTTTGGGAGAGGAATGATTCACCACCAGTGGTGAATGAGTCCCACCTTAAGATTGAAAATCTAGGTTTTGTCAGATTTTAGATCCTAACAGTCAAAAACTTGCTTCTGATAGTTTTTCACTAGTAGCAGGATTAATTTGCCACCCTGGGTGAATGAGTCCCACTATTTATTTTTTGAGATTCCAGACAACATTCTAAAGTTTCCAGAATCTTCATTAGACCTCCAGGTGCACATAGATTCAACTCATTTCTTTCTATTTTGCATTTATTCATCTTTTAGTTCATTGTTTGCATATCACACTATGTTTTCCAACATAGCTTAAATCTTAGTTTTGCATTCATATTCAGTCATATAAATCACTTAATTGCATTTAGTTCACTTCATTTAGCTTAGATAACATTACACATTTAACATAATTTTAATGAACCCCTTAGAATTTTTGGCCCTACATCTCTCCTTTTAGGTGAAAAAACCTAGAAGAGTTAGAGAAGTGCATTGGTGCCAAAAATCTATGGTTCATTTTGGTGAACCTGCATTTTGAACACTTTGCATTTCTGAAATCAATTGATTTTTGCATCCTAGCTTACATTTGCATGAACATTCAATTATGATATTGTTTGGTTTTTGTATTCCAGGACTTTTCATATTGCATTAGTGAAAAATTCATTTAGGTTTCATTTTTGCATTGCGTATCATTGAAAAAGCTAAAAAAACTGCATTATGCATCCTTAATTGCATTTTGAAAAGCATTGGAATCATTTTAAAATTTATGAAAAATACAAAAAAATATCATACTGGGACTCATTCTCCACCCTGGGTGAATTAGTCCCTCTGCACTTTTTAAATAACATTTCTGGTTTCTATAGTTACTTGTTGGTTAAAGTTAGCAATTTTTTTGTTATTTGCATTTAGAACTCATAGATTACTTTGCATTTGAATTCACCCCATCTTTTGTGGTACTTGTATGAGTTTTTAGTGCCCCATTGATAATACTTTAGTGAGATGAAGTTGTAGACTCATGGCTTCTCATGATATCACTTTCGTTGTGGACCTTGGGATCGCAAGAGCTCCTACTCCTAGTATGGACAATGGTGCATTAGGAATTGACAATACCACTTCTATTCCTTCACCTTTCTGTCCAATGAATGTTGACACCCAAAACAACTTCCTCTTGCAAGAAAAGGTCATTAATATTCATGAGGATTTTGCACACTTACAACAAGACTTATCACTTGAAAATATTTCCACCACCACCATACTTGCAATTGAAAACCTTCATCATTTGATTGAAAGTGATGATGGCTTGCAATTCATGAAAATAATTATACCTACAATTGAAAACCTTCAACCATAACATCCATACCAACTTATAACAATCCACAAATTACCACAACTATGCCCTAGGTTAGTTATGCGGCTACTTCTTTCCCAATTCCAACTAGAATTCCTAGTTCTCTTGTGGTGTCGCAAGTCCCCTCCACCACCTTCACCCCTCTTAGTATTCCTTTCACTTCCCCTAACATCACCTACACTCCATCACCATTTTCCTTTCCACCTCAAACCACTTACCCTGACCCTATTCTTACACAACTCCTTAACACTGTTTCTTCCATGCAACACCAACTTTCCACCATTAGCCAAGGTCAAACCGCTCCACCCACATATCATGTCCATATCAGCCCCTTATCCTTAGAAATCTTACATACCCTGATGCCACAAGGGATAGAAATGCCTTGGTTTAAGAAATATGGAGGTAAAGGAGACCCTATCAACCATGCTAATGCTTATACAACTTTATGTAGTGATTTTGTCCATGATGATAAACTTTTAACCAGAATTTTTTCAAGGACCTTGAAAGATACTTCATTAGAGTGGTTTTCTAGCTTCCCCAATCATTCCATCCGCTCCTTCAATGAATTGGTGGATGTTTTCATATGTCACTTTCTAGTTCACATGACACCTAAAAAGACAATGGCTAACCTCGTGAGATGTAGACAAAACATAGATGAAAATATAATTGATTTATCTCACAATACCAATCCTTGTATGCTCAAATTGATGTCAAGATTCTTGATGCACATTTGTAGAAGATGTTTATCAAAAAATTGCACACAAACCTTTAGGATAAATTAACTATGATGAAATTCCCTTCATTTATCCATTTATGTACAACCTTGTGTGAATACCATAACTCAGTTTCAAGTCATGATTCAAAATCCACTTCTAACCAAGCTGAAAAGCCTGAGCACAATAATCAAACCAAAAATTAGAACTTTCACAAACCAAATAGAGGCTTTCTGCAGTTATTTCCACCTCCTCAACCACAACCACAACCAACTCAACTAGTTCCAAATTAAGTGGTAGTTGTTAAAGTAGCGGTGCCTTATACCTATGGGGACCCAAAGAGACAATTTAATCCCTTACCTGATACCCTCCATAACACAATGAACCAATTACTTCAACAACACATGATCACTTTTCCACCCATTAAACCACTTGATCCCAGCCAACCATTACCACCCACCTTCAAACCTAATGCTTATTGTCATTTTCATCACCAAAATGGACATGACACCGAACACTGCAAGCATCTAAAAAAATTAGTTCAAGACCTCATTGAATCAGGCCATTTGTCCATTGTGGGTGTTAATGATCAAGGAAATAAGTCTGTTGCACCCCCTAAATAGAATTTACAATTTTTCACCAACCCCATGCCTAAACACAATATCTCATTTGTCAAGGCTAGTGAGCCTTCAAACATTGATGTAATGAATGTTGATACAAATAGTGAACAATATGATAAAATTCCAACTATTACCCAAGTTAATCCTATGGATAAACTTGTGGGTGCCATAGACATTATCCCTCATAAGGACCAAACCAATAAATCTATTGATATCACTTTTCTGCTAAAGATATACTACAAAAGCTTCTTGATGGTCCTCTTTACATAGCTAGTAGAATCTATGATAATCCCACTAATAGGATATTAATAGATCTTGCTTGTGGTGAGAATGTGATCACAAAAGAATTTTTAGTATTACATGATCTCTATCAAGATGATTATAATAAACCAACTACATGGATTAAGACACATATTGGTTTTGCATTTCCTATGATCGAATCGATTGTGCTACCATTACATATAGGACCCAAAACTTTAGATGTAACATTTTCAATTATTCCACAATCAGATCAATTTCATTTGTGGCTAGGCCACGCTTGGCTTTTCTCAATGAAAGTGATCCCATCAGTGGTTCACAAGTGTTTGAAGTTTCCACATGGCAATGAAATATTTACCATACACCATCGTGGCTTTAATCCCTCATCCTCTAAAGATAATTTTTCCTTAGAAGCCTTTTGGTCTAAACCTATGGAACCCATCACCCCTTGTAAGGACTTCTTTTTCATAGCTTATCAAAAGTTGAAAGCCAAAAAAATAGCCGAATTGTCTCTTTGTAGCACATCCCCGTCCACTTCCATACCTCCTATCATAGATGAAACCATGCGTCAACCTGAGTCAAACATTGAGAAAACCATACAACCTCATGAACAACCACCCTTACACAACTCCCCGCCATTGTTTAAATGACCAAGGGAAAATGAAACCAATCATGTCATGCCTCCTAGCATTAAACAAGTATATAAAGCCAAAGAGAAAGTGATTGATCCATCCTGTTTGGTTTCTTCTATTCTTCCCTCTTCAGAAGTAGAACATATGATGACTCAATTTTCTCCTACACCTCAACAACTCCAAAACAAAATTAAACAAAACCGTGGTGCTAGGGAACATAGTTTTCATCATCTCCTTGCTTGTCAATCTCGCCTAGAAGAAAATAAAGAAAATCAACCTCCACCTTTGACATAAGTAATAGATGAACACCCTCCTTGTCTTGACCTTCCACATGATAATCCAATGCAACCTTCACAACAAAATGAAGCAATCCAATAGCCATAGCTTTTGATACATCCTTCCTTGGAAATCACCCTTCGTCCTTCTGTCATCATCAATATTGATGATGATGATGATGTGAAAATAGAAAAAATAGATGAAGAAGTGCACAATGACCTAAATTCTTTATTATGTTCTACAATGAGATTAAATGATAAATCATCTCAACCAAGTGACAAACTTGGTACAACTCCTAGTTCGGCACTTGCAATTCTTCCTTTGGAGAGTCAACTTCCCTCCCATTATGCTGAACATGATTGGGAGGAGGATGACTTGTTAGATGGTTGACTTGCATTTTCCTTGCTAGCCTTTCGCATGTTTCTTTTCTTCTTTTTTTTCTTTCATGTGTGTAACATGTGTTTGATGTTCTCTCTTTTCGTGCACTTCTATTTGTACCTCTCTTCTTCTATTTCTCGTGCATTTTCTTTTTTGATTTCATTTTTTTTTTCCTTTTGGGGATGACGCAAACTATAGAGATGCCCTATGTATCTTCCATGTTAACCCAAAAGGTCCTTGTCTTTTTTTTGCTTTTGTTTTCTGTTTACCTTTTGTGGATGACCTAAGGAATTGAGACCGAAATGTCTCCTTCATGTTGACCCAAAAGCTTATTCATTTTCCTTCTCCTTTTCATTTTTTTTCTTTTCGCTTGTGTTTTCCTTTTGGGGATGATGCAAGGTGTTGAGACTATAATGTCTCTTCCATGTTGACCCAAAATGAACTTTCTTTTTCTTTTCTTTTTCGCTCTCTTTGTGTCATTCTTCTAGTTCTATGTGCTTTTGGTAATAATGACAGTTTTGAGCTCTTTCATAACAACATTGCAACAACGAACATACTGAACCCAAATCCATTGATCCCTTATGTGTTTGGTGTGTTCCTTTCTGGGGGGAAACTCCCTCTATTTTTCTTTCATTTTCATTGACATGACACAACTTAACTTCAAAACATAGGACTTGGCATAGGTCTTTCCAGGTTGGCTCTCATGTCTTGTTTTCCTTTGGAATTTTCTTCCCTTTGCTACTTTAAAGTAATTTCTCATAGAATAGTGTGCAACAATTCCTTTAAAGTGGGGGAATACATTACCATTAATTCATTTGCATTCTTGGTTCCTAGTGTAGCCTTGTCATTTATTTGATGTCTTTGTCACTTTGTGGATGACATTGGGTGTGATGTCCTTCATAAGTGTGATTTATCTTAGCATATTACATTCCTCTTGGTGGCCTAATGTGATGTACCGCATCCCCTAAGTTGTGAATATACTATTTTTTTTTATTGGTCCTCTCTTGGAGACATTAGACACAATGTTCCCTAAGTGACTGACCTTGCATGAACTTAACAAGACTCCTTTGAACATATTTTACATTTTTCATTTTTTTCACCTTGCATGACACAACTTGCATGCCTGTGGTACATTCCTTTTTGTTCATGAGTTCTAAGCATATGGAGCTTTGCTTGTCTCATGGAGCACGAACCAATATTTTTCCTGTGGCACCTTGTTAAAGTTATCAGGAGGTATAACTTTGATATGGTTGAGTGGGAAGTCCATGATCTAGCGGCATGGATTTTCCCCATAGCCACCTTTGTGTTTGTGAGTGCATACCAAATAGCATATGTATCTTACCTTTTGGGATTTCTCACCCTGTGGACAATCAAAAGTTCTGACGCCACAGAGTGAGTATATTTGGGCCTTCTCAACTAATAGACTGCCATGAGTTATGTCACCTCAGAGTGACTATCCATTCTCTTTTAGCCCAGATCTAATTCACAACTAGTTGGACAAACGATAGAAGCTTCATTTGATTCTCAACACTTGTGTGTTCCTTTATTCTTATGCTTAGTTTTCCATGGGATCTTCATCCTGGGGGCTTGAACATTCCTCTTGATTGTTGTTAGTCCATCTTGCTAATGTAAGCACATTTGAACCCTCTTGATGTTCATGGATACTTTAGTGTGATTTTGAAGCAAGTTCATCCTCTCACTAAAGTAGGGGCTAAATGCACTGTAGAAAAATGGACCCTTGTCATTTTCATGGCCTTTTAGGGCTTGCTTCATGATGTTTGGTCTATTTTTCTTTGGTTTTATGATGTGGCATGGCTTGAACATGAATAATTAGGTACTAAAATTCAAATAATGATGTCTTGTGAAGGTGTTGTGAAGTTTTGTAAAGAATTTATACACTCTTCTAGACTCTATCCATTACAATTCACCTAAAGTTTACCTTTTCATCACTAATCAAGTCCTATTTTGAAGTGTTGTAAAGTCTTGTAACATGATTTCACACTTTTCTAGGCATAAATTCACTATTTATCCCTTTCTTGTGATTTATTTGACCCCTTTATGCCCTTATATGTTTTAATTAAGTTTATTTTTGAATGCTAACCTCATAAACAACATTAAATACAAGATAATTCCCAACACCCATTTTCAGGTCCTAGGTGGGACCCATTCACCATGGGTGGTGAATGAGTCCCCCTTAGCTCCAAATTCAAAAAAAATCAAAATTCCTATTGGGTTTTTATTCAAAATCACTTGATGTCCATTGTGATGTGGTATGAATGGGTTACTAAGGCACAAGATTGTATAAATAAGTGATTTTCACCTCATTTTACATCCTCCAACATTCACACATCATATTCAAGCAATATCAAGCATTCAAGCATCTTACAACATCAAATCAAGCACTATTCAAGCATTTTGGAGCATCCATTGACATTAATTTATATTTTCATCAAGTGTTTGGTAAGTTGATAGAATTTGCATGTTCTTAGTTTATCATTCTCTTGCATTTCATTATTTCATGAAGGGTTTGATTACCAAAGTGGTGTTTGACCAAGGTGAACCCCTATTTGCTAACCCTCAACCATTTTCCCCCTCTTGCATGTGTGTTTGCAGACCTTTGTATGCAAATTTAACAATATTTAGGAAATTGAAGAGTGGTCAACAAGTCAACTAGGTTCTTCAAATCAAATCAAATCTATTTTAGGCTTGGAGAAGGTTTTTGTATGAATTGACTTCGACAACCCGACAAGCAGACATTTCCAAATCTGGTGTTGTAGAGTTTTCTCCTAATTTATCGAAATTTAGGGAGAATATTGATTCACCACCACTAGTGAATGAGTCCCACCTTAAGACTGAAAATCTATGTGTTGTCAAATTCTAGATCCTAACAGTTAGAAACTTGCTTGCGATAGTTTTTCACCAATAGTAGGACTAATTTGCCACCTTGGGCAAATGAGTCCCACTATTGATTTTCTAAGATTCCAGACAACATTCTAAACTTTCTAGAATCTTCATCAGACCTCTAGGTGCACATAGATTCAACTCATTTTTTTTGTTCTACATTTATTCATCTTTTAGTTCATTATTTGCATATCACAATGTGTTTTCCAACATAGCTTAAATCTTAGTTTTGCATTCATATCTAGTCATATAAATCACTTAGTTGCATTTAGTTCACTTTATTTAGGTTAGATAACATTACACATAACATAATTTGAATGAACCCCTTAGCATTTTTGGCCATACATCTCTCCTTTTAGGTGAAAAACCCTAGAAGAGTTAGAGAAGTGCATTGGTGCCAAAAATCTACGGTTCAAGTACAAAGACAAAAAAAAATCCTTTATAGTGTAGGAATAACTAACAATTTGAATTCAAACCCTAACCCTAACTCAATCAGAGCTATAGAAAGGATTAAATCCAATCAGATTACAAAGAACAAGAATTCCCCAAAAAATAGAGTTGTAACTAGCCATAAAGGCTTCTGATAGCTTGAGAACACTCCAACATTAATGGAATTCTGAAAATAGGCATGGCACCCCCGAGAAATCCACAATAAAAACAAGAAGATCACACCCTGGAAACGACCAAAACTACTACAACACCCAAGAAATAAATAGCGTCACTCAGAAATCACTTAATCCTTGCAAGAGGCATTAGAATGTGATCTAAATCTATCTAGAATCGATTTGGTAGATGAGAAACAAACACACCATTACTAAATAGTCAATATCTAGGAATAGGAGTAGATAACCATTTGGAAAATTAGAATTTGAACTATGGTCATCGATCTATCCCAATCACACTAGGATCTAATGGCTAACACTCATCATACAAAACTTTAAAACCTGGCCATTAAATTTAATTGCTTTAAATTTGGGTTGCTCGATCATCACCAGTACAACATGACTCACAACAATGATGTGAGTCATCCAATCCTTCAATCGAGCCATGCCACTTGTTGGCCTTTATCATCACCAACCATTGTGACCTTCCTTCTACGTCCCACCAGAGACACACATCACCAGCCTACTAACCCCACTGCTTTTTAGAAAACAATATTTTATTCCTACACAGTGCGTGAGGAACAACAAAGATGCAACCATGCTTTCACATTATCATCCTTTGTTTGATCAAGGTCCCACCTACACATTTAAAGAATTATTACACACATGCACACAATTCATAACTTAAAAGGGGGCCACCTTAGGACATAAGACTTAGGGGAGACAAAATATTTTTGGCTCGTGACTTAGGAAAATATCAAATATTTCAAATGGGGTAGCAACCAAAAAGATAAGGTAAAGTGGTCGGTGAACACACGACCACCAATACATAAGTTATAACCCAAATGACTAGGAACTATTGATAGCAGGGAGATTGCCAAGTCACCAAAAATTTGAACTTCAGAACTTCATGTCGGAGGTTGCGAAGTTAGGAAAACCTGTAAGTTGTTGATAACAAAGAGATCGTCAAGTCGGGAGGTTACGAAACTTTAGAACCCCATAACATAGGTTAGAAAAACCATTAAACCCATGACACATGACTTAGAGAAAAAGACAAAATACTTGAAGGGGTTGCAGCTAGGAAAATGAGAAACAATGACATAATGTCATAACTTAAAGGGTCAAGCCTAAGCCAATACAAAAACCCAATGTAACTTTAGAACAAAAGTGCACACCAAGGGTTTAGGGTTCTATGATATAAGTTTTTAAGCCCTTCATGAAATTTTTGAACCCCAAGTAGAAAAAATGGAGGAAACTCAAAGGCTCAGAAGGAAAAATTTATGGAAATGGCCATGGATTTGATAGGCTATTTGAGCCTCTTCCTTAAGGGTAAATTCCAACCACCTTCTTGTTGTTCTCTTGCAAGAAGTTGCATCTCCATTTAAAACTCAATATCCATTCTTTCTATATATTTTTTTATTTATTCCAAGGCTTGTTTTAATTCTACTATCTCTTTCTTAGCATTCATTTGCTTGACCTTCTCATTCTTCTTATTTATCTTCATTTCCTCTCTTGTTCTTTCTTGTGTCTTATCTGCTAAACCCTTACTCTTCTAGTATCCAGGAACTATTATCTTCTACACATACATTATTCACACACACAACTATCATCTACCCAATAGGATTCTAGAAGATGCACTCTCCAAGACATCTTCTACCCACTTCCTCTCAGTGGAATAAATTTGCACACCTTCTACCCAACTTCATCACTATTGGAGGATCATACAACAAACCTTATCTCACAATCCTCTCAGTTTCTTCTAGCTCTAATACGAATTGATGAAAATCATGGAGGGAGATCATAAACCAGCCACAAATAAACAAGCTTTGGAAAATCCTTTAACCTTCACAAATTCAAAATTTGCATGCAACGAATGCACCAAACAAGGCTACAAAAATGCCAAAATGTTGATTTTCACACCCAAGGCTATTTCCAACCTATGGAAACCCTCAACAAACTAAAAATGACATAGAATGAAACAAAAAATCCACATAAACTAGATTCAACCTTCTATCATCTATAGTAGGATTCAGACCTTCATTTGTCTATATAAGCATGTGCCATTGAGAGGAATAGTAAGGAACACAATAATAATGCAAAAAATGAAATGTTTATTGCTCCAAAACTTCCTCCAAACCTTCAACAACAAAAAAAACAATGGAACCAAGTCTTTTAAACCTTTCCCAACCAGTTTCAATAGTTACGAACCAAATTCTTTTAATTCCAACCAAATTTATCCCTTCATCTTCCTTTTGTTGCATTTTTTTGCGTTTTACATCACGACAACTTTTACAATATTTGCAAAATGACTCAAAAAACCACCTGACCACCCATTAATGGACTCAAAAACACCTAATATGGTCCCATAGACCTTATTACATGACCAAAATCCAAAACTCAAACCAAAATAACAATATGGCCTCATGGAGGCATGAACTCAACTAGGTGCTCCTACACCATTTTGGATACTTGTGTTTTTTCCTTAGGGCACGATTTGGATATTATTCTTCTATGTTGGGGAATTTTAACCCTTCTCCTATCATTTTTGTTTATTACTAATGAAATTTTCACCCCCAGTTTCCTTTAAAAAAATGACTTGCATGCATAGAATGCTTTTTGAGAGAAAGAATAGGAAAACAAATAGAAATAAAGTAAAAAATATATCACTTTTATACACTATTCAACAAATAATAGATAATGAGATATAAATAAATTAAAAAAGATTAAAAGTTATATCACTAGATTCATTTTAGGTTGATTATGTTCATTTGGAAAACCATACAATTAATATAAAGGGAAAGGACAAATTTTTTGTGTTTCTTTAGGGATTTTCCTTAGTGAAACTTTGTGTTGGTCTTTCAACCTCCATGGAAAAAATTATTTTAATTATATTTTTAAAATAAAATAAGTGCAATATAGAATAAATTACTAGACAAAAATGATGATAAAAATATTGTAAAAAAGATCATACATGTGAGAATTAGTAGTACCCAAGGATAAAAACATTGATAAATGATATAAGAAAATAAAAAATGACAAAACTAGGACAATATCACCATACAATTTTGATGTAAAATTATTATCATAACTCTATAAATATTTTTAATAGAAAAATTATCTTCATATGTAATGTAGAATGATCTAAATATTTACAAAATGGACATGGATATTGTTTGTTCTTGCTTAAGAGAAAGCTTGAAGATTACCTAGAGAGAGTCTAATAGAAAGAATGAGGATTATTTTTAAAAATTGGAAAAAATATTAAGGATAAGGTTTACATAACTAATTAGGTAGTTCTTAGATCCATTACCTTCTCGAATTCAAATCATGAAAAAGATAAATATATGCTTGAATAGCCACTATAATCATGAAATTGTGTTTGATGCTAGCGCATTCCATTGATGTTTGTGCGATGCACTCCAATCTGCAAAAAATGAATTTAGTAAATGTACAAAAGGCTAAAAGAATTAAAAAATCATAATAAATATAATTAAATGGTACTAATATATTCACTTTAACATGAAATTGTGTTTTCCCCAACATTAGCAAGTGCGTGATCTAAAATAGATAAGCATGCTAGGTTAAATGCAAGTATTTGAAAATATACTAAATGATATTTTAGAGGATATAGAGTCATCCAATGAGCTAAATATACCTACATAATAGAGAAATAAAAAATTAAATAATTAGAACAGAGAAATCCTACACAAGACACAAAAATTAAACAAAATCCTACTAAATAAATTGTTGAAAAAATTATAAACTAGGAACAAATACATAATTCAAAAAAGAAAATAAAGCAAACAAAATCATATTAAATAGAAACAAAAAAAAAAAACTAAAGAGATGAAATGGAGAGAAAGAAAGGAAGAAAGATGTGTGTAAAGGGAAATTCTCTAGCGATGTGTTTATATAAGTAATTCCAAGTATGGGTAGAAAAACATTTTATAATATTGTCCATGTAATGCATTCATAAATCACAAATACTACAAACTATGTTGTAAGGTGATGATGAAGAGTATCACAAGGAGGTAGGACACATGAGGGTCTAGATAATACAAAGTTTAATTATTCTAGGTGGTTCATATGCTACAAAGACTATGGGAAGTGTAAAAAAATTTACCAAATCCATGGAAGCAAATGCTTTATAGAGCATGAAATCATAGTGTGTACAATAAGAACCCCCTTTAAATTAATTATGTTATTAAAATAATACAAGTTATATTAAGATAGAAAATGGAAGGAAGGATGCCTCCAAGAAGAGACATTAGTGAGGATTTTGTAAGCATGAAGCATGTGACATTATTCTTATGGTATGGCATCACACAATATACTTGGATCATGTCATATGGAGAGAAATAACACAATTTAAAAGTACACACATTGAGGGATCCATTAGCATTGAATCAACATTAAATTGTAGCAATAATAATCATTAATCATGTCATATAGAGGAAGGATTTGGAGTGTCATTGTTCTCCAATCGAAGTAGAACTATAAGAAAAAAGAGGAAGTTGATGTGAAAATAAAATATTTTTTGGGGTTCAATATGGAATAGGCCTAAATACCACAAAGTTTTGCATCATACCCAGGAATTAAAATATAATACATAAAAAAGTAAAAAGATATATATAAAAGTAGAATAATATACCATCATATTTATCCCTCTTGCATCCATGTGCCTACAAGGGTAGCATGCATCCTCTAGGAGGAATTAATAAACACAAATCGACATATATACAAGGGTAATACAAAAAATAGAAAAACACTACATTCTAATGCAATGAAGGTTCATCTCTATGGTGTAATTTCAAATTAATATTATACATCCTAATACTAAACATAGGGGGAATGATGACACATTGAAAGAAGAATATCATCAAGGTTGTACTAGGCATATCACCCATGGAAACATATAAGTATGTAGCTACAAGTACAATTTTTTCTTCAATATCTTCTAAGATAAGTGCCAATGATCATGTAGTTATTGAAGAAAGTGATAGAATATCACTAGAGGAATAAAACACACATTCCTTTAGAGAAGAATCATGGATTTTATTGTTAGGTTATACCAATAACTATAATGATTCACTGCTAGCAACATCAATATGAGTAGGAATGATTTTATGGATAAGGTAGAGTTTCATTTGCTAAAATACATAATTAAGAGTGGGGTATTAATAGGATCATCATGGAAAAGATAGGCCCTTAAGTGGCAATAAATTCATAAAAATCAGAGTTATGCAACTTGACATAAATATTTGAATAACTTATCTATATTATTTCAAAAATATGTAAGAATAGTATTTTTAGCAAATTGAATCTAGTTTCTAAACTACTAGGTTTATTTAAAAAAATAAAAAATCTATTTGGTGAAAATTTGAAATTTCAATGGAGTAGTACTTAAATTTCAGGGAAAAAATAAGAAATAGGTGTCTATCTGACCACCCTAACCACAATAAAATGATATATATGTTTTAATAATATTTTAGATATAAGTAGAGGACTCATGTCTCAATGTGATGCCTATTTTTTTATAATTTTTTCCAAGTAAATAATTAATTATGAATTTTTTATTACAACATTTAAAAAATATAAAAAATTGTATGTCTAACCACCTTAACTTGGTCAAAACTTAATGAAATTCATTTTTTTTTTTTAAATCTTATAGTATGTGAAGCATAGAATGTGACATATGTTTCAGATTCAAAAAACGTGATACCATTTGAAAGCTATAGATTTTTTTCAATCAGCCTATCAATCAAGACTTTAGTCATAATTCAAATAGAAAATGAATAATAATTATTTATTAAATTCAAAGTAAAGCATAATTTATATTGGTAGAAAGTTGAGAATCTCCTTTAAAACCCCTTTTCGTTTCATCAATTTTGGGTAAAAAAAATGTCTTCAGCCACATACCCTACAGATACCCATCATATCACCACTTTTTGGCCCATCATCCTACACATACCCAGTGGTCTTTAGGTGGTGGGGAAGGTGAATTTATATTTTTATTATGGGGTGGTAGCATAGGATAATTTTTTATACTTTTATTGGGAGGTGGGAAAGAGGATTTGATGTTAACTATGGTCTAGGGAAGAGAACATCAAGAACTTGATGGTAGGTGTGCTGAGAGGGAATAAGAGAAGTAAGAGTGGAATTAGAAATTGCACCAATGTTTGAAATATTTAGGGGCATAAAAATGGAGGCATATCAAAAATCTCAAGGATGAGAGGATAGTCCTCTAGTGGCACCAAGATCATCTACACCATTTTTTGATTTGGTTTATCCTAGTATCAAAGAGGGAAACAAGGGGTCATAAAATGAGTATTATGAGGAGGAGAGGGGGTGAGAAGGCTGAATGGCTAGAGTGAGAGGTGATCACATGGGACAGGGATTCTCAATATCAAGGACCTTCAAGGTAACTCACTATCTATCTATATTATACCAATGGTTCTTGTAATCTATCACAAATTGGTTTGTATGAATAAAGACTTAGATTTACTTGGGGGAGGAAGGGGAAATTTTTATTACATTGGCTTCTTCCCACTCTTTATTTATGGGAAATAGGGAGGAAAAAAGTAATAATAAGTGATTGAGAGAATATGGGTGCATAGGGTGGGTCACTAACTGATATTTATTTCTCCTTACTATCATAGAGGAATGTGGAAGAATGGAAGGTACAATTGGAAGGCTAGGAGCCACCAATGCATAGGAAGGGTCTTGCACTATGGGTTGTATCCTAATTACTGTCAAGGAGGAAATTAAAGGAATATAAGCAATCATAAGGAACAAGAAACATGCTCGTAATAGTTCTATTTAGTAGGGTTTTCTTTCTTCCTATAGTATAAGAGGTAGAAGGAAGAATTAAATCCATCATTGGAGGTTGAGAGACTAATAGCGAAATATGAGGGCATGTTAATAAAGACTTTTTTCTTGTCTGTCTCATGGGTAGGTAAATTAATTGAAGAAATATGTGGGGGTTGGGAAGTAGAGAGGTATGTGATTAAAGGAGAAGATGATGAGGGTCTAGTAGAAAAGGATGATAGATGAATCACCGTAGAGTTTTGATAAAAAGATGTTAGAGTGAGGTCATAGAATTCACACTAGGGTGGGCCACAAATAGTCTAAGAAAAAATTCCTCTATAATACAAATGGCTCATATTTGGAGTGATCAATAGTATACATAGATTCATTATCTAGAAAATTAAGCTAATTATAGAAAAAAGAGGAAACCAATTTCATGTAAGTGAGCCATGAATGGATCAACTTTTCATATAAATGATCAAAGAAAGGTCTAATATGAAAAGGGACATCCATGCACTTAGGTCCCACCTATATTGAAAGGGTGATTAAACCCAATATTACAAGGTATAAGCCATTCTGGGTCCATACAAAGAATTTTTATTTCCCATGTTGGTCTTTTTACAAGTCATGGACATATAAAATTTCCTTCATGACCACTTCAACCATAAGAGTAGGGTAAAAAAGGACCCATTAATTAGTTTCATATTGAACTTAGTAGGAATGTGTACAAGACCATTATTAATGCCATCATGCAAATTGGCTAAAGAAAAAATGATAATTTTAGGAATAAATCACTCTCAAAATCATTAAGAGTGAGAATTCCCCATTGATATCACATTAACGAAAGAGGAAAAAGGCATAATAGATAATATTTTAGTGGAGGAGAGGTAGGAAAAAAGCTAATAAATTCCATATAATGATTAAAAAATGGATCACTATAGATCATAAGATTCTTATCAGATTTAGCAACTAAATTATTAAATTTATAAGGGTCATTTAAGAGTTGGATGGTACTAGAGTTGATGTGGTCCTAGAAAATATGGAAAAGATGCATACAACACTTGATATCATGTGCATGCACTCAATTGAATTGATAGGATACCTTTTGGTCATAAGAAGGAAAAAGTATTTGATTAGAAAGAAGTGGGTGAATCAAAGGTATTTTAAAAGTTTATTTATAAGATTTTTTTTTAGAAATTTATGGAGAGACTTGGAAATTTTGGTGCTATTGACATCTTTGAGGTATACTAGAAAAATAATAAATAGTTACATAAATGTGAAAAATGTTTGAATTATTTTATTTTAGAATAATTTAGTCTTTTTATAGTTTTATGAATAGGAGGAAGAGCCCCTAAGACCACTAGAGGGAGTCAATGGGGTAGATCCTTTTGAATACCTGAAATATTGAGAGGGGGGTGAGTCAGTATTCTTTAAACCATTCAAAAATTTAAACATCCAAACCACATAGCACATTCAACTATAGTAAATAAAGAACGAATGAAACATTAGCAACATCACATAACACATGAACACTAGGATTTTTATGTGGGAAACCCAAAATGGGAAAAAACATAGTGAGGATTAGCTCACAATATATTATAACTGATTATAATATATTATAACTGATTATAATATATTTACAGAAGTGCTCACTGCAGGTGGAATCCTTGTACAAGTGGACTCACTATCCATTGAGAAAATGATAGCAGAGAGATTGTGGCTCATAGCCTAGACTGAACGGTTACAAATGCATCTATCATATGCATGAAATACAATTCCAATGAAGCTCAATAAACTAACTTTAGACACTTCATCTAATTTAGATCTAATGGTTTTCTTTCCTCTACACTTGTATCACTTTAATCTTCAACTCAACATTCAAAACTTAAATTCACACTGCTCTAGTAATATTTGCATCACGTACATGTAGAAAACTTGCAACATTCAAAAAAACACCAAATAAGATCTAACTTATATATCCAAATCAAGCATTCCATTAATTAGGTTGGCCTAATTATATGTAACATTTAAAATATAACTTTTCTACTCAAATCCTTCAACACATTCATTGTGCCAAAATTCAAATCTCAATGTAGAATAGGGTAAAATCAAGGTCAAGGCTATAAATCATCAAAACCAAAACCCTAAAGCCCTAAACCAACAATGAAGCAAAATCCAACATAGAAACATAAAACATAAAGCAATATTACCTATGCCATGGTTGATTCACCTCCATTTTCCTTCTCTATCTTGCTTTTATATGCTTTATTGCCCAAAGATTTTGAGTATGCAATAGTGGCCTAATGACAATGAAATCAAAATATTGAAGAATGTACTTGTCTCCTTGAACATGTACTTAAGCATGAACTAGGTTAGTTGAAATGAAAATGATAGGTCTCTTTTATAGAAAGCCAAATTGGAATGAAGGTTGAGATTAAAAGCCAATAATATATGACAATCAATGGTCAAGAATGAAAGTTGTAGTATGAAATAAGGTTAGGGCTAAATTAGGGCAAAGATAAGACTTAGTTAAAGATAGATGGTTGAGATTCAATTATAAAATAATTCAATCAAGGGTGGAAATTAAGTGAGATTTGAAGAGATAAGGATGACACTGATAAAGAGGTTGACACAAAAAAAAGGTTGTTGGAGGAATTTAAATAATTATAAAATTATTTAATTTAGGAGTGAAAGTGAATGATTAAATAATTAAAGAAATTATTTAATTATAGAAGAAAGGGATAGTTGACTTTTAAATTAAATAATGATTTAATTCAAAAGTGGGAGAAAATGACAAATTAGCATGTCATTAAATAAATAAAATTTATTTAATTTATGGAAGAAAAGGATAATGAATAATTAAATAATTGAAATAATTATTTCATTATAGCAGGAATATGATAATAATTAAATAAATAAAATTTATTTTATTATAGAGGATAGGGGACATTAGTGACGTAGTTAAATAAATAAAATTTACTTTATTAATCAAAAGGAAGAAATAAAAGGATATAAATGAATTAATTAAATAATTAAAATTATTTAATCATGTAGGGAAGAAAGGGAATTGACAAGGCAAAATGGTGTTCACCAATTTAGGACATTTTTCAATGCTTATATTTTACCCCTCTTTGATACAATGCAGTTTATCGTATTGTGTCAAAGAAATTCAATTCTGAAATATGCTCCAATGTGCTGATAGGAAAATGAGGTAAACTTATGCGCCCCTGGAAATTTTTTGCAAATTTTCAAAAAAAATGAAAAATTATTCTGATAAGCAATTTGATAATGGATGAATGCAAGGATTGATTAAGAGAAATATTAGCATGGAGTTAGTGGAGACAAAGAAATATTAATGTGTTTCTTTGATAGATGCTAGACTATGCATTTAATCATCATTGGGTGTTAAAAGTATGAAAAATGGATAATAAACACCATGATATGACATATACCAAGGTGTGAAAAGTTATCCACTTGCAAAAATAGATAGTTGACAGAGAAGGAATGTCATGACTTGTACTAAGAGTGAAGTGGCCCCAGTATTTTTGTCAAGACAATCCACAAACAACACTCAAATGAAAGACATGTCATAACACATCATCACTCCTCTAAATCCTTCATGGTACATCCTCAAGGTAGCTAGCAACATGACCCAAAAGATAAATAAAAAAGATAAGAAAAATTAGACCAACAAAGTCAACATCCATTCAGATTGTTTGTCAATGATAATTTTCCAATATGTGTGTGACTAATTGATTTGATAGGTTGATTGGTTGACAATACCTGGCTTTATGGGAGGAAACCTTTCGTATAAGACTTCAAGTCTAGTTTCAATCATGTAACCACCTATATAAGGAAAATGACAAAGGTCGATAGTGACAATTTTTGGTTTCAAGGACACATCCTATATAAGACAAAAGATTCGTTGATTGAATCTTTGATGTGGATTTGGTGTTTAACTGATTAGGAAATTTACATAGTGACCTCCAATACCAAGTCTAGGATTCATGGAAGACATGAGTTAAGTAATTTCCCCCAGTCTGGTATAGGACTAATTTATTAGGGATGGAATTGGATAAGCCTTATTGTGGGTAGATATGAAAGGCGAAAGATGCATAATGTCAACCATTCTTATGCAATGGGAAGGACAACAAAGTGTTATTATTAATGAGTGAAGAAATAGGAAGATGAATTTTTTTATGGATGATGGTGGCACCTTCAAAATTCACAAATTTGAATTACCCATATTGAAAATTTTTCCCTTGCACACTCAAAAGTGCACCTGGAAATCTACCTAAATGACCTACTTTGGAGGGTCATAATTCAGAGCCTGTTGATTTTTGTTCAAAAAAAATTTATGGACGAACTCATGTGACATATGTGAACATGCATGTCAGTTTTCAGCTTCCCATGATGAGTTTTCATAGGGTGTTGAATAGTGAATCTGGAGGGTTTTGGCACTTTTTTGTTATTTTCAAACTCTTCGTTTTGTGAAGTGGCCTCCCTTTCAAGCTTATATTTTGCAAATGGATGATTTTCATGACAAATGGATTGTTTCTCTCCATTATCCCTACATTCATATACTCTCATTTTTTATTTCTACATCTCATGATCCTATTTGCTATTTTTTCGAGATCAAAAGCAAATGCAATTTGTGTTGATTTTACATTTGCATTTCTAGAACTTTTCAAGGTGGTCAACTTTGAAGCCTAATATCTCATGAATACTGATGATTAAACACAATCCCTCTTGTAAATGTGCTCATTGTACCTAAATGAACTTAGGTTTCCAATGGAAGCCCCCTAGAAGTTGTTTTCATATTCTTTTGAAATGGTGATTAGGTGAGTTTTAATTGATTATGAACAACTGCATTTGTAGAAATGTCTGATTGAGAAACTTTGACAATTAATCAATTTCACCTCAGGATCCCTTTTTCCGAGCCTTTTGTTGCACTAAATTTTTGGGTCAAATTTTTACATGCCTATTCCATTTCAGGCTCCTAGGATAAGTTCTAATGTGTTATTTAATTGCTTTCTAATCATGACATGGCTAAAAGTGGTGTTTCAGAATGTGTCAAATTTTATAAATCTAGGGAAAAACCTTTCTTTTTTTGGTTTGAAATGTCCACAACTCCATTTTCATCAAGATTAGAGATCAAATGATACATTATTTTAATGTATTTTAGGTGTGGCAAACATGTCTCGTGGCCAATTTACGAAGGATGTACTTGAATTTTAAGGGCTGGGGAAAATTTGAGGAAATGGGTTTTCTCTAAATAATTAATTATGATCCTACACAAATTTTCACGACTCCAGGTGTCTCGGTTTTCCTGCAATAAATTTCTTCATTTGGCTTACAAGAAGAATATAATTTTTGGCTAGTTCTAATGTTTTAAATGTTTATATTTAAAACATTTTTAAAAAATTCAAAATGATTTTAGGGCAATAATTTCTTCAAAATTTGAATAGGAGGAAAAAGGAGTTTTAATTCTTTTATCCCATTGGCTAAAAAATTCTCAAACAAACTTTGAAAACTTCAAATTTTTCATGCCATCGATGATCCTAGCTTCTGGATAAAAATGAAAGTCCAAACTAATGATGGATTAGTCTATAGCAATGGACATACAAGAAATAAAAACTCTCAATGTTTGAACAAACATGGAATGTAATGTATGCACATTCATCAAAGCACAAAAGATAAGGGAGTTTGTGCTGGCAATGAAAAATGTATCAAATTATTTGATGAACTTTTTTTAGTGTAGTATTGTGAAGTATTGGTGCAAAAAACAAAGAGGGTTGAGGATTATATTATGACAATTTGATGCAACTATTGCTCAAGGAGAGAATTTGTGATTTTAGTTGAAATAAATCAAAATTGGTAATGGAAAATCTCTTCTTTAGCACAGCATCAGAGAATGCCTTGTTGAGATATGGAAATCCATCAAAGCACAAAGAAAAATGAGAAGGAAGGGTGCAGCTAACACTTGCAGTCAAGATGTATTAAATTTGTTGAGGAAATTGTATTGGCGTATGAACATGAAATGTTGTTGCACCTGGGGTAGCCATTGTGCGAGCTAAGGAATATAGCTCAAGCTTTGGGAAAATGTAAATGGATGAGCAACTCACAGTAGGAGAAGCTTTGCAGAGGTTATACCAAGTAAATCAACTGTGCATGATTCTTTTGGGTGAAGAAATCTTCAAATGCATAATCAAAGAGATGGAGTGCTATCATACCTACTACATTCAACACTTTTGTTTGGTGCCTAGTATGGGGGAAAGATTTGGCAATGAGGATGGGAAAACCCGATCAATGGAGACAAAAATGGAGGATATTCCATGGCTATACAAGATAATTTTCAAAGAGAAGAATTAAGGCACCAAAGAAAATCAACGAAAGACAATGGATGAGGAACGTAACCAAATCCCCACCATCTATCACTCATCATGAGTTTTAATGGATTTTTTCACTTTGAACGAGCGACGAGTGATGCTCTTTTTTCATTTTCATTGGGAATCACTAATTTGTTTCCATTTTTTTCACTCCATCAAGTGATGAGGAATGGGTTGGAGATAACATGTGGTGGGCCCGACAAAACATGGAAATTTTACTATTTAAGCTTTTTAAATATAAAAGGTGAATGCCTGATGGTTTTTAAAAGCAAAGGTTTTTAAAGCTAAAGGGTAAAATATAAATGGGTGAAATATAAATGCATGGGTAATATTTTTCTTGGTGAATAATTTTTTTAACTTTTCACCTTTCAAAATGCTTTGGGTGAAAATTTTAAAAGGCAAGGTATTTCAAATGTGAAAATTGTAAAAGGCATTGGTGGAAATTAAATTAAAGGATCCATTATTAAAGTAAGAAATTTTTATCTGCTCGAGATAAAAATAAAGCATGGAGGAAAGCAAAGTTTAATGGCTTCATTGTAAAGAAAAATATTTTATTTGCTAAAGGTGCAAAGTGAAGCTTAACAAAGGGGTAGAAATAAATGGCTTTCACGGGGGGAGAAATTATTTTCATCTACAGGGTTAAAAAATGGACAATGGAGGTGAATATTTGTAGTGCAACAAACAAAGGCTAGTTAACTATTTTTTATAGGTGGAGATTTGGTTTACCTGGGATGAGGCAGATCAACTTAGTGGGGAATTTTCTCTTGCAAATGGGTGCAAATGAATTTGAAATTTATTTTTAATTCAAGGCAAAATGAAATGTAATTAGCCAATAGCCTGATGTTTTGTTTTCTCCCTTGATGATATAAATAGGAATTCAAGGCTATTGTGCAAAAGGTTTTTTGTTGAAGTCTAGATCAAAATTGAGCTAATCAAGAACACAAAGAATGCATATACAATCCATATCTTAGAGTTTTGTGTAGAAGTAGCGAGTTTGGTCAATTATGTGGTTTCTAAACATTCCTTAATAGAAATACTAATCACTCAAACCTATTGTATTACATTTTGATATTTTGTATGAGTTATTAATGGATTTGGATAAAGGATCTATTTGTTAATTATCATTTGTCTTCCACTTTGATATATGATTTAATTGTTGCTCTGATCTAATGGATGAGTTAAATGATTTGGTTGAGTCATAGATTCATGCTTGTGTCATGTGGATTTGGTAAGTAGTCACAGGATTTTGGATTTTAATGTGTAAATTTTAAGGCAATTGCAAAGATTATGGATGTTCAGGATTAAATCTTCCTTGTAGTTCAATTTATTACATTCTGACTCCTAACCCATGGATATGGCACTAGTCTTGACTATTACATACACTTTTCTCACTTCTAATATTTCAATTTTAGAACAAATCTCATAAATATATGTTTAATTGATCTACCTTTGCTAAATTTTGGTACTATTTGATATTCTCAATTGTAGATGTTTAAATTCTCTCAAGGAAATGTCAATTTCTTGAAGGATTTCATCTATTTAGTCCCTAATGAGAATATATCTACTTAATATGCAATGCATATGCAAATCTTGTGAAGGAGTGTTATAAATACATTATGGGATCACCCTCTCGGGTTTTGTAGGGCCAAAAGTGTAGGAGGAAAGATAAATTGCTTTCTCTCATTCATTGGCCAGCCCCTTTTAGGTTGCTAATTATTGGAGTTGGAAAATCCATAGGCTACCTTGAAGATCTGGTTGGAATTTAAAAGAGCCAATAGATGATACACTATAAGGACCATGAAAAATGCATATGAAAGATACCCATAATCGAGCAAGTAGGCATGCACAAGCATCCAAGGACAAATATGATCTTGCTCCTAGTCAAGCTAAAAACCAATTATAGGTGATAATGATGATAGGTAAAAGCACAAAGTTGTGTCACCCTTTTAGCCAACTTATCAGCACAACTTAATTTAAGTATTTCTAAATGGAAATCAAATTTTGTCAAACATATGAGCTAGTAACATTCATTATAGTTAAGTTAGATACTTTCACAACTTTTTCAACTAAAATTTTTGGCTAAAAATATATGGAGCACCACTTTGAGTCTAATTTAACAAAAAAATAAAATTGTTTGAAAAACTTGAAGTTTTGATAACTCCTACTAATGTAAATAATATTTTAAAAAAAATATAAAAATACCCTTTTGTAGATCATAAGTGGAGTTTCCAAAAATATATTTATTTTAATAATTTAATTATTATTTATTTTTTATTTTCTTATTTTCTTACTAAAAATAGGTTATCAACAAAAAATATTAGGTTGATTACCATGCTAAGGAAAAATACTAAAACTTACTAAAAAATTGAAAAATATATGATGCACTAGATAAAAGAATCTATTTCAAGATGGTATGTTTTTTTTCCATTTTAGATAAATATTTAATACAAAAGTTGGTATCTAATGGAAACAACTATTTTTTGATTCACACACATTTTAATATTTATTTAAAAATATATATTTATCAAAATTGGAAAAAAAAATATATCCATGCACTAAAGTTTCAAGTTATAAATACACAAAAAAATTGAAAGAAAAAAAATAAAATTTACTCTAAAAAGTTTGACATCTCATGCAACTTCATTTTTCAGCATTTTATCAGCAACTAAATTATAGTGTTAATTTATTAAAAACTACTTTTAATTTTTTTTAATTTTTTCTTTTAAATAAAAAAATTATATTTATTAAAAAATACATATATTACTAGTTTACATCATTTCAAAATTCAAAACATATATGCCACATTTTAGTGATTCAAGTTTAAAAGTTGGATCAGTGTTGGTCGTTTCCTTTATAAAGTGTGACACAACTTTGTTTGATAAATTTTTTTGTTATGGAAAGGACACATCTAAAAACAAGACAAGGATTGGGAAAGACATATCCCTATGATGATAATGTGACCAAAGGATCAAGGTTTGCAGCAAGACTATAAATAAAGTCAAGGAATGTTTTCGATGATGCACTAGGTTGCATAGCAAGATTGTATGGATTAGGCTTATTGCATTTGGAATGACTTATTTTCAAGATTGAATGGGATAATGGGGGAATGTTTGATAAGTGGATTGGAGTCCTTAGACCAATGACAAGGGAAACAAAATCCAACAATAGGTATGGAAGGATAACGGATCAATTTTGGTAAAGGACATGAGACATGAGGATTATTGGCTAGATCAATTATCATATGATCTCCAAGGACTATGTCGCTTAGGAATAATTTTTTTATCTAAGGTATGGGTTTGGATAATTCTATGAATGAAATGGCATGATATTTCATGGATAGTGTATTACCAAAGGATATACATGTCAAGAGTTTGTCCAAATCATGATTTATGTTTGTACCCTTGTCCTTATCAAGATCAAAGTAGGTGGGAAAATGGATGGAAATGTTATGAGAAAGGCATGAGATATGAGAAAACTTTACCCCAAGTGTAATGGCCCACATAGATAATTGCTTGTACACATGACACCTATTTGCTACGTTTTCATCATGGTACTTATCCAAAGCACCATAAAAACGGTTTCCACTATTGGACAAAAAATTCTCTTTTACTTTTTGATTTCTTTTTGTGTCACCAAGATGCCTATTTGCTAGGTTTTCATTAAGGTGATGATATTTCTGATATTTTGATTTTTTTATACATGGACTTGATAGTTTAGATGATCACTAAATGTTTTGAATCCTTTTATGGTGTTGATGTAGATGATGGTCTCATGGTATGCCAATAATGACCTTTATGGAATAGATTTCTTGTCAAGATCATAACACTTGCATACAACTGATCAATGTCATTGTGACCCTTTCTGAGACTAGTTTTGGCTTTATCGAAATATTCCCATCATGATGGAATTCCATGGGATTCCTTATGATAAAGAGTTGCTGCCAAGATGTTACAGATTTGTGAAGTAGGATTTTTAGAATGTAGACAAGATTTTGGATTAGGATTGATAATGGTAGTTTCAGAAGGGTTATTTGGACATTTGGATGTAGAAATTTTTATTTTTTGAACTTGGGATGGTGGATGATAGAGTTTGGGATTTCAATTGTGATAGTGTTTGGAACCATGACTTTATATTCTTTTTGTGATGACCATTTTTAAGGAGGTGGACATTTGTTATATGTGGGAGACCTCTTTTCTTGTGGCTCCATATTTTCATTGAATATGGTAATTGAACTCCTTTCTTTACTGGAACCATTTTTTCTTTGGAATCCATTTTAACTTCATTTGTCCACTTGGATATTTGTATTCAATGGCCTTCAATATTTGATTTTGTACTTTATGCTTGTAATACTTTTTTTTTTGGTTCTAGTTGATGGGTTTAATTATGCTGGAATGATGGTTTACAGTGTGGATGGAAGGAGAGTTGGAAGAAATTTTATGACAAGGACTACTCATGGCCCCCATATTGATGCTTGTATTGGATAAAGTGTCCTCTAATATCATGTAAGTATCATAAAACTAATTTTTTTCTCAAATTCCTTTCTCATGTAGGCCTAGTCTTCTTCCTTGATACTATATGCTATAAAATATTCTATTTGTGATGGGGAATTTTTTATTTTGGAAGCAAGATGTGAACCCATCATTGTGTATGTGGAAACTATTACTAAAACAAAATTCATTTACAAGAAATCCTGCTCTGAAAAAGGTAGATGATCCTATTTGATAAGATATCTTAGCTACATTGATATGTGGGATAGCTTTTTGATTGAAATCTTTGGTATAATTTTTTTATTATTGGAATCTAATGGTTCTTCAAAAGATATCAGTGCTTCCAAGTCGATGTAGAAACCTTCCTTATGGTCATCACCATAGAGTCATGTGAATTTACCTATAGCTTGATCATTTGCAAATATTTCTAAAGTAGAGACTCTTGTTCTAGAGGAGGATCATCTATGTGGCTCATGGAAGAAATTGTCTCATCTGCAAAGCTGGGGGTGGTCAAAATATGGATGTCATGGAATGGACTAATATCTTGATCTAAGATTAGATTATCAAGGATATTATTGTCACCTAGAGGGGTTTTTTGGATAAATTGATCATGATTTATCTTAGAGTTTATTTCATCATGCTTTGGAACATGCTCTTGAGATATATCCAAAGGTTTAGGAAATGGAATTTTATTTTGGGAAATGATAGGATTTTCTTTAATGGATTCAAGATTTTGATATGGAAATGATTTATTTTTGAAAATAAGATCATTTTTAGTATTGGTATGAAATGGAGAGAATGATGGTGACAAATGGTTGGATGGTGTCGGACTAGAAATGTGATTGGATTGTCTAGCTTTCTCTTCACATTTGAGTTTATCTTTCTCTTTTATGTAGCTTATGATATCATCTCTGAATGTGCTTTTCTTGGGGAGATATGTGGATTGCGATGGAGTGGATTGGAATGGATTAATAGATGATGGATTAGGATAGGATTTGGAGGCCTGGAATGGATTAAAGAAAGGTTTGCTTCCATTTTCAAGGTTAGGATAAGGATGACTAATGGATGTTTGTTGGGGATTAATAGTATGGATTGTGTTAACTAGTTCTTGATAGGGAGGATAGATGGATTAAGGACTAGATATTATAGATCATTGGTAAGAGTGGTAGATGGATGGTTGACTCGATACTGTGGGTGATTGGTATAGAGGATTGATGACTTGTCTATTGGGATTCAAGGATTGTTAGGATTGACTATTGCAGATTAATTAGTATTCAACTTGACTATGAAGCATATCAAGGTAAATAGGAGACATGGTAGTGAGTTCGGATTAGGATGGATAATGGGTACTAGGATGATGAGGAATAATTATGATGACTAGGATGGGATGATTGATTTTACTTGGATAAATAGGATAGGATGATTAGGATGGGAAATGGGGATGAGAATTTTGACTTGGTGATGATGTGGATAGCTTGAATTGGAGGACACCTAGATTTGTTTGTGTTTGAAATGTTTCTAATGTTTTTGGTTTATGGTTTTTTTTTCTTTCTTTTTTAAGATTTATATCTTGAATACACATTCACACATGCAAGACAAGATTTGGTGCAAGATGTAATGAAAATGATTATGATAAGAAGACACTTCCAAGCACAAGAACAATCCTAGAAATGATTCAAGTGGATAGATTAGCAAATGGTCTTAAACTAGGATGCACAAGGATCTACGGATGTCCTGTATATACCTTGAAGGTATGTGAGGCCCAATTCCACAAATTTGAAAGGAGAATAATGCTAAACAACTTGGAGGATAGGGTAACTATTGGAAATTAGGATTGCACCCTTAGCCAAGTTAGACTTGCCTATCCTATTGCAACATGGAAACACTCTCAAATTTATAGGTAAATCTATAAGTGAGAGTGAATCTCCAGAGTGGGCTAGTTTACCTAGTAAACCACCTAATCTAGAAGACATTCAGAGGAAAGGGTTAAAAGTAAAAAATGAATATAGAGATCCTTAAACCTAAGATGATTCACTAGTAATATAAAAATTCTGACAACTTTCCACTCTTAGCAATATCTCTAAAAAAATTATTCTCACAATCCCACCATAGAGACACATAATCCAATAGTGATTTTCATGGAGGTTTGCCTAACATAACACAAAATGCAACCTGAATCACATGAGGTTACCCTGCAAACAAACTTACAATGATAAGACATGAAGATGATTTTGCATTTGAATCACAGTTAACTTCAAATTGTGACTATAAATTTGAGACAAGAAAATGAGAAAGGAAAACTTGATGTTTTATTGAAATGAGGGAGTGCTAAATTCAGAATCTGAGTACAAGAAAAAGTTTACAAGACTCTCTAACTAAGTAGAAAAGTAAGAAACAATCAATTTGAACTAAGAAAATCAAAATTTTCTTGAAACTTCTATCTCCCAAATGTCTTCAAAAGTGAAAATAGCAAAAATCAGCTCAACTACATCTTCAAAATAGCAACTTTGAACCATTTTTTAGCTCCTCAAAAAATCCTAAAAAATAGTGCTTCAAACCACTCCAAACTACATGAGAAAAGTGGCAACTTTCCAACTCCAAGAGGTTGATCCATAAAATCCACAAAATTAGGTCCAAACAACTCAAAACTAAAAATGGAAAGTTTAGTTTTCCTCCTCTTTCTCAAATTCACCCAAGTGAACTCAACTCAAAATGGAAAGTCTAGTGAAGACTCAAACACCCAAACTACATTTTAAAAATAACAACAAACATTAAGGTAATTTATAGAAACATTAACTGAATGATGTTTTACATCATGTGAATTTTCATAAAACAATTTAGAAACCCTCCCTATTACATCTGATTTTTGCAATTTGACTAAAAAATGATGCCTTGCAAAGCACTAAGGTATTATGCAAAGAACTATACATTTGATTTTTCAATACAATTTATCATAAAAATTCAACTATGAGCTATATCCCATAAAGAAACTAAGGAACATGGGAAGCTTGACCTAGTGAACAGGGGATAAAGTGCATATATTTTCTCATAAAATTACAAAGGAAAGGTATGAGTTTATTTGATTTCTTAAAATTCAAGGAAAAATGCCTAAGGCATGGCTCAACCTAGGCAACATTGGTAACAAGGTATTAATAAATCTTTTGATTTTTTTTTAAAAAGAATATGATAAAATACACATTCAAATTAGAGCACTTGGAAAACCCTAATATCAAAACCAATTTTGGTCCCTAATTCTTAGCATCATTTTCACTTTGCAATTTGGGAAGAAATGAGCTCTACATTTGGCTGCCATGGGGAACTAGGGTTTGAGCATTTTCCTCTACCTTTTTTAGTTGATTTCTCCATGCTTGGGTTTGAAATCCTCCTACAAGTTGATGGTAAGTCATTTTCTAATCTCTCTGGGGCACTTTTATTTCATTTCAAAGGGTTTTTGAAGCCTCCACACCATGACCTCTGTAATTTTTCTGACTTGTCTTACATGCCTTGTCTCTTTGTTGATTTCTCCTTTACTTCGAGTCACCATCAAAAGTTTTATTTGAGCTTTTGAAGGTCATGGAAGGCGGGTTTTGAATAATTTTCTCAACACACAAACACTAGGGTAAGCTCCATCCTTTCAATTTGATGCATTTCCCTCTTAAATAGGTTTGATTCGAACATGATTTAAAAGAAAAAAGTTTTTATTTTGTCTAGAAACAAATCAAAATTTCACTCATCCACATATAGGCCATAGCCATAACATTTTTTTTCTTTGTTTTTTTGCAAAAAATAATCAATTTTGGACTCAACCCATGATGTAAAAATAGATGAAACTCTTAGAGAAAAAAAAATATTTTCATTTTGTATTTGTTTTTAGGAGTTTACAGACCTTCAATGGCCACGATCATTCACCAGGTTGGTTTTATTTTTTGAGATCTCTTACTCTTGCACGAGCTTGAACCCTTTATTATCTTCTATATTTGAAATTCTTGGAAAAAAACCCAGGTGGGTTTGTGTTTCTGTGGAGAAGAATGCATCTCTTAGGCTATAGCTATAAGAATACAAACTCAGATTTTAATGAATAATGGATTTCTTGTTCATTCTCTAAATATGTAGAAAGAAACATTGTTCTTCAATTTTTCTAAATGGAAACCAAAATGAAATCCATTCTAAGAAAGCTTGAAGCTTGAAACTTTTATGGGATTTAATGAGAAAATCACTATTGTTTTATTTTACTTCAAAACCCTAGCTTTACTTTAGCATTAGCTCATTGTTCTAAAAAACAAAAATGGTTCCATTTTTCATGTGTATATCACTATAGATCATCTTGTTCTTTGATTACATAAATGCTATGTTGCTCCTATGTGGCTTTCCTTTCAAAGGCACTTATTTGGTACTCTCCATTTGCATTTTCTTAACATAAATAGTCATTTGCTTTTGCTCTATATTTGCATTCTTGTAATTCCACCATTTTCTAGTTTTGGCACCATTTGCTTGTTCTTGTCATAGATTTTAGATGCATACACTGTCACAAATTATTACTTGTCTCCCACGTATCAACCTAGCACCATTTAGAGATCTATATGGTTACATGTGGCTACATCTTATATTCTGAAGTAAACAATGAATGTTACTATTACACACTTGCATTTTGGAAGAAAGGTTGCTCTGTGGGTACTATGAAGCTTTCCACTATTGATTACAACCTTTATTTAGAAACCTTGTTTGCATTCTTTTACTAAAAATAGCTTAAGTTGTTTTATCTCCATTCACATATATTCAAATGTAACTCAATATAATTCCCTTGTAGCATAATGAAACTCAACTCTCATTTGATAATTCTTCAGTTTCTTATCAGAAAAAAAGGTTTCCTCATACTCTCCATGAATTTTCTTATTCATTGTTTAACATGGCTACCATAGTATTCGCACTCCCTTTCTCTATAAAGCACATACAAAAAACTCTCTACTTACCCCCAAATATATTGCATGGCAATGCCTCTATTCTATCCACTTACTTCCTGCAATGTTTGCATTCGACCATCATGATGCATCTGAAGGTCATTGTTGTTTGTTCTCATTCACTCCAAGCACTTTTAATATTCAAAAAATGCACTTAAATCTTTCACTTTTTACCATAGTCTTATTCCTTATTGTGAACAGAGAACAATGTCATGAGATTATCTTTTGTAACTGGAACACCAACATGCTAAAACAAAAAACAAAAAAAAATTGTATTGCATTTTACATTTGTGATGTTTCATGTTCCATTCTACTCAAACCCTTTGCGTATTGAATCTAGAGTTTACAATAGCTTCTTTTTCTTTCATACCTTGGCTTTCATATTTCACTTGCAACCACTTTGTACTTTCATTTCTTGATGGAGACAAAGTTTCTCTCTGTACTCTTCATGCATTTTTATTTCTCTTGGAATCCTTAGTGTGTAGAATATCTTTAAATAGGTGACACTTTGATGATGAATTCTTGAAGCATCTCCAATTGCTTCAATTGCTATTCTTGATTATAGACTGGCATTGTGTATGCATGTTCACTATCATTCTATGATAATGAATCACTTGCTGTCCTATTAATGTGAACATCATGTTAATGAAATATGGAAATAATATAATGTTGTAGCAGCACTTTGATCATGACACAATTGCATGCAAACAAAAATATATGATGAAAAATAGTTCATTTAATTTCTGTTCTACATATTTTGAGCATTTGAGATTGATTCCTTGTTCATCTGTGATTGTCATCTTCAGTTTGCATTTTTGAATTTGATGATCATGTATGGGTGATGAATCCATATCTCTTGCATTAATTTTTTGGACTTCTACTTTAGTTAGATGCTTCATTTTGACACTATGAATGCATTTCTTTTATTAAAGCCCCATTTGCAGTCAAGGGGTAGCATGTTGAGCTCAACTCTTGTGGGAGCCTATTTTACACCACATACCATTGAGTCTTCAAAGCAAATCAACAACATGAATTTTCCTATACTTGGACAAGAAAAAAACATGTTAGATTTAAAAAAGATAAGTTCAATGTTCCTATGATGTTTCATCTTATGTGTTCCTTTTTCACACTTCTAATCTTTGCTCAACTAATTCAATGCAACACAAGAAATGTTCTATATTAATATTGAGAGATCATATAGGAGGATTCATAACCCGAGCTCTAAAAAAACTTTCTCAATCATCTACAGGTTCATTTGGAGAACAGGAGCAAGGAGGGAGAAATAACAACGAAGACAACTTGAAGACACCTCAGACACTGACGACTATGTTTCTTCTTATATGTTCCTTTCTTTCTTTTATCTTCAATAGCATAGTGCATTTCTTGCATTCTATTGACTCAGCTATTCCCACAGCTTTTGTGGGACACTTGATCTTTATTTTCATCCCAATGAATATAAAACAACATTTTTGTGCAATCTTGTTCAATTATGTACTTCTCTTTTGCAAAAAATGTATGAAACATTATGGAATGAATAACTAAATACAAAATGAAAGTATTCTTTTTTGTATCTTATGCAATATTTTAGGTTGTAAATAATGAATGGAAAACTAAAAAACCTTGCACACTTTAACCGAAAAACTCTTGTAAACTCCAATACATGCAATGGTTTAAACAACTGTAGAAATGAATTGAAATTTTTTCACCTTAAAATAAATCTTGAATTAATCAGCTCTGTCAATTTGAGCTATGGTGAAAATTTGATAACAATAACCCACACTCCACCTTCACTTTCCAAAGGTATAAATTTCTTTGGGACTTAGCCAAGATTGACAAGATTCTACTTCTAAGAGGTGTTTCTTTATATTCACCCCCCAATATTTATACTCCACCAAAATGTTAGAGTTGAGGTTTCCCCTAGAGTGATCAATTCTCTAGGCAGGCCCCCTAAGAATTTTATACAAAAGTGATGTAAATAATTCTATTGATCTCCAAGATCATATGAAAATGTCAGGAGAGAGCATACACATATATTTGATCACACTAGAAAAGTTCATTAACCTTATAAAATGAAATGAGTGGTGTGAAAATGATAGTGTTGAAAAGTGTTTTTGATTCCCAAGATCATATAAAATGTGAGGGGAGAGCATACACAACTCTAAACACAAACAATATCACCAAGCAAAGAAAACAATTGGTTTTTTTGAGCCCAAATTGAAAATGTGATTTTGAGAAGACACTTGTTCTATTGAAGCCCAAATTGAAAGTGTGATTTTGAGAAGACACTTATTCTTTTTGGACCCAAATTGAAATGTGATATTGTAAACAAGACTAAAATAAAAATATGAGTTGAAAAGTGTTCACCTACATTTTATTTAGCTCCAATTTTTTCTCCGCCTAATCCAATTTTCCCTTTGAAGAGTTTTTCTTTTTGCACATTAACCAAACCAACAACAAAGAAAAACCCTAACAAGATAATTGGTCACTAATATTAGAGGGTTAGCTTAAAACCAAAAAAAATCAGATCTAATAATAACAACAAAACTCCTACAAGAACATAGATTAATAGCTCCAAAAATTAACACCCCTTTTTTTTCCTTTCTAATTTTGTAATTTTTATTTTTTTTTTGTATTTTGACTCCAAAAATTAGAATTCCAAGAAGACACCCCTACTAAAATTTTGAGAGCTTTCTAAAAATTTAAAAATTTAGAATATTTTATTTTATTTTAGCCCTAAAGAGAAAATCTATTGGAAAACCCCAATTTTTAAAGATCTAATTTTTCATGAATTATTTTTCATCAAAATAAAAAACATAAAGTATAGACCCCCATTAGAATTTTTAGAGCTTTTCAGAAATATAAGACAATCTGAATAATTCACTAATTTTCTTCTAAAATTAAATTTTCACGAAAAATCATTAAAAAATTATGAATAATTCAAAATAGATCTAAAAAATATAATTTTTTAATAAAATCCTCCTGATATCATCTCAAACCTGAAAAAGATAATTTGTGAAGAATTCGAGAACATTTTGTGAGATATGATCAAATCTTTCTAAAATCCTAATTTTCAAAGATCTAAATTTTGGTTAATTAGTTTTCATCAAAATAAAAAAATATAAAGAATAGACCCCCATTATAATTTTGAGAGGTTTCCATAAATAATAGATAATATGGAAAAATCAATGATTTTCTCTCAAAATTATTTTTTTTATGAAAAAACATAACAAAAATTATAAATAATTTAAAACCAATCCAAAAGATTTGATTTTTTGACTAAAGGCTCATGATATCATCCCCAAATTACAATAAAAAATTGTAAAAAAAGTTGTAGTTCTTTGTGAGATAAAATCATTTTTTTGTAAAACCCTAAGCTTGTGTCTCCAACTCTAGCTACAAAATGTTAGTCTCCAAATTTTTGCACAAAACAATATAAGATTGGCAAAATCTACAAAAATTAATTTCATGTCCGGTTCACCAATGTAGAATAGGGTAAAATCAAGGTTAAGTTTATAAATCATAAAAACTAAAACCCTAAATCCCTAAACCAAAAATGAAGCACAATCCAACATAGAAACATAAAACATAAAGCAATATTACCTATGTCATGGTTGATTCACCTCCATTGTCCTTCTCCATATTGTTTTCTATGCTTGATTTCCCTTAGATTTTGAGTATGCAATAGTGGCATAATCACAATGATAGAAAAATATTTAAGCATGTACCTATCTCCTTGAACAACATGTACTTAAGCCTAAACAAGGTTAGTTGAAATGACAATAATAGGTCTCTTTTATAGAAAGCCAAATTGGAATGAAGGGTTGAGATTAAAAGCCACTAAGATATGAAAATAAATGGCCAAGAATGAAAGTTGTATGAAATAGGGTTAGTACCTAATTAGGGAAAAGATAAGACTTAGTTGATGATGGATAGTTTAGATTAAATTATAAAATAATTTAATCAAAGGTTGAAATTAAATGAGATGTGAAGAGATAAGAATGACACTGATAAAGAGGTTGGCACATACAAAGAGGTTGTTGGAGGAATTTAAATAATTATAAAATTATTTAATTTAGGAGGGAAAGTGAATGATTAAATAATTAAAGAAAGTATATAATTATAGAAGAAAGGGAAAGTTGACTTTTAAATTAAATAGTGATTTAATTCAAAAGCAAGAGAAAGGGACAAATTAGCAAGTCGTTAAATTAAAAAAAAAAAAATTATGGAAGAAAAAGCTAATGAATAATTAAATAATTGAAATAATTATTCATTATAGTAGGAATATGATAATGAACCAATAATTTTGTGGTGTCTATGTACTTCTCTTGCACTCTTAGGATCTTTCACCTAAAAGGAAAGAGATAGAACCCCAAAATTGAAGTGGTTAACTCAAATAAAGGATTGTATGATGTGTGTATGACTAAATTCAATGTTGTAGATGCAATTAAGTACTCAAATTGACTAATTATTGATACAAAAACCTATGAAATATGCAATGTTTGAAAACACAATGAGGTATGCAAGAATGAACTAAAACATGAACAAACGTAAATAAAATTGAAGAGGGATGAATAGAGTGCACCTAGGCAATGAATGTTGAATCCGGAAGGATCTGACTGCTAGAAAAAAATAGTGTAAATCACCAGTGGGACTCATTCACCACTAATGGAGAATCAATCCTACTACTGACAAAAACACTTGAAAACTGCTTTTTGACTATTAGGAACTGGAATCTGACAAAATCACCCCTTTTAGCCTTAAGGTGGGACTCATTCACCACTGATGGTGAATAAGTCCTAGAAAATTTTATGAAATCAAAGGTAAATTTTGTAGCTCTAGATTTGTACTTGTCTTCTTGTTAGGTTGATGGAGTCAAATCTGTAGAAAATGAATTGTAGGTTGTCTCCAAGCTTGAAATAGGGTTTAGTTGACTTGAAACACTTTTTAAACTTGTTTACCACCTTTCAACACCTATTTTCTTGATAAATCTGCATACAAAAGTTTGCAAACACAAATACAAAAGGGGAAAAATGGTTAAGGGTTAGAGTATAGGGATTTGCATTGGTCAAATCCCATTTTGGTAATCAAACCCTCAATGAAGAAATAAAATCAAATGAACAAGGAATGATGAATAAACAACATGAAAATTTCCTAAAATCACCACAACCTTGTTGAAGAAATTTGAAGATATGTCAATGGTTGCTCAAAGATGCTTGATGAATGCTTGATTGAATGATGCAAAGTGCTCGAATGCTTGAATGAATGGGTGAATTAGTGAACTTGATGAATGGGGGTTACAATGAGAAGAAAAAAAATTATTTATACATACTTATTCCCTAATAACCCAATAATACATAATAGGATGACATAAGGTATTTTTGAATAAAAACCCGAACAAAATTTTGAATAATTTTGAATTTGGAGCCAAGAGGAAGTCCTTTGCCACCCATGGCGAATGGGTCCCACCTTGGGATTGTAAGTGGGTGTCGGGAATTACCTCGCATTAATGTTTTTTGTTGGGTTTACATTCAAAAAAACACTTAATTAAGTCTTATAAGTTCATAAAGGGTCCAAATAAAGCATAAGAAAGGTGTAATTAGTGATGAAAAGCCTAGAAAAGCATGAAATCTTGTTACAAGACTTTACAACACTTTGAAATAGGACTTGATAGAGGATTAAAATATGAGTTTTAGAAGAATTATAATAAGAAGAGTCTATAAAAGTGTAGAAATGTGTTACAACACTTCACAAAACCTTCAAAAGGCATCATAATTTGAATATTTGGGACCTAATGTGAAAGCATAAGTTACATTGCAAAATTAAATCTAAGAAAAATAGTTTAAGAATCATAGGAGAAAGACCTAAAGAACCATGAAAATGTCCAAGATCCATTTTTCTATGGTACATCTAGCCCCACTTTAGTGAGAGCATGAACTTGCTTCAAACTCATAGTAAAGTAGCCACGCATAATGAGAAGGATCCAAATGCACTTATTCTAGCAAGATGGAATAACAATGATCAAGGGGGATGATCAAGCCCCTAGGATGAAGATCCCATGGCAAAAAAAAACATAAGAACAATGGAACACAAGTGCATGAAAGAGAGAAGGTAAAAATGAAAAGTTGGATCAAGCTTCGATCATTTGTTCAGCTAGTTGTGAATCATATCTAGGCTGTTTTTCTAAAAAAGAAAATGCATACTCACTTTGGGGCAACAGAACTCATGGTGGTCCACTAGGTGAGAAGGCCCAAAAGGTGAGAAACATACACTAGTTGGTATGCTCTCACAAACACATAGGTGGCTATGGGGAAAGTGTTGGAATCAAGCAACATTGAAAGGGGGGTGAATCAATGTTGTGCAAATTTTAGCTTTACTAACCTGATCATTAAAGTGCTAATAACATTCAATCAAAATAAAGATGCATGCACATAAAAAAAAATTACTGAAACACCATAACACAAGGATTTTATGTGGAAACCCTGTTAGGAGAAAAACCTTGGTGGAGGTTAATCCACTATATAGTTCTGAGTATACTTAAAAGAAAAGATTACAAATGAGAATGCACTTGCATTCAGGAACACTGCCTCGAGCTCACTGCTCAAAATCAAAAAGGCTCACTGCCTTACAAAATTTTGGAATACATCCAAGGATTTGAAATGATAGAGTAGCATCTAAAAATTCCTAATTACAGTTTTGGTTAGGCTCAACAATCAACTTCAAGACCTTCTATCTGATTTTGCACTTTGTTTTGCTCTGCTTCAATTCACTTCACAAGAATGGACAAGTGAAACTGTACATAATCGCTCTCCTAACCTCCTAAATTTCATAGCATACATCAAATCACATCAAACACACACACAAAAATGATATAATCAATCACATATATATATTCGCTAACAAGAATTCAATCGCTACAAGTTAGGTTGAACAAAATAAGAAATATTCACAAACTATCGGCTCAGATCATTCATAATAATCAATCTACATCCACAAGAGTTGGCCATAACATAATGAGGACCCAAAAAAAAATGTACAAACACAAAAATACTTAACCAATAACTCCTCAAATATATGTGACACATTATATTCATTGAGTCAGCCTTCATACACTGATAAACAAAAAATTGGTTTACCAAACCTTCTAGCTTCCACCCAATTTAATACGAGGCACCGACTTATGGATAACAAATATTATGCATCAAAAAATACTCCCTGAGATCCACAACATAAAATATTAACAAAAAATATGCATATGAATTGAAGAACATGAAACTATTGGATGCTCTATTCTACACAAACAGATAACCACTGATCTTCAATCTGTCTACCTATATGAGTAAATGATGACATGGAGATTTGCTAGCTAACAATGGTTGCCATCAATGGCAACACTTGAAAATATATGCAGTGTATCTTGCCAACAATCTTCCCCTTTGGCATTGATGGAAACACTTAGTGAAAAATGACTAAGTGTCGGATTAGTACCAACAAAAATACACTACCAACCAAAACTTCAAAAAGATCTTTATCCACAGCTCAAAACTACAACTCCCCCTTAGATGAATATAAATTTTTCACTGATCTATTCTCCCCCTTTGACATCAATGGCAAAGATGGGGAATCCACACACCAAACTTCTACAAACAAAAAATTCAAAACTGCATATGTAAAAGCTTTGTTTCAAAAGACTTACACAAACTTGAAAATGTCTACAAAATTTGTCTTTAACAAGTTCAAAATTGTGTCCCAACATTTCTTGAGGCTTTCTAGAATAGTTATGTGACCACAGATTAAATAGGATTTCACTTCTATAGATTCAAGGCTAACTGGTTCACTAACCACCATAGCATCTTGCGCTTCTTTCAAATCATTCAACATGGTCTCCATCTTTGGACCAATTAGTCCTCTAAGTTCACTAGCTCTTTCCACAACTTTGTCATTCTCATGCTTCAAGCTCTTTATTTTTTCAAGTAAGGATATAACTTGACCTTCTTGCTCACCAATAGAAATAGTTAGCGGATCAAAAGCATCAGAAATAGCTTCTAACTCCTTTTCATAATCCTTAGCCTTCTTCTCATTTTCCTCAATAAGTTTGGATAAAGACAAACACAATTTGTGAATCTTTCCACCTTCTGATAGGGTGCTTTGAACATTTTTCACATAGGTGGCTAACAAATTTTTATCATTAGCTATCAA
This sequence comes from Sequoia sempervirens, assembly GCA_007258455.2. Classification (NCBI taxonomy): domain Eukaryota; kingdom Viridiplantae; phylum Streptophyta; class Pinopsida; order Cupressales; family Cupressaceae; genus Sequoia; species Sequoia sempervirens. The sequence continues at coordinate 156,253,407 of VDFB02256132.1, read as the reverse complement.
TTGTTTCAACCTATTGAACTTCCTAACATCAAAATCCTTTTGCACTTTGACCAAAGTTGACTTCTCAAGTGACTCAAAATGAGTGCTTACTAAATTTATAAGTTTCTTTAGCTAACTGGAGGAGGAACCAAATGGATCTTTAACATGTGTAGGCATGATCTTCTCTAGAATATTCGATGCAAGATTCAATAACTCACTTTCCTCAATGTGAGACTTCAGAATTTCTTCACTAGCCTTAGCTTGTGCAAATGATCTGACCTTCATTTTCTAGAATGGGGACATAGTAGAAAAATGAATAGGGATGTCTTCCAACTTGAAATCAAATTATCCCTTTTGCTCTTTTAGAAATTTCATCATTTCCTCTACATTGTCTCTTGCTTCTACTATAGCTCCCTTAGCTTCAACCTGCTCTTCCACAAGCGCTGTTTCCTCAACCATAGACTTTTGTTTGTCATTTGCAACTTCAACTTCTTCAACTAGTATCTCCTTCTCTTCAACATATAAAATTTTGGGGGCTTTGGTCTCCATAGGTTCTTCTGAATCATTTACCTCAAGAGGAATCTAAGTGTCCTCAACTGTAACCTGTTCATTTACTAGACTAGATTAAGTATCTTTTTCATGCTCCTCTGAAACAACATCAATTATGTCCTTCAATAGAACTTTCCTCAAAATACTTTTAGTTTCCTTTCCACTTCTTCAGTTTTACCCAACATAAGCTTGTTTATCCTTGACTTGCTTTTGAACTCCCTTTTTGCTTCTTTTAGGATTGCTTTCATCTACTCTATAGACATTACCAGACTTAGAATTGAAAGAACTCATTCTCTCAACTATTCTTCTTCATTTTTGGCATTAAATCTTCTCATTTCCAAAATGTCATACAACTCCTTAGGCAATTGTGCCATTGTCTCAACAAGTGTCATATTAAAATTGTTCAAGTATTGTATTGTAGCATCTTCAAGGACTCTTTTACCAATAGTGTTAAAAGAACCATAAACTTCACACAGAGGATTAATATTTCCATCCTCAATTATATCTCTTTCAACTTCCTCTACAGTCATACCAAGTTTACTAGACTTCATCTTCTTCTTAGCTTTCTCCTCGTCACTAGAGGGCTTGACTTTTGTTGCAACTTTTATTTCCTTGACTTCTTTGCCAAATTCTATCTCTTCATCTTCTAAAATAGCTTCATATACTCTTGTGCTCTTGTCCTTCTTCCTTTTACTAGAGGCCTCAACTTGAGTTTTTTCAGGGGTAGACTTATTTGCATGATCAAATAGGGGTGCAAAGCTCCTTATTGATCTAGTACGGGTAGAGCATACTACTAGACTACCAAATTCATATTTAGCGGGATCTTTCCCTTTTTCACTTTCAACTTGATCTCTTTTCCTTCTTGCTTCTTTTAGGGCTTCTGTAGGTATTCCCATGCTTTCTGCAAAGACTTCTACTTCTTTTCTCACTCATGGGACTATCATTGGTTTCTTCAATTACTCATGGACTTGCATGCTTTTCTCTGCATATGTTCCAAACCTTTCTTCAAATGAGTCCATAAGTTTACTCAACAGATGTTGAGCATATAGTTCCAAGATACTCTCCTCAAATTCATATCCCATAGGCATAATCCAAACAGTTCTGGGTTCTACTACTTCCATTAAGCACTGATCAATATCCACCATAAAACATATTGTATCCTTCTATTTCTCCACAATAGAAGTGGGAATTTTTTCTCTTGCTTGCATTACATTGTAAAATTTCTTGAAGTATCCCCAAATTGTAGTTTTCCTAGTTTGCATATCACCAAGGCTAAATAGAATGTCTCTAATCTAAATAGCATTAGGCTTGTTGCTTTGCCAATGCACTTTCTGAACACCCAGAACTTCATCCATGAAATAAAAGAATAAGTACAGTAACAAGTTACTATATTTAAAATAATTTTTCTTATCTTTCTCTATCTTCCCAAGATTTTCCATAAGCTAACCTTGAAGCAATTCGTACAAATCATGTTCAACATTCTCTTTTACCATTTGATAGGTTGCATATATGGCTATAATGGATACATAATTTTCTCTACTGGAGTGATATATCTTATATCCAATAACCATCAAAGCAAATTTCACACCCAAATCAATGATATCATCAATTGTCATTGATATTTTATCATATACAGAACCAGTTGCATTAGTTATTATTTGATTCTTCATAGACTTCAGAATCGACAATCCACCAGAGGAATTAAATCCTGTAACAACACTTATAGCCTCTTTTGTAATATTAAAGGGTTGATTTAACCACATGAATTATGCATGAACTTGACTCAAGATGTACTAGACCCATTCGCTTTCATCAAACACAGGAAATTTCATAATTTACATGAATTTCTTCTCTTCTAGGGTTTTGAATTCGGGCTTCATAGAGAAATATTCCTCAACAATGTGTTTGGAATATAGATTTAGCAACTGCGAGCTTCCTAACTCTTCAATATTAGCATGAACATATTCCCTAATATCCTCAATGTGCAAAACACTGTACAAAATAGACAAAAATGCTCCTAAGGGCTCAGTCTCAACAGACTTGAAAGGTTGCCATTTAAACTTTAAACAGGGTATATCTTTGACTTCAACTACCAATGTAGTAGCCATTTTCACAAATTCATAGGTTTGCAATTTTTCCCGAAAAATACCTTTTTTTTGGATTAGGGTTTGAACTTTTGAATCGCCTTCACACTTGAATTCTCACTAAATTTTTCCAATGTTCACTCCAGAGCTCTTCAAACTTCTTCTCAAAATGCAAAGTGACAAGTGAAGAATAGAAGTGAACTTTTATCAATCGTACACCTAACCTTTTGTCACAACAAATAATTTTTCTCTGTCTCATCCGGTTACCCTATTCCCATGCACTGTAAGAGATAATTCTTTTGTGGACCTTCAATTCTACATAGATACTTTCTCCAATTGTTCAACAACATCAGTAGATCAATAACCCAATCACTAAAATTATTCTCATTTCGGTGTTGATCACCTGTAGGGGGTTTTGAAATATTTTCTCGACAGTTCCCCCTAGGCCAGAGGCCTTAACCTAATTCCCAGAGGAATTACCAAAAGCTAATTATGGTGTTGTCTCATTTCCTACAACAGAAGGACTCTTTTTCACCATGTCTTCTTCATTTGTTTCCTGATCTAATCTGTAGTGACTTTCCCTTTTCCTTTTTCATCATTCAACGTGCTTCTTCTCTCATGTACCAGACCTCTTATGCAGAATCTAGCAATATGACCAATTTTGTTACAATTGTGGCACACCACATGTCTTGTCCAAACCAATTGTTCCACTAACTTTCTCTTGATCTGCAATGGTTGGCAATATGGCCAAATATATTGCATGTATAACATATAACATCTCTATTTAAGTTGTTCAACAAATTTCTACATTCATTTGACTTGTGACCATACTTGTTATAATTAAAGCATTGACTGGAGAATGATGGACTATTTGAATTCATTCTACTTCTACATTGAGCTGCCATATGAACAAATTTATTGCAAATATAGAAGATACCATTAAACCTTTAAGCATTAGGTTGTCTTAGTGGATTCCTTACCGTGTTGTTCATCTGATTTGTTTGTTTGAATCTTCTTTGTCCAGATCCACAACTTTCTCCTTCCTCATGTCTAAGACCTCACTTGTCACCATTAATCCTCCAACGTTTAATCAGTTCATCAAGCTTGGATGAGCTAATCTTGAACTTTTCCTTGAATTCATTTGTTGTAGCAAGTTCATCTCTAAGATAAACAATGTTCTTTTCATGTTCTTCCTCATTATTCTTGGTTTTTTCTAACTCTAGCTCCATCTGCATGAATCCATTAGTAATTCAACTGCATTCCTTAGATTTCTCTTTTAGGGATTGGCCAAGATTTTCTTCATTCTTCTTCATGTCCTCAATTTTCTTAGTCATTCTTATCATGATAGATTCCATCTCATGCTTCTAAACTACATTATCCTTGGCAAGCTTTTCACATTCTTCTATCTTTTCCTTTAGGGTTAGACTTAGTTGTTCATCTACCATGCATTTATTGTCTTCCTGCTTGATCTGATCACAAATTTCCCTTCTCTTCTCCCTGGACTTGTTGATTTTATCTTTCAATGACTCAACGAATCTCTCAACATTCATGAGATTTGTTTGTAATTCCCAGACTTCAATTTTTTCCTAATCAAGATCATATAGGGCCACCATAAGTTGTTGTTGAGGACTACTTGAATCCATTGAAACACTTTCCAAGATCTTCCCCAAGATTTTAAGCTTCTTCCAAGGAATTGAGCTCTAATACCAATTGTTGGAATCAAGCAACCCTGAGAGGGGGGGTGAATCAGTGTTGTGCAAATTTTAGCTTTATTAACCTGATCATTAAAGTGATGATAATATTCAATCAAAATAAAGATGCATGCACATAAGAAAAATAACCACAACACCATAACACAAGGATTTTACGTGGAACCCCTGTTAGGGGAAAAGCCACAATGGAGGTTAATCCACCATATAGTTCTGACTATACTCAAAAGAAAATATTACAAATGAGAATACACTTGCATTCAGGCGCACTACCTAGAGCTCACTGCTCAAAATAAAAAAGGCTCACTACCTTACAAAACTTTGGAATAATTCCAAGGATTTGAACTGATAGAGTAGCATCTACAAATGCCTGATTACAGTTCTGGTTAGGCTCAACAATCAACTTCAGTACCTTCTATCTGATTCTCTACTTTGCTTTTCTCTACTTCAATTAGCTTCACCAGAATCCTTAATGCACAAGTGAAACTATACATAATCGCTCTACTGACCTCTTCAATTTTGTAGCGTACATCAACTCACATTGAATACACACAAAAAAATGATATAATCAATCACTACAAGTTGGCTTCAACAAAATAAGAAATATTGAAAAACTATTGGCTCAAATCATTCATAATAATCAATGCGTATCCACAAGAGTTAGCCATAACATAACGGGGACCCACAAAAAAATACACGAACAAAAAAATACTTAACCAATATCTCCTCAAATATCTGTGACACATTTTATTCACTGAGTTAGCCTTCATACATTGATAAATAGAAAATCGGTTTACTGGAACTTCTAACTTCCACCCAAATTGATACGAGGCATCAAGACTTACAGATAACACCTATTATGCATCAAAAAATAATCTTGTATAAGAGAAAATTTGCACCCCACGTGAAAATCCCCTTTTTTCCTTTATCCACCTTCAAAAAACAAGTTTAGAGGTTTAATTCCACCTAAGCCCATTGCTTGCATCACACTTGGCACCTGTCTTGAGCGTCGGTGGAGGCATTTCTGTCAGGGATGCCCATGTGATGTGTAGATGTCTACACAACGTGCTTACATCCCTGATAGATTCTCATGTCTGCAGCCTAAGAAGGCATTGCACTTCCCATTAGGGGTTTATTTGTAACACCCTCCTTGGCTGGCCAACCTGAATATGGCCATTTTCTTTAGCTCCCCTTCAAATTCACTCCTTCCATATGCATTTCATCTTCTACCATCTTCTACACATCTCTTCACCACTTCTGGACTTCATCCATGATCCTCTTCACATTCTCTTCCAAGCATTGAGCTCACTCTTGATAGCTCTAAGCATTCTAGCAAAACACTTTACACTTCGCAGCAGCAACATCAACACTCCACCACATCAGTAGAGCAACTATAGAACAAAACACTATTGCAGCAGAGGCTTGAGTTCCTCTCATTTTCTCCCCCATTAGCCTTGAGTTCTCTTGGTGGAGGTGGTAAGCTTTCACTCCTCTCCTCTATTACTTGGTTGAGTAGCATAACATTTTTTTGTAGTGTTTTAAGTGCTCTTTACTTCATTTCCCTTTTTCTCTCTATCTATCTGGTTGTTCATGGAGGTGGGAACACCAAAATGGGGTCTGACTGAGGCAGACCCTTATATAGCCACCCAAAAATTTCCCTCTCCCTCTTCTGTGCAGGTATTGAATACACTCACATGCTAGAAGCTTCATCACTAGCACGGTCATAAGTATTTCCTTTCTTCTCCTTATCATCTCTATTCCATTTCAATCTTATTACTTTTTGTTGCTTTCTTATGTTCTAGAGGTTCTCAGTAATCAGAGTGTAATTCATCGCTTAGCCATTTTATAAGACATTCTCACTCTCTGGTCCATACGAGATGCCACTGTGCCTCTGGGATGCCAGCATGCCATGCTATCATCCTTTGGCCGAGAGCTTTTCAGTTTATCCAGAAAATCTCTGTGACCTACTCTTTTGGATTCTCACACTTTCACATTGTTCCATTGAGGTAGTATAGGGAAGTTCACCCCATGAGGCTCTATGAGTGAAGAAAACTCATGAGTATAGAATCCCCCTATATTACAACTCCTTAAGATCTACAACACAAAATATTAATGGAAAATCTGCATATGAATTGAAGAACACAAAACTACAAAATGCTTTGTACCCAAACAGATAACCACTGATCTTCAATCTATATGCTAGTATGAGTAAATAATGCAATGTTGATCTAGTAGCTAACAAGGGTTGCCATCAATGACAACACCTAAAAAACATATGCAGTGTCTCTTTCCAATAGAAATTCATGCTGTAGAATGGGATTCCCCCTCAACCATATCAAATTTATACATCCTAATAACTTTAAAAATGTGCCACAAAGGAAAATGTCAATTTTTTCTTCATGAGACAAGTAAATATTTGTATGCTTAGAACTCATGAACAAAGAGGATAGTACCATAGGAATGCAAGTTGTGTTATGCAAGGTGGCAAAGATGTAAAATGTAAAATGTAAAATATGTTCAAAGGAGTCTTGTTAATTTCATGCGAGTTTTGTCACTTAGGGAACATTGCATAGTCTAATGTCTCCAAGAGAGGACCAATCAAAGAATAGAATATTCACAACTTAGGGGATGCAGTGTGTTGCATTAGGCCACTGAGAGGAATGTAATATGCTAAGATAGATCACACTTATGAAGGACATCATACCCAATGTCATCCATAAAGTGACAAACACATCATATGAAGTGACAAGGCTACACTAAGAACCAAGAATGCAAATGAATAATTCCAATTATGCCCCTGACTTTAAAGGAATTTCTACACACCATTCTATGAGAAATTACTTTAAAGTAGCAAAGAAAAAATGCAAAAAGAAAACAAGACATGAGAGCCAACTTGGAAAGCCCTATTCCAAGTAATATGTTTCTGAGTAAGGCTGCTTCATGTAAATGAAAAAGAAAACAAAAGAAAGGGAGGTTTCCCCCTAGAAAGGAACACACCAAAACATAAGGGATCTATGGATTTGGGATCATTATGTTCATTGTTTCAATTTTTTTATTAAAGAGCTTAGAACTATCATCATTCCTCAAATACATAGAAGTAGAAGAATGACACAAAGAGAATGAAAACAAAAGAAAAATAAAGTCCGTTTTGGGTCAACATGGAAGATACATTGTGGTCTTGATGATTTGCATCGTCCCCAAAAGGAAAACAAAAAGGTGAAATAAAAGGAAAATATTTTGGGTCAACATGAAGGAGACATTGTTTTCTCAATTCCTTCCATCATCCCCAGATAGAAAACACAAGTGGAAGGAAAAAAAAAAGGTGAAATAAAAGGAAAAAACTTTTGAATCAACATGAAGGAGACATTTCGGTCTCAATTCCTTCAATCATCCCAAAAAAAGGAAAACACAATAAAATACAAACTAATTTAAGGAAAAGGATCCATTTGGGTCAACATGAAAGAGACAGGCTATTTCTACACTTTGCATCATCCCCAAAAGGAAAACATAAAACAAAAAAGGGAAAAAAAGCAAAGATAAAGTACGAAATATGGAAGAATAGATGCACAAATAGAAGAAGTGTACAAAGAGAGAGAACATCAAATGCACATTATAGGGGAACATGATATGCACATAAAATTGTAAATGAAAGAGAAAATAAAAAGAAAAATGCAAAAAGGATGGCAAGGTGAATCCAAGTCAACCATCTAACAAGTCATCTGCATCCCAATCATGTTCAATGTATTGCGAGGGTGGTTGACTATCCAAAGGAAGAATTGCAAGTGCTGAACTAGGAGATGTACGAGTTCTTGACTTGGTGCATAAGATTTATCATTTAAGCTCATGGTAGATGAAAATTAAGAGTTTAGATCATTGTGCAGTTCTTCATCTATTTTTTTGATTTCCTCATCATCATCATCATCATCAAAATTAATTACAATGGGAGGACGAAGGGTTATTTCCAAGGAAGGATGTATTAGGAGTTGGGGCTGTTGGATTGGGTCATTTTGTTGTGAGGTTTGGACTATACTATCTTGTGGTGGGTCAAAATGAGGGTGATAATTAATTGCTTCTTTCAAAGGCAGAGGTTAATTTTCCTTGTTTTCTTCTATTCATGACTAATGAGCACGGAGATGATGACAACGCTTATGCTCCCTAGCACCATAGTTTTGTTTAATTCTATTTTGAAGTTGTTGAGGTGTAAGAGTGGGTTGATCCACCATAGGTTCCTTTTCTTCTGGAGGGGGAAGAATGGAAGAAACTGAAGAATAGGGACATCGAGCGAAGAGACAAGTTGACTATTTGTTTGGCTTTGAACTTTTGATAGGCTATGAAAAGGAAACCTTTATGAGGGGTGATGGGCTCCATAGGTTCAGGCCAAAAGGATTCTAAGGAGAAATTTCCTTTAGAAGACAATGGATTAAAACCACTATGATGTATGGTAAATATCTCATTGCCATGTGGAAACTTCAAACATTTGTGAACAACTGAAGGGACTGCTTTCTTCAAACAAAGCCAAGGATGACCTAATCATAGATGAAATTGATTGATTGTGGAATAATAGAAAATGTTACGTCCAAAGTGTGGGTCCTATTTGTAATGGGAGTATGATCGATCCAATCATATGGCATGCTAAACCAATATGTGTTTTAATCCATTTGGTTGGTTTGTCATAATTTTCTTGATAAAGTTCATGTAACACTAAAAATTCTTCTGTGATCACATTCTTGCCATAGGCGGGATCTATTAATTTCCCATTAGTGGGCTTATCATAGATGCAACTGACTATGTAAAGAGGACCATAGGGAATCTTTTTAAGTATATCATGAGAAGAAAAGGTAATATCAAGAGATTTGTTGGTTGGGCCCTTATGAGGGACAATGTCTATCATACTTATGAGTTCATCCATAGGATTAACTTGGGTAATATTTGGAGTAATATCAAGTTGCTCATTATTTGTATCAATGTTCATCACATGAGTGTTTGAAGGTTCACTAGACTTGACAAATAAAACATTGTGTTTAGGCATGGGGTTGGCAAAGATTTGTAAATTCTAATTGGGGGGTGCACCATAGTTATTTCCTTGATCATTGGCACCTGTAATGGATAAATGACCCAAATCAATGAGGTCTTAAACTAAGTGTTTGAGACGCTTACATTGTTCAGTGTCATGTCCATTTTGGTGATGAAAATGACAATAAGCATTTGATTTAAAGGTGGGTGGTAAAGGCTTGGTAGTATCAAGGGGTTTAACAGTAGGTAAAGTGATCATATGTTGTTGTAGTGGTTGATTCATTGTGTTATGGAGGTATCAGGTAAGGGGGTAAATTATCTATTTGGGTCCCCATAGGTAAAGAGCACCACTACTTTAACAGCTGCCACTTGACTTGGAACAGGTTGAGTTTGTTGTTGAGAAGGAAAATTTAATTGTAAGAATCCTTTGTTTCATTTTTGAAAGTTGTCTGTGTTATTTTGGTTTCTTTGTTTAGACTTCTCAGCTTGGTTAGAAGTGGACTTTGAATCATGACTAGAAATAGAGTTGTGATAGTCACAAAGGGTCATGCATAAATTCATGAACGAAGGAAATTTCATCATAGTCAACTTTTCCTAAAGGTGAGTGTGCAAGTTTTCTATAAACATCTTTTGGAGATGTGAATCAGGAATCTTGAAATCAATTTGAGCATACAATGACTGATAATGTGAAATGAAGTTAGTTACTTTTTCATCTGCATTTTGTTTACATCTCATTAAATTAGCCATTTTCTTTTTGGGATTCATATGAACTTAGAAATTAATTATAAAGGCATCCACAAGTTCATTAAATGATCGGATTGAATGATTGGGTAAGTTTGAAAACCACTCCAATGCAGTGTCTTTTAAGTTCCTAGGAATTTTTTTGGCTAATAGCTTATCATCAAGGACAAAATCATTCCACAAGGCTATATAAGCATTAACATGATTAATAGGGTCTCCTTTACCTCCGTACTTCTCAAACCTAGGCATCTCATTCCCTTGTGGCATTGGGGTTCTTAAGATCTCTAAAGATAAGGGGCTACTACTGACATGATATGTCTATGGAGCATTTTGACTTTAGCTAATGGTGGATATTTGTTGTTGCATGGAGGAAACAGTGTTAAAGATTTGTGTAATGAGGGGGTCGGTGTAAGTGGTATGAGGAGGAAGGGGAAATGGTGATGGAGTGTATGTGATGTTAAGGGAAGTGAAAGGGACACTAAGAGGGATGAAGGTGGAAGAGGGAACATTCGATGCCACAAAAGAACTAGGCATGCTAGTTGGAATAGCGAAAGGAGTTACGTGACTAGCCTGTTACATGGTTGTTGTAACTTGAGGAGTGGTATAAGTTGGTATGGATGTTATGGTTGAAGGGGAAGGAATGTGAGGTCGTCCTTGGCTCACAACAATGTTTGTGGATTGGGAAGTGGAAGGAACATTTTTACTGCGTATCTCAACAATTCTTTTCATAACTTGTAAGCCATCATCACTTTCAATCAAATGATGAAGGTTTTCTATGGTAGGTATGGAAGTGGTGGAAATGTTTTCAAGGGATGAATCTTGTTGTAAATGTACAAAATACTCATGAATACTAATGACTTTATCTTGCGGAATGGAACTAGTTTGTGTGTTAACATCCATGGGATGTGAATGTAAAGGTGTATTAGTGGTAGTATTGATGCCTAATGCACCACTATCTAGAATAGGAGTAGGAGCTCTTGAGATCCCAAGGTCCATAATGTAAGTGCTATCGCGAGAAGCCATGAGTCTAGAACTTTGTATCACTAAAATACTATCAATGGGGCACTAAACACTCATACAAGTATCACAAGGGGTGAAGTGGGTGCAAATGCAATACAATATAGGAGTTCAAAATGAAAATAAAATAAATTTTGTAAACTAAAATAGAAAAACAATAGAAAACTAAAATGCAGTAAATGCCCAAAAAATGACTAAAATTGCAATTTAAAATGTGCAGGTGGACCGATTCACCCAGGGTGGCAAATGAGTCTACGCATGATATTTTCTTGTGTTTTTTAGAAAATTTAAAGTGATTATAATGCTTTTAAGATGAAAAATAGAAATACAAATGCAGATTTTTAGTTTTCTAATGATTTGATATGCAAAAAGTGAAGTCTATATGAGTCTTTCACTAATGCAAGTTTAGAAACCCTAGGATGCAAAAAAAACCTAATTAAATGTTGATGCAAATGAAACCTAGGATGCAAGATGCAATAGAAATAAGAAAGATAAAGTGTTCAATATGCAGGTTCAAAAAATTGAACCAACAATTTTGTGGTGCCTATGTACTTCTCTTGCACTCTTAAGATCTTTCACCTAAAAGAAGACAGATAGAACCCCAAAATTGAAGTGGTTCACTCAAATAAAGGATTTTATGATGTGTGTATGACTAAATGAAATGTTTTAAATGCAACTAAGTACTGAAATTGACTGATTATTGATGAAAAAACCTATGAAATATGCAATGTTTGAAAACACAGTGAGGTATGCAAGAATAAATTAAAACATGAACATAAGCAGACTTGAAGAGGGATGAGTAGAGTGCACCTAGGAAATTAATGTTGAATCTGGAAGGATCTAAATGCTAGTAGAAATCAATGTTAATTACCAGTGTGACTCATTTGCCAATGATGGTGAATCAATCCTGCTACTAACAAAAACACCTAAAAACTACTTTCTGACTTTTGGGAATTGGAATCTGAAAAAAATAACCTTTTTAACCTTAAGGTGGGACTCATTCACCACTGATGGTGAATAAGTCCTCCTCTTAAATTCTATGACATCAAAGGTCAATTCAGTAGCTCCAAATATGTACTTGTCTTCTTGTTAGGTTGATGGAGTCAAATCTGCATAAAACGGATTGTAGGTTGTATCCAATCTTCAAATAGGGTTTATTTTACTTGAAACACTTTGTTCACTTGTTGACCACCTTTAAACACCTATTTTCTTGAAAAATTTGCATACAAAAGTCTACAAACACACATGCAAAAGGGGAAAAATGGTTAAGGGTTAGAGTATAGGGACTTTCCTTGGTCAAATCCCACTTTGGTTTAATCAAACCCTCAATGAAGAAATGAAATGAAATGAATAAGGATTGATGAATAAACAACATGCAAATGTCCTAAACTCACCACAACCTTGTTGAAGAAATTTGAAGATATGTCAATTGCTGCTCCAAGATGCTTAATGAATGCTAGATTGAATGATGCAAGGTGCTTGAATGAATGCATGAATTAGTGAACTTGATGAATGGGGGTTAAACTGACAAGAAAAACACTTATTTATAAACACATATTCCCTAATAACCTAATAATACAACATCATAGGCCGACATAAGGTATGTTTGAATACATGCCCAATTTTTTTTTGAATTATTTCGAATTTGGAGCCAAGAGGGACTCATTCGCCACCCATGGCCAATGGGTCCCACCTTGGGCTTGTAAGTGGGTGTCGTGAATTATCTTGCATTTAATGTTGTTTGTCAGGTTTACATTCAAAAATAGACATAATTAAGTCTTATAAGTGCATTATAAAGGGGCCAAATAAAGCATAAGAAAGGTGTGATTAGTGATGGAAATCCTAGAAAAGTGTGAAAGCTTGTTATAAGAATTTACAATAGTTTGAAATAGGACTTGATAAAGGATAAAAAAATGACTTTTAGATGAATTATAATAAGAATAGTCTAGAAAACTGTAGAAATGTGTTACAACACTTCACAACACCTTCACAAGACATCATAATTTGAATATTAAGGACCTAATGTGAAAGCATAAGTTACATTGCAACATTAAATCTAAGCAAAATAGGTTAAGCATCATAGGAGAAAGACCTAAAGAACCATGAAAATGTCCAAGATTCATTTTCCTATGGTATAGATAGTAAATAAATAAATAAAATTTACTTGATTAATCAAAAGAAGTAAATAAAAGAATATAAATTAATTAATTAAATAATTAAAATTGTTTAATTAATAGAAGAAATATGAATTTAGATAATAATCTAATAACTCAAATTATTTAAATATGTAGGGAAGAAAAGGAATTGACAAGGAAAAATGTTGTTCGTAGGCTTAGGACATTTTTTAGTGTCTGCACTCAAAATAACTTGAAATAGGTAGCATGGACCTATAATAGATCCCACATAAGACTACAACACTTATTTAACCTTCACATACCTTTATTAGGTTGGCATTGCAAAAGATCTAATACAAAAATTCTTCAACTGTGTATCCACATTCATACACATGTACCTCAAGACATCATGCCAACTAGAATTCACACACTATTGCCATTTGTTCACTTATCTTCAAAACCGCAAAGCCAAAAAATCATCCACAAAGAAGTGTGGACTCTCCCACTCAAATGCACTATATAGGAAAAAACTATAATATGCCAAACCAAACTTATGTTACTTATATCTGTCAAACCAAAATGAAAAACATAATGAAATTTTGGAATCAAATACTTCTAACAATCAAGAAAATAATGTTATAAGCGCAAAGTGAAAACTTCATTTGCAAACTAGTGCAAAGCCAAAAACTGGAGCTCTATTACACACATTTAAGAGAGTTGACTCTTAGTCAAATTTCCATAACAACCAAATTTATCAGATTAAACCATCTTGTAGAAATGTATTCCCCAAACACTCCAAACCTATCAGAACTAACCAAAATGATCCGCAATGATTTGCACCATGATATCCTCATCAAGATACAATGTTGACATCAATGACAACACTACAACACATCATTATATATACCTTTATGCTTATCTCGCATGCTCATGTTTCCAAAAACAACATCAATGATATTCTCCTCATTCTTCCAACAATCTTCCCCTTTGTCATTGATTGCAACTTGTCAAAATATAGATCTCCAAAATATCTCTAAAACATTCTACCCCTTTGGCATCAAGGGAAAAGGGTGCTTACAACAACTATTCTAACTTATGTTAGATCTCCCCCTGAGAAATATGTGCATATGGATAAACTAAAAAGATTCAATTGACTCCCCCTAAGTCATATACCAAAGCAAAACCAAAATTTTTGTAGTGGACACTACTCTATATACTCCACATATATACAAAGAATCTGAAACTCAAAATTGAAAAGCATAAGGAGTAAGAAAATTTGTCAACCAGGTGAGGTTGACTCTTGTAACTTATGCAAATGGGTCTACTATGCATGTTTCCCTTCCTTCCATGCCTTTGTTGCTGGCCCAATCAGTCTGCATTTCATCTCAAACTATATCAATATTTCTTCTCCTTCTTTCAAGGCACCAAATTCATTTGTGAAGCTTTAGCAGCACTCAGAAGGGCCCTTGATATAGATATGAATTTTCCATTCACCAAGACCCTTATCTCTCCAAATTGTAAAATGGCATTCTCCCTTTGTGCTTGCAACTAGAAGAACTTCTTATGCAAATCCTCAATTACACTCCTTATATTTCCAGCAAGATCAATTATTGGATCATAGGCACCAGAGGCTTTATTTATTTGGGACTCAATGGATTCCATCTTACTTTTGATGCTTTTGTTACCTATTTTTAGCCACAGCTCAAAATAGGTAGAGCTGATTTGCATTCTTCATTAAAAGGTGTAAAATTTCTACTTAAGTATTCATTACATTCCAGAATCTGATTACTTGTGAATTTCTAGTGTGATTATGCAAAATTTTCTAATAGAAGAAATCATTAAAATTGCATAGTAATGTTGTTTTATTCATATTGTAAAAACCAAAGTCCCACACAAGCCATGGGAGCAACTTAATTTGATTTTTTTAATCAAATAATGAATACAAAGTAGGATGTAATACTACACTACTAAAGATAATATAAACATGAAGGCGGGAAGCGATTCATCATTGCTTGTAATGATGAATCATTTTTACTCAATTGTTGTGTCTCCAATACCTCGTGGTTCTTTTGACTCCAAGATCCATGCATTTGCAAGATTGTAAAGGGATGGTGTTAGAGAAATTATAAATCACATCCTAATTCATGACTACACTTCCAATAGGAATGTAATATATATCCAATTAGGCATTCACCAAATGATTAAATTATAAAAGGATAACAATCAAGGAATGCGAAGTTCAATGAAAGCTTTCAGCTTTGATTATTTTTGCTAATTTTTTTGTTTAATGTGCAGGAACAAGTATAATCAGATTATTTCAAACAATGGATATTGTTGTGTGGTGGAAAATGTGGCTCCCACGAGGGTTGATCCCAACACATAACACTAAAGAAGTAGCAAATAGTACTCATGATCAGCCCCATAAGTACATGAAATTTAAAGACTCATATGCATTACGGAAATGATATGATGCAAGGATCCACAAAGCATAAAACAACAACATGATATGAAGATACTCAACATTCACTGATAGCATGGTCACAAAGCAATATTCAAATCATAATGATATGGTATCAATTCTGAAGGAGTGGATGTTTGAGGCTGCATTGATTTCATTAAAGCTTCATAAATCAATATAGAGTAGTAATTCATGAATGCAACCTTGTTTCCAATGATCTATAAGCTAGAGAGAGCAGCCCACAATGAAAAATTATGAGAGGACAACCATGAAAGGTATAGGAATAGATTATCAAAACAATGTCAGGTCTGTGAAAGCTATAGAAGTAGTCAACATGGCCATGCAATAAGAATAATTATCATGTATAGAGCATAGTGATAGACAAAATAATGTCAATATGCCTATCAAGCAGGAGCCTGCTTTGGGACCCTGACTGAGTAGCATTCAGCTCTAAAAGAAATGAAATGGGTGCAGGAAGGCACAAAATCTTTGCTCTTCTCTACAATGTTATTATCTTAGTTAGTTTGTTCATTCTTGTCCAAAAGTGTGATACAAAGCAGCCTCTACATAATAAATCCTTGGTATATATGTACAAGAGATATAGAGTCATGAAAAAACATATATAAGCCAGTGGCTTGATTCATCATAAAAGAAAATAACCTCAAGAAAAGTTTAAGTTCAGAGCATGAATCTTTATGAAGGTCGAGCCAGGGTTTTAATATTCTTCATTCACAGAAGTTACAAAACAATCACTTGCAGATTATAAGTCTTACACAAGGATCCAGGACAATAGAGTTTAGAGTATGTTAATGAAGGAGCAAAAAAAATACATCATATCATTGAGTATCTCATGCTTCGAGGGTTTTGAACTCATGTCTTATGAAAATAAAATAGAGCCATATTCACAACGGAACAAATGTGTGGAGTTTTTATTTATACCCATACTGTGCAAATATGATTGCAATCTCTGCAATATGCAAAACCCAGAAAACATATATAAGGCCATAGCCTCTATGTACAATAGCTCGAGTTCTTGAAACTTTCATAGAAAATGATGATGACCACTTCAGTGCAATCTAACCTAAATTATAATATGATGGAAGCCACAAAATATTTTCATATCTCATGCAAAATATAGAAACCCGCATGAGTCTTTATTTTTCTTTCCTCCAGAAGGCTCAAGAAATATTCTCCCATATCGCCAGAGGCCAAGCATTTTAACATAAGAAAGATACAAAAATAAAATGTATGAGAATACATGCTAAGCCCATTGCTGGAAACTCTAAATAGCCTCATAAATTCCTTTCAAAATGCTTAATGAGGAGATATGAAGATTCAGATTTTGAAGGAGAAGTCTTACCATCATACACCTGTGAAAAGCACAAATTAAAACCCATGACTAAGCTCTAATAGAGCTTCTACAAGCACCCAGGTCAAGCTTCCCATGGTGGTCAATAAAACACAAAAAGTGAAATACAAAAATATGGAGCAAAAATGTATCAGAAATTATGCTAAAGCCACTACCTTGAGGCCCTAAACTTCTTCAAAAATGGAATCAAAATGCTTTTTAATGCTGTAAAATCATCTTACCATTGATTTCTTGGGAGATTCAATAGAAAAAATGAAAAATCAACTTGAGTGTGGCGAACTTCAAGCACCATACAGTGAGTTTTTCTACAAGAATAAAGCTTCAAAAGCTCAAAGCAATACAGCTCATGGCAGCCTCAAAAAGCATGAGAATAGAGCAATAGATAAATATTCAAGAAAAACCCTACACGGGCCGTGACTAGAGAAACCCTAATGGAAAAAGCTCGAGCTCATGGCGACCTGCTTACTCTCGAAGCTTCACAATAGTCAAAGGAGAAATGAAATGATTAGGGTTTCCCTAATCCATTTTGTGCGAGTGTGATGTTTTGTTTTGACAAAGTTTTTTTTTAAATAATCAATTTTTTTTCATGCCCATGGACTTAACTCCAAGTCAAGATGACTATCAATAATTTGGTCGTCAATTTTCAAAGTGCTTATAGTATGCATACGGTGGAGGCTGATGAATAATTTAATCATTTATTTTATAATCATATACTATGAGAAGGCGATATGGTGTTTATCAAATGGTGCCAAATAGAAAGTGCATGGAGGAGAGATATAAGTTCAAGAATAGTCTTTTTATGAAAACTTATTCTATTTTTTCCCTTTTAATTTTTATATTGTAAATTTGTGCTTGATAGTTATTAAAAGAAAATTTCTTAAATTTCTTTTTAATGATTCTTCAAACCAACTGTTGTAAAACAAGAAAATATATATAAAAAAATTTCACTCACGTGCATGTGGAGTTGAGGATTTTGCATGACTTTCAGAGTTCCAGTTATCATGGGCGGATTGATAGAAACACGATGATTTTCACATGCTTGGACCAACTTTTTTTGGGATTTTCAATGTAGTTTGAGTGCTCTATAGTTCAGTTATGAGTTGATCTTGAGTTTGGATCATCATACACTCATTTTTTGCATGAGTTTGGGCTATTTTTATTAGGATTTTCTCTTATGCTTGAATTTCACATTGGAGATGTGGTTTTTCACTCCAGTTCTCATTCAATTCTATTATTGGCTGCTTTGCACATGATTTTTGTATATATTGGAAAAATTTAATCTTTCTCCTCTAGTTCTGGTTTTCTCCCTTTGCGTTATGCAAAGAAGACTATCTTGTAACTTAGCATTTTAGATTTAATATAGTTTTATAGCTTTATAGGTTACATAAGTTATCATTTATGTAGAGTTTTTCCTTCATGATATTAATTGAAATAGATTTCACCTTTCCAATTTTAGGTGTTTTGTATTGTTTAAATAATTTGATGCAATTTTGATGAGTTTCATTTTGGAAACCTTCAAATTTTTGTCTTGTTTATGCATGCATATAGATAATTGCATTTCATTACAGGTTGTTAATTGTGCTCAAAAGTTGTTTTCTTTTCCTCTAATTTGTGAAAACTCAATTTTCCTTAATAGGAAAAGAATACATACAACCTTTTAATGAATTATTCATGTGTTCAAAGTTCTCAAATTGGACTGTGTTAACAAATTTTCTTGAAGGTATAAGTTGTGAATCATTCTGCAAGTTTACCATCATTTAGGTGCATCAACGAAGTTTTAGTTTTAGTTCATGCATTCAGTTCAGTCCTTCTTACCCTTTTCTCAAAGAAAATCATTCAAGTACCTAATTGATCATCATATTGGAACCATCCTAGAATTTGGAGGTCTATCTTTTCCATAGGAATACTCACAGCCTGAAGATAGTTCCCATGTTTCAACAAATTGCTGAATTTAGTCATTCAAGCATTCGGGTGCAATCTGTTTGACAACAACTTTGTGTAGCACCAATCCATTTCATACAATATTGAAATAGAGCCTTAGCCTCATCTTCATAAATTTGTGCAACCTTCAAAATCTCTAAAAAAAATTGTGTTCAAGTGCACACTTCTCTATGATCTCCAACATTTTATTATCATTCATTTTCTTCTCAACCTCTTTCTCCACTTCACCTTTAAGATCAGAGGAATATTCCTTAAAATAATCAATTAAAGAAGAAAGTGCCTCATCTTGTGCCTTCCCATCACTAAAAATTCTCATAAATTCTACAATCTAATGAGATACTAATCTTCCTTACAAACATTACATACTATTAGTTTTGGGAAGCTCCTTTATAAAGTAGAAAAGTAGACACACAACTAGTGTTCCATACTTAAATGCATACTTTTTCTCTTTTTTCTTGTTTCATATTTTCCATCAACTATTGTCTTAGAAATTCAAAAAGATCATATTCAACACCTTTTTCAACCATTTCATATGCCACAATGATTGTGGTGGAAGATACATAATTATCTTTGTTTGTGAAGTATATTTTATAACTAATTAACATTGTTGCAAATCTCGCAGCTAGTTTTTTGATGGGATTTACTACTACAACCCTCTTATCAAATGTTGCACCTTTGAGTTCTATTACCACTTCATTATTAACTAATTTCAATATAGGAATAGGTCTAGTTTCACCTCCTTAGTTATCATTCCAGGCATGTTATTCAAAAAAAATTATCATGAATTTTTCTGGATGTCATTCTAATCCAAATCCACTTGTCATCAAAACAAAAATTTAGAAACCATTTCCATACATCCAATTTCCTCACAACTAGGTTTTGGTACTCTATTTTTAGGGAAAAATTGTCTCCTAGCTTGCTATGGTCATATTCATTCATCTTACCATGAATGTAAATCCTTAAGTCTTGTATTGGAAAAATCCCATATGATACTTACAAAAACTTTCATAATGTGTCATCCTCTATTGATTTTACAAGGTATTTCTCAAACTTGGGCTGTGGCTTCTCAGTAATCTCTATAACCCTCAGTGTAGACATTGCAAATCAATTTAAATTTATTTTTGAACAAACTTTTTGTGAAACTAAGGAAAACAAATATTTGTAAATATGTTTTTTTCTCCTTTTCTAGTTAGGGTCCATGCATACCAAATCATAAATCACATTTGATCACACCTTCATTGCTTTTCTCCTTTTCAAATATTTTTTTAAAATAAATTTTCCTAAGTGAAATAACTTTATAACCCTTCCAAATTTACCTAATTTCACATTGAATTTTTTAAAAAATAAAGATGACAACCTTTTATTTGTATGCACAGTCACCTTCTGATGCTCCAAAAACTTTTGTATTAACATATTTTCTTTTGCATTCTTCACCAATAGATCAAGCATATCGATCTACATCACATATCTTCGTGTTGAGGCATCACCACCTCTTCTTTGGCGGGGGATAGAAGATTTCCATTAAATCTCCCCTTGAGCCAAAGCTCTCAACTTAGTTTCCAGAGGGAACATCTACACTAGATGTTGGTCCAAATTCATTATGAACCTTGGTCTCTTCCTTCTTTCTCCAAATCTTTTCCATCTCCTTTTTTTCTACCAGATAAATATTTTGTATCAATCCATTCCTCTTTACTAGATTATCCTTCCTCATATTTTTTCTTCTACAAAACATGGAAATATGTCTAGGCCTATTGCAATTGTAGCATGTGACATTATTCTAAATAGTATTCCTTCCATTTGAACCATATATTTTTATGGGTGTGAAATTTTATGACTCTCTTGCTCAACTAGGATTTTTCACCTAAAGGAACAAAGATAGATCCCACACCCAAAATCTAGGTGGTTCACTCAAACTAATGCAAGTACAATGAAAATACATGCCTAAATGCAATGATCTAGGTGTAGAAAACTAATAAAATGGATTGATTATTTATGCAAAACCTAAGAAATATGAAGTGTTTGAAAACATATTGTGATATGCAAAAACACCTAGAAAGATGAATATAAATGCAAGTAAAACAAAACAAAAAGATGTAAAAATGAATGTGTGCACCTGGGAACTTGTTGAGGATTGGAAATGACCCTAAAATTCTAAGTGTTAATTTTTAGGCCTAGTGGGATTCATTCACCATTCGGGGAAAATTAGTCCCAGTTCCAAAAAACTGCATTGAGGCCCATTTTAGCCAAATGGGTGTCCAAATATGAAAAAATCTCTAGAAAAAATGTACAATGGATCTCATTCACCACTCTGGGTGAATTAGTCCACTTTTTCTTTTCTAAAAACTCAAAAATGGAATCTATAGCTTTTCAATCTGCTTAATCTGCACCTCCAAGTGTTCAGATCTGAAACCTTGATTTTTAGCACTATTGGTGACTTTTTGTGTAGGTTTTGACCTTGAAAAAGTGGAGATTACTTCAACAAGTTTTCAACCTAATCTTCAATGATTTCCAAGTCTTGAAACTACCTAGATCTGCAAGCAAACAAAGAAAGAGAGAGAAAATGTTAATTGTTAGGGATTAGGGGTTTTCCTTGGTCAAACCCCATTTAGGTAATTAAACTAAAATGATGAAATAAGATAATGAAACGTCAAACATGAAACAATGCAATTAGAAACTTCACATGATGATAGATCTTGAGTTACTGCAACAATGGATGAAGAATATTGCTCTTGAATGCCTTAGGAAGCTATCTTGATGACTTGTAATGATGAAACCATAACTTGCTTGACTTCAAAGAGAAGATAAATGATGAATGAATGATGAGAGATGTGTAAATGAGTCATGAGATATAAATTAGGGTTCAAAGACTTGATTTCATAGGAAATTATCCTAATTTACTCATAAATTGGATCCCCAAGGCCGACATGAAGAAAATTAAACTTAAACCATAATTTTCCAACTCAAAAGTCAAAAATGGCCCAAATGGGACTCATTCACCACCTTGGGTGAATCAGTCCCACCTGGTAGGGACTCATTCACCACAAATGGAAAATTAGTCCTAGAGGGGTCCATATGCTAGCTAGGTTGTTGGGGAATGCATAAAAGGTTTATATGATGAATTTGTCAGTTATTTAATCAATTTATTCCTCGAGATGCACAATATGGGGCAATAGGGGCCTATCAAGAATTATCTAAATGTTAATTATGGCTTGGGACACAAAATTCAATGTGAAAGTGTGATTAAATACACTTTACAACACTAAATGAGGTCCACATAGCCTAGAAATCCACAACATCCAACGTGAATGTGTAAGACACATTACAACACTAGACTAAAGTTAAGTTTAGTTTACAAGCCTTCTAGATTAATGTGAAGATGCATTTAAATATATTTTATAATGTTGAATTAAGGGGAAATGGGTCCATTAAGTCTAGAAGAGTGTGAAAGTCTTTTACAACACTTTACAATGCCTTTACAAGACATTGTTAAATGCATTTGAAAGGGTCCAAGACCTAGTGCGGATGTGAAAAACACCTCACAACACTAAATCAAGGCCTCATTGAGTCTAATTTCTCATCAATTATTCCCAAATCAAGCAAGTTTCCTTTTTTCTATGGTACATTTAGCCCCCACTTTAGTGAGGGGATGAACTTGCTTTAAAATCACACTAAATTAGACATTCAAGAGAGATCTAAGTGCATAGATGTAAATGAAAAAGAATGACAAAGATCAAGAAGGCAGTCAAGCCCCCAGGATTCAAGATCCTAACTCAAACCATCAAGATACATAATTATGCAATGGAAAGAACTAAAGGAAAGAAAAATGAGATTAATCAAAGATACACTCACTTTGGGGCCATCGAACATCAGGTCATTTGTGGGGTGAGTTGTCCCAAAGAGGTGGTTAGATGAGAAAGTCGTGCGAGTGTGTTGGATTCCCATTATACTAACCATACCAAAGTTATGCTCCCAATAACATTTATAAGGCACCACAATGTAATACTTTTTTTTGAAATGTTTTTGAATATATGAAGAATTTTTGCTAAAGGGGATTTTTCTTTGTTCATGGGTATGTGTAGGATCATGATGGGACAAAAAGTGGCAATATGATGGGTATGTGGCTGACGACTTTTTTCTTACCCAAAATTGATGAAACGAAAAGGGTTTTTAAAGGAGATTCTCAGCTTTCCACCAATATAAATTATGCTTTACTTTGAATTTAATAAGTAATTATCATTCATTTTCTATTTGAGTTACAACTAAAGTTCTAATTGATAGTCTGATTGAAAAACATCTATAGCTTTCAAACAATATCACATTTTTTGAATCCAAAACATGCACCACATTCTATGCTTTACATACTATAGGATTTAAAAAAAGAGAGTTGAATTTCATGAATTTTTGACCAAGTTAAGGTGGTCAGACATACGAGTTTTTTATATTTTTTAAAATTTGTAGTAAAAATTCATAATTAATTATTTACTTGGAAAAAAATTACAAAAAAATATGCATCACATCGGGACATGAATCATCTAATTATATCTAAAATATTATAAAAAAATATTATCATTTTATTGTGGTTAGGGTGGTCAGACATACACCTACTTATTTTTTCCCTGAAATTTAAGTACTACTGCATTGAAATTTCAAATTTTCACCAAATAGATTTTTTTTTCTTTAAACAATCCTAATATTTTAGAAACTACATTCAATTTCCTACAGATTCTATTCTTACTTATTTTTTAAATAATATAGATAACTTATTCAAATTTTTACGTCAAGTTGCCTAACTCTGATTTTTCTGAGTTTTTTGCCACTTAAGGCCCTATTTTTTCCATGATGATCCTGCACATAGACTCATATAAGGTCTTCTTCTTAGGGAGCATTGTGCCTAATATCTCTAGGAGAGGAGAATTTAGGGTGTTAGATCATTATACATGGGATGCCTCATTTGCATTAGGCCACTTAAGTTGATCATACACTCTTGGAAGGCATCAAACTCAATGACACCACCAAGAAGAAGACACATCACAAGAAAAAGAAAAACCACACCATGAAATTTGCACAAAGATATTGTCTATGTATGCCCCCACTTTAAAGCAGTTTCTAACACCATTAGTGTGAGCAATTGCTTTAAAGTAGAAGAGAATATGAGATCTTATGAGAAAATCCCTATGCCAAGTCATATGTTTTCGATAAGCTGCGTCATGAAGAAAGGGAGTATGTCACATGCAAGTCAATCTTAAGACATGTCGTCCACATCCCAAGCTTAATCTTATACATTCATGGAAGGTTAACGCTTAGTCAAAAGAGACAAGTGACATATAGAGATAAGGCTTTCTAACCCTTTGCGCACACTTAGTGCAAGACAAAGGTGAGCCTGGAATGGATGATGGTATGCTGCACCTTGCGATAGATGAAAAACATGCAATAGTGAGTATGTTATGATCCTACAACTATTACATGGAAAGGAGCAACAAGTAATGTTATTTATTTGGATAAGGAAACAAAATTTCCACTTGATACATGTTTAATGAAATATCTATCAATTTAGGATGTATCAAGGTTAGAGTTTGCTTGGAAAAATCTTGTGTGATAGTATTAATTGTGAGTGAAGGTTTGTTGGATGGGTTGATTTTTATGAAAGGAAAATCATGAAGACCATGATTTGGTTCTTTTGTTTTAGGCTCTATGGGGGTATGGAAACCTTGTTCTATAGCATCACATCCTTAATTAGGTTGCTTCATAAGAATTTTAGGTTCTAGGTGATTAATGTCATTGTAGCTTGGTTGGAACAAAACATTGTGTGGAGGTGGGTAAAGAATGAGGTCAAGTGTATTGTGAGCTTGTTTCCTGTGTAATGGTGGGTAAAGAATGATAGGATTCTTAGGTGTGTTTAAAATAACTTCAGCACACATAGGGGGATAATTAATGGTTGGATTTGTTTGACTATCAATAGTGGTGATATGAGAAGAAGGCTTTGTTTGGTTGTTTTCTTTCTCTAATTTATCATTCTTATGTGCCATAATATCAACCCTAGGAGGAGATATTTTAGAAAAGTGACAAATAATAGGTTCATCACATGTCATAGTTGGATTTGGTAAGATAGCTTCATCACTCATAGGAGAAGCATAAAGAGAAGGATAACTAGGAGTTTCATGGTTACCAACGATTGTAATTTTTTGTTCAAATAGGTCTTCCCAAATGGTAGGGGCATCAAGGAAGGGAGGAATAAGTTTGTCATGAGTTTCACTAACAATATCTTCTAACACTAAACTATCTCCTTCATGTGTAGAGAAGATATTGGGAGAAGAAAAGGGTTGATTGTCATGAGTATATACACTTGCATCCTCATGTCCTAGAATGTCTTCTTGAGTAGGAAAGGTAGGATTATCATAGCTCTCAATCATATCCTCCACACAAATGTGTTTGTCAAGATCGTTCACAAGTTTATCCTTATTCACTAAAGGATTTTCACAAGTAGGGGGGGTGTTGGGAGATGAATGGGAACTCGGTAAGGTAGTGGCAATGATTTCACCTTTGTGTGTCATAATGTCTTTGCAAGGGGGGGAGAAGAAATACAAGAAAGACTTTCATCATCTTCAATGACTGTGTCTTCTTTCATCAAGATACCTTCATCGCCAATGGGAGAGATATCAAGAGAAGAACAATTATGATTATCATGATTATCGATGCATGCATCCTTTTTTGTCAAATATTTATTGGATGATCTTAGTTAGAGGAAGTCCTTAAGGGCTTCATCTAAAATGTCTAAATCATCACTATTAAAGGGCTTGGATGTTATGGTTTTTCAAAATTGAATCACTTTTTGAATTGGGTCGTTTGATGTTTTTTGTTTTTTGTTTTCATTTACTAATGAATCTGATCTAAATGAACTAGGAACTAATGTTGAAAATGAAAATTGCAAAATTCTAAGTGTCATGAATGTAAACAATGCTTATTTCTAATAATTTAAATGTAAGAGAAGATATGCAAACTTAAAATGAAATGTAAAGACATAGGATGAAATGTAACTTTTTAGATTTCAAACAAAGTAACTTACTGATGACATTATGCAATAATTTGAAAGATGAAAGATTGGAAATGCAAATGTGAATTTTAACAATGCATGAAATGAGCTAATGCAAGGTAAATATAATGAAATGCATGATACAAAAACTCATCCAACTAATACATATAACTGATGGCAGCAAACAAAAGCATATAAACATGGTTTCTAGCTCTATAAAAGGTAGTTTCAGGGGTGAAAAGGGTCTGATTCGCCTCCCAGTGGGGATTTTTTTTAGATTTTTTTAATTTTTTTGGTTAGTTTTTTATGTTTTGTATGGTATATGATGTAGACCTAAGATAAAAATGTACAATTTTAGAAATATTTAATGATTTAAGATGCAAAAATGCAACCTATATTGACTTTTCACTAATACAAAATTTCAAACCCTAGAATGCAACTTAACTTTAATGAAAAATGCAATGAAAGCTAATTATAGGATGATTATGGAATCCAAATTAGACAAGAAGGTATTTGAAAAGAAGGTTCACCAAAATGAAAAAAAAAATATTTTTATGGGTGTGAAATGCTATGACTCTCTTGCTCAATTAGGATTTTTCACCTAAAGGAACAAAGATAGATCCCACACCAAAAATCTAGGTGGTTCACTCAAACTAATGCAAGTACAATGAAAATATGCCTAAATGCAATGATCTAGGTGTAGAAAATGGATAAAATTAATTGATTATTTATTCAAACCCTAAGAAATATGAAGTGTTTGAAAACATAGTGTGATATGCAAAAACACCTAGAAAGATGAATAGAAATGCAAGTAACACAAAAAAGAAAGTTGCAAAATCGAATGTGGGCACCTATGAACTTGCTGAGGACTAGAAATGACCCTGAAATTCTAAAAGTGCTAACTTATAGGCCTAGTGCGACTCATTCGTCATTCTGGACGAATCAATCCTAGTTCTAGAAATCTACACCAGGGCCCATTTTATCCAAATGGGTGTCCAAACATGAAAAAATCTCTAGAAAATAGGTACAATGGGACTCATTTTCTACTCCTAGTGAATTAGTTCACTTTGGCTTTTCTAAAAACTCAAAAATGGAATCTGTAGCTTTCAGTCTACTCAATCTGCACCTCCAAGTGTGTAGATCTGAAACCTTGATTTTTAGCATAGTTGGTGACTTTTTGTGTAGGTTTTGACCTTGTAAAAGTGGAGATTACTTCAACAAGTTTTTAACCTAATCTTTAATGATTTCCAAGTCTTCAAAGTACCTAGATCTGCAAACACACAAAGGAAGAGATAGAAAATATTGATTGTGAGGAATTAGGGGTTTGCCTTTGTCAAACCCCATTTAGGTAATTAAACCAAAATGATGAAATAAGATATGAAACATGAAACATGAAACAATTCAATTAGAAACTTTCCATGATGATAGATCTTGAGTTGCTACAACAATGGATTAAGAATCTTACTCTTGAATTCCTTAGGAAGCTATCTTGATGACTTGCACTAATGAAACCCTAACTTGCTTGACTTGAAAGAGAAGATAAATGATGAATGAATGATAAGAGATGTGTGAATGAGTCATGAGATGTAAATTAGGGTTAGAGACTTGATTTTATAATCAATTCTCCTAATTTTCCCATAAATTGGATCCCTAGGGCCGACATGAAGAAAAATTAAACTTAAAACCTAATTTTTCCTGCTCAAAAGTCAAAAATGGCCCAAATGGGACTCATTCACCACAGATGGAAAATTAGTCCTAGGGGCATCCATTCTCCAGTTGGGTTGTTGGGAATGCATAAATTAGGTTTATATAATGACTATGTCATGTATTTGATCAATTTATGCCTTAGGATGCACAATCTAGGGCAATAGGGGCCTATTAATGATTATGTAAAGGTTAATTAGGGCTTGGGACACAAAATTCGATGTGAAAGTGTGATTAAATACACTTTACAACACTAAATAAGGTCCACATAGCCTAGAAAGGCACAACATTCAATGTGAATGTGTAAGACATAATACAACACTAGATTAAAGTTATGTTTAGTTTACAAGCCTTCCAAATTGATGTGAAGATGCATTTAAATACATTTTATAATGTTGAATTAAGGGGAAATGGGTCCATTAAGTCTAGAAAAGGGTTAAAGTCTTTTACAACACTTTACAATGCCTTTAGAAGACATTGTTAAATGTATTTGAAAGGGTCCAAGACCTAGTGTGGATGTGAAAACACCTCGTAACACTAAATAAAGGCCTCACTGAGTCTAATTTATCATCAATTATTCCCAAATCTAGCAAATTTCCTTTTTTCTATGGTACACCATTCATTTTAGATCCTCATTGATTAGCTTTGTTCCAAAATCTATTGCATATATAGTAATAACCATTCAAATATTGAATTATTCTACCATTGTCATAACCATTCATTATTTGAATTATACATTCACTAACTCTATGACCAAATTTCTTGCATGTATAACATTGACCAAAAAAAGATGAAACATTTTGATTCATTCTTCTTTTGCATTCCATTACCTTATTCCCAAATTTATTGCAAGAATAATAGAAAAAATTAAAATATGGGTACCTTTATGCATTTGGTTGTCTGGCCGGTGGTCTTCTAGCTTCATTCCTTTGATTTTTGATATACTTTCCATTCTTCTTCTTCTTTTCTAATTTATCTATAATTTGATCTTCTTTTGAACTTTCTCCTTTCTCAAACCGTAATCCACCTTTATCATTAGCTCATTTCTAATTTACAATCCTTTCATCAAGATTTGTAGCACTCATCTTTGATTGGTCTTCATAGCTCCTTGTTTTCTTTAGATCAGATCCCAGATTCACAACTTCTTGCTCAAGCCTTGTACATTCATTATGTTTTCTTTTCACCATTGCAGTTAGACATTCTTCAATCCTTTTCTTTTCTTCAACTTGCACCTTCATACCAATGATAGTTTTAGATTCTTGTTTGAATTTTTCATTGATCTCTCAATTTTCTAATGCATTGATTTGCTTCTTTAACATTTTCTTTTAGATATATGTTTTCACCTTTAGTCCTTTCAAGATCTTGAAGAGAAAATTTGAGTTCTCCATCTTCATCAAGCATGCAATCTTCTTCAATGGATCGAATAGTAGGAATCTCTTTTGGAGGAGTAGGTAGTCTTATAATAGACATGTGTTCAACCTCAAAGTGGTTAGCCTCCTTCTAAGAAACCAAGCTTTGATACCAATTTTTGAACACCCAAAATACTAAGAGGGGGTTGAATTAGTATTCTTTTAAACCATTCAAACATTTGAACATCCAAACCACATAGCACATTAAACTATAGTATATAAAGAAAGCATGAAACATCAAAAACATCACATAACACATGAACACCAAGATTTTTACGTGGAAAACCCGAAATGGGAAAAAAAGTTAGGATTAGATCATAATATATTATAACTGGTTATAGTATATTTATAGTAGTGCTCATTGTAGGTGGATTCGCTACCCACTAAGAAAAAGATAGAAGAGAGATTGTGGGTCACATCCTAGATTAAACTATTACAATTGCATCTATCATATACATAAAATATAGTTCTAATGAAGCTCAATAAACTAACTTTACACACTTCATATGATTCAAATCTAGCACTCTACTTTCCTCTACATTTGCATCACTTCAATCTTCAACTAAACATTCATAACTTAAATTTTCACTATGCTAATAATATTCTCATCGTGTACATGTAGAACACTCACAACATTCAATAAAACACCAAAAAATATTTAGGTTATGTATCCGCATCAAGCATATCATTAATTAGGTTTTCCTAATTAGATGTAACATTCAAAATATAACTTGTCAGCTCAAATCCTTCAACATATCCCTCAAACCAAAATTCAAACCTTAATATAACTTGAAATAGATTGTCATGGACCTAAATAATCCCACATAAGACCACAACACTTATTTAACCTTTGCATACCTTTAAATCTATTAGTGTCATGCCCTGGAAATTATAACACTAAGATACAAAGCATTGGCATACAACTAAATAAATAAAATAAATAAAAAGATATATATATATATATATATCAAAAATATAAAAATAAATATTCGTAAATATCAATTTAATATTATAATTAAAATTACCTAGATATAGCAATATAAATATCAATAATACAAAACAAATTTTGATATTATTATAATTATAGTTATTATTACATAATAGAAATTATTATAATTTTAGTACACTTTATAAATTCATATAAGACATCATGGTTGGGTAGAAATGGAATCAGTGGCATCCTAATGGCTATTTTGTAGAAAATGACAAGAATCTCATCCATCATGGCAATCCTTTTCACAGGAAATAGGGATTCAGACATTAGGGACCCACTAGCAAATCATGACAGCAACATGCAGATAAAACAAATGTAAGGTGACATATTTTCATGACCAAATTGGGCACCATTTCCTACTCATAGCTTAAAGATGGGAAACTGATCATGGAGATTCAAGTGAAGGTGATATATTTTTAATAGGGAGTTTCAGAACAAAAGTTTTGAAGAAAACTTGGCTTTTTTGAATCGATCTTATTGGGAAGTATAGGTCGATCTCAAATCCACTAGAAATGCAGAAGATAAAGGGTTGCATGCAAAAGGAACAAGGGTTAAGATCATCCATCAAAGAATTATGCAAAAAGTATTGGGATACATGTAAAATACCCTAGGTTGCATGCAAACTATCTAGGTTTAGCTTTTCCCATGTCCACTAATTGGGGGAAACAAAGTGAATCTCATGTATGCAATGCTAAATCTTAGCAAGGTGCTCCCATCAATCTAGGCTTAAAATCAACAAAAAATAGGGATCAAATGCAAAGGGATTCTACCCTCAAAAGGAATGTCAAATCACATAACAATAAAGGGCCAAGAAGGGAAATAGATACAAGAATAAAAAGAAGTAGCAAAGGCAAATAATGCAACAATGCAACTATGGAAGCACAAAGATTCAAAAAAGGATGAAGAGGTTCCTCAGCATAAGAATATTCAGCAAGAAACCAAGATTTTTTCCTCAGGAACTCAAGAGTTGCTAAAAATGACATTCCTAGAGCACATGCTACAAGCTCAAATCAAGGATTTTAGGGAAAAATCCCTAGTCTATAAGTTTTGGAACCTTACCCTAGCTTTAAATGAGCTAAAAAATCTGATTTATGATGATTGGAAGGGGTTCAACAAGATTTTTTATTTGGAAGAGGAAAAGGGTATATTTGTAGTTATTTTTAACAATAAAACTCATAAAGATGTTGTGTTTAAAATTAAATCATGGGTTTTCCAAGGGTATGGCTTGTGCATGTAATCCTGGTCACCTAATTTTAAAGTAGAATATTTCTCTTTTAGATATGTTCCTTTTTGGTTCCAAATGCCTACTTTACCTCTTGAATATAGGGAGTTGAATCTGATTGAAATAATAGAAAATCATGTAGGAATTTTTCTCTTACATGATTTAACCTTTTTTTAAAAACCCCTCGAAACATTTTAGAACATGTGCTCTCATTGATACGAACAAGGATTTTCCAAGGCAGATTCATCTAAATTCTAATTTTGACAATTGGCTCCAAAAAATCAATTTTGAATCCCCAAAGACCACTTGTGGAAAATGCCATATCATAGGCCATTATATTAGTGAGTTTAAGAAAGGGTTTTCATCTTCAAGTATCAACCATCCTGATAGGACTAAAGTAGGAGAGTATGAAATTAGTAAAAATAGCATACCTGCTCAAAAAATGAATGCATGCAACAAGAAAATAAAATCTAATAAGGAGGTTCCTAATCAAGTGAATACTATTTTTTTGATAAAGACACCCATGGGTAAGAGTAAAAGGGGAGAGGATGGCACAAACCAGAATTTTCTAATAAAATTGAGTGCAAATAAGAAATTTACTTTTCATTTAAAGATGCCTAAGAAATTAGAGTGGCTAATGCAAAGATACTTTGATTCTTCTCTCCATCTATATTCTCCCATGGTATCAATAAGATCATAATAGCATCTTAGAGAGATAGTAAGAAAGTTAACGTTTCAAGGAAGAATGTGTCATTTAGCTTCATGGACTTTTCATGATACTATAGAGTTTGGAAAACTCAACAATCAAGCATTTTCTGCTCTGATGGGAGGAATCAGTGTCTTTCAATAAGCTCACAAAAGGTCACCAAGGATGATGAGTTATAATTCTTAGCAAAGAATGTTTTGATATCAATCGGCTCAGAAAATTTTGATGAAATTGTAGTGGAACAATAATTTTAGGACTAGAAATTTCAATCTATTTCAATGGGTCTTGGTAGTCTTCAAGATGCATTATCTAAAGATGGGGGAATGAAAGGGAAAGAGGATCTAGATAACAAGGTATTAAATACACAAAACTTGTTGGACATTGTAGGGAAAGAAACTCAAGATGAAGTTCAGTTGGTAAGTTAAGAATCCATTTGGATGATTGAAACTCAAAATAATGAGCAGTTGTCTAAGGATTTAGATTATCTTACAAACCTTTCCTTATCTCAGTTTGCATATCAGCCATCAATAAAGAAATCTCCAGGGAAGAGAGGAAGAAAATCTTATATGACAAAATTAAGAGAAAAAATTGAGGCAAGAGTGTACAAGACAATTTTGGACTCTATTCCAAATAAGAGGCCAAGGAGAGCATGTTCCTCTCCTTGGGTGCAATGAAGATTTCATCTTGGAATGTTAGGGCATTAATTCCCTTGACAAGTGTACTTGCATCAAGCAACAAATAGATTCTTGTGGAGTGGATATTTTCCTCTTGCAAGAAATGAAGACCTCAGTAGCAGTATATGAATCTTCAATCGAGAAATGGGAAATATGGGCCTTAACACATTCTCTAGCACAAGGGGCATCTGGGGGCCTAGAAACTTTATGGAATCCAAAGACTGTAAACGTCAAGCCCTAGAAAAATGAGAAATTTTGGCTGCTTGTAGAGGAAACAAAATTTGAATTATATTTTTGGATGATAAACATTTATGGTCCTACTTAAACTATAGATAAGGAGAGTCTTTGGGATGAAATCTCAAGGTAAATAGGTGTTTTAGGCGATCAAAAGGTTGTGCTAGGAAGGGATTTTAATGCAGTAACCTCTCTACAAGAAAAGAGTGGTGGTATAAGTCCACTAATTAAGGTAATGATAGATTTCAGTATGTTTATCCTCACTAACGCATTAAAAGATATTGTATTGATTAAGGGTAAATATACTTGGACAAACAAGAGGAAGAGTTTTATTTAGATAGCTGAAAGATTGGATAGGTTCTTGGTCACATCTAATTGGTTTTACATCATCTCATAATCTAGCTTCTGAAATTTTTCCATATTCTCGGTGTGACCATTATGCAATTTGTCTTAGCATCTCAAATATCACTATCCCAAAAGCCAAATCTTCTTTCAAGTTTGAGAGTATGTGATTCAGACATCCATAGTTTATGGATCTTCTAAAGAAGTGGTGGATAAATTTTCCATACGAACAAGGCACTATGATGTTTCAGCTATGCAGAAAGCTAAAGTATGTGAAACAACAAATAAGAAGTTGGAACAAACAATTTTTTCAGAACAACTTTTAGTAGAAAGAATTAGTATTTAAATAGCTAACAATAGTCCATGAGCACATAATCCAAAATGGTTTGGATGTTTCTCTTTATGATAAACAAAAAAGGTTACAAGAATAATGGGAGCAGTTGTGTGCATGAGAAGTTTATTGGAGAAAAAATTCTTGTGAATTATGGTTGAAAGAAGGGGATTGCAATACTAAGTTTTTTCATGCTTCTGTGTAGATAAAGAAGGAAGCAAAATAAATTCAATAAATTCAAGAATTGTCTACATGAAATTGGCTCACAAGGGAAGAAAACATTAATAAGGAAGGTGTTAATTTTTTATTTGAACTTTTTCCAACCCCCACAATAAGAGTGATAAAAGGTTAAGTGATGAAAATGAACTATTAGATGCAATCCCTAGTCTTAATAGTGATGATGATAATGCTTGGCTCTTGAGGCCTCTCGCCATGGTGGAGTTAAAGAATGTAGTATTTTCATTTCCTTCGGACAAGGCTTCTAGTCCCGATGGATTCACGGCCTTATTTTTCCAAAAACATTGGGATTTTTGTGTTATGAACTTCTTTGGGCATTGGAAGAATCTAGGAGAAACAAGGTCAATTTTTAGGAAATTTAATGTAACTAATATTGCAATCTTACCAAAGGTAAAAGAGCCGAAAAAATTTGTAGAATATAGACCTATTTCATTATGTAACACAATTTACAAGATCTTCACCAAAGGAATTTATTTAAGAATGCAACCTCTCATACCAAAGATTATTTCTCAAGAGCAAGGAGGCTTTGTTCCAAGAAGGGAGACTTTCAAGTGGAAATAGTTGCACATGAAGCTCTTCACACAATAACCTCATTAGAGACACCTTCATTCATTATCAAACTAGACATGATGAAAGCCTATGATAAGGTAGACTAGAATTTTCACAATAAAGTGCTTGCAAAGTTTGGTTTTGCTCAAAATGGCGTAGATGGATAATGTCCTACTTATCTAGAGAAAAGTTCTCAGTCATTATTAATGGGAGTCCTATAGGTTTTTTTAACACAACATAGGGAGTTAGGCAAGGGGATCCATTATCACCTTTTTTGTTCATCATTATGGCATAAGCTTTAAGTAGATTTATTCATCTAAAGCACAATCAAGGTTTATGGCATGGAGTTAAGTTATCAAATTCTAACATTTCAGTCACACATTCTCTCTTTTCAGATGACACTATTCTCTTTGGTAAGTCTACACTAGTTGAAGCTAAACAATTTAAAGAAGTATTGGAGAAATATTTTTTAGCTTCAGGACATAAGATTAATGCATCAAAATACAAAATATATATTTTAAATACTTCTAATGATGTGAAAGATAAAATTGTGAAACTTTTGGGTTTTTGAGAAGCGGAATTGACATGTACTTATCTAGGGATTTGTTTCTTTAAGGGATCAAACAATGCAAAGTATTGGGATAAGGTAATTGACAGACTCAAGTCAAGAGTTCTAATGTGGAAAGCTAGGTGGTTATCACTTTCAAGAAGAATTATTCTTATAAAATTAGTTCTAACATCAATTCCTAATTTTTTTTTGGTTGTCCACTCCTTGTTTTGTAATATCAAAAATTGAGAAAATTATAAGAACTTTCCTTTGGAAAGGAAATATCAATGAGCATAAGAAAGTGCCTCTAATATCTTTAGAAGGCTTGGAAAAAGGGAAAAAGAAAGGATGGGCAGGAATATAGAACATTTTGTGGAGGAATAAAGCCTTTGGTGCTAAGCTAGCATGACAAATGTATACAAAACCATATGCTAAATGGAGCAGGATACTACAAGCTAAGTACTTATATAATGAAAACCCATCAAGAATTTTAAT
The DNA here is from genome assembly GCA_007258455.2 of Sequoia sempervirens. Lineage (NCBI taxonomy): Eukaryota > Viridiplantae > Streptophyta > Pinopsida > Cupressales > Cupressaceae > Sequoia > Sequoia sempervirens. Next base: position 156,217,959 of record VDFB02256132.1, on the reverse strand, counting down.
AGTTGTTGATCCTCCCATGGGATCTATCATTTGAATTTTTATTCTAAATAGTAGGGATCTCATTACTAGCTTTTCCTCTTGCGAAATTAATAATGGAAGATGTGTAAATTTTTGGTTAGATTCATGGAATGGGAAACCTCCATTTTCAGATAATTTGGATTTGAAGGATGTAAGAGAAATTTTATCAGAAGCTTGGGGTGAAAGGTTGATAGATTATGTGAAATCTATAGACTCCTTAATAGGGAAAGTTATTTGGAAGAAACCTTCAAAAAACCTACTAAATGCTCAACATTGTGATTAAGGAAAGAGTAGTCTATCAATCAACAAAACTAGACAAAATAATTTGGGTAGCGTCAAAGGTTGGGAAATATTCAATAAAGGAAGGGTATGTAGTTTTAAGTCAATCCAAACATAATACACAGCCCCAAAGAGCATTTTCTTTCTATTGGAATAATAAAATATTTCCCAAGGTAGGAAGCTTTGCTTGGCTTGCTTTACAAAAAAAGAATTTTGACAAGACACTGATTAGTAAAATTGAAGATAGTTGACTCCTTTAAGTGTCTATTATGTGAAGAAGCGCTTGAAATAGTAGATCACTTACTTCTTACAATATACTTTTACTCAACAATGTTGGGATTATATTAATAATAAGTTAGATATGTTCATTCCTCTTCCAAATACAATTTGGAAACTTTTTCAAAGTTGGCTTGTATTATACCAATCATTACTTTTTGCATGCATTTGGTATGTGATTCCTGTGATTTTTGTTTGGAACGTACATGGTGGGAATGTAATCTGAGAATCTCTAGAAAGATTAAATCTTTAGTTAAACTTACAAGTTTGAAAATTGAAAAGGAAATTTCAAAAGGGTTTGATTCATATGTTCAAAAAGAAAAAATGGTGAATTCATTGTTCACAAACTAGGATAGTTATCTGTTGAAGAATTGAAAGGGAATCAAGTTTCCATTTGATGAAAGTTTACTCAAAAGTGGCAATCAAAAAGTTGACAGAAGCTCAATCAAATGGAAACCTCCTCAAGCAGAGTTCATAAAACTAAATTTTGACAGAGCATCAAAGGGAAATCCAAGCAGTTTAGGAGTAGGCATTTGTATTAGGAATTCATTGGGGAAAGTTCTAGTAGTATCTTCAATCCATCTATAGCAAGGCACAAATAATATTGCAAAATATCAATCTCTATTGTTGGGTTTAGAGTTGGCAATGCACTTGGGGGTTTCAAATTTACATATAGAAGGAGATTCAATGATAATCATTAATTCTTGTAGAGAAATAAGGATTCATAATTGGAATATAAGTTATATACTACAAAAAGCATGGTAACTCTTAGACAAGTTTTAGGCCTCCATAATAACTCACACGTACAAGGAAGGAAATAGGGTTGAAATTTTTTTAGCAGGTATGGGAAGTGATGCTCATGAGCTAAGTGCTATGAATGATACAAGCCAGATTAATGCTTATCCACAATTGGTGGATTTAATAAATCAAGATGCAAAGGAATTTGAGTAAGATTTAGTTTGTGCAAGTAAGGTGATTATATGAAGGAAAATAAGCCTAATAAACTTTAGGGTGGCTAAAGATTATGATGCTCAAAATTTGATGGTTTGTATAGTTCTTGAAGGTCACATGCTCAATAGTATTAATTTGATCAATGAAAATGTGGATTCCATTAGCTTAAGTGAAACAAAGGATATAAAATTATTAACTTATTGTTTAAACTCACTCAGTTGTAGCATGCTCTCACTAAAATGGCTTGGCATGAGGTTTAGAGTAGGGCCAAATCAAGATTGCCAAAGAATGTGTTTTGTGACCGTTATCGATGATTTCATGTCAGTGGTGATTGGAGAGGCTAGAAGGTGTGAAGGGACATGCCACCACCCTGCAACAACATTTGGAGTGGTTGGCAGGTGTGGAAGGCCATACCGCCACCCCACAACAGTGATTAGAGAGGTTGTCAGGTGTGCAGGGTTTTTGAAATTTAAAGAATAGCTTTTTGTTCTATGTTGATAGTTCGTATTAGATAGGGGATAAAGTTGGGAATTCAAATAAAATTTTGGCAACGGGGTTGTTAAATATTCTTCCATGTAAAACTCTAGGGTGCATAGTCTTTTTCTTCTAAAGGCATATATGTAAATATCTATTATTATATTAATATAATATATAGGGTTTTTGCCTCTTTTTAAAAAAAAAAAATTACTACATAGTAATATAAATATGAACTAATATAAATAGTATGTTCAAAATATAATAACTAGTAGGAGTGATTAAAAATATCAAACAACAAATGCCTTGCCTAAAATAGTGATTAACACTATTTTAATAGGAATGGTAAAGAATGAGAAGATATCGATTAAGTCATTCAGAGAAAAGGTAGCAACCAATTTATTAGAAGATGGTAATAATAATAAAGATAATGATTCACTTCATTAAGAAGAGTCCTAAGCTAATTAGGAGTGCCCCACCTTAGAAAGGAAACAATAAAACAAATAAAGGCAATGCTCCATTAAGAAAGTCATGAATCTGGGCAAGGGGTCTTATTTCTGAAGAAACACGACTTTTCCTCTCAAGGGGGATGTATTAAAGAGAAGTCACATGATTGGAAAATATCATCATGGAAGAGTAATGGAGAAAAATCATATACACCATAATGATAAAAGAGGTATATGCAGATTGGAGAGGATTGTAAAAAAGAATATGTATAATCAGATTTTATGAAGGTATTATAAGAGTTTGTCATCCATTGAAAAAGCATAAAATTTTAGAATAAGAATAGAGAAAATTTTAGAGGAGAGCTTGTGGGTGGAACAAAGAAACATCATGAAAACACAATCTCTGAAGGAAGATAGCAGCAAACACATTAATATAATATACTCAGATTTGGGAAGAAGGTGCATAGGAAGAAGAAGATAGTCAAGGGAAGATAAATGGGGATAAATGATAAATCGTTAAGGGGAGTAAGTTAAAATATAATTCCATAACATATAGGATATCTATATATGAATTATATATGACTATACAATAATGATGCTTGTAGCAATTATTGAGCCTTATAATTAATTATGATGTTCTTATCTAATTAATCTACACTAATGATATATTTCTTGGTATTGAGAACAAATTGATCAAGGAGAAGAAACATAGAGACTAGGAGACAAAGGAGAAATTTTCCAATCATTAGCACCAATTTCTATTGTCAAATGTATCTTATATTCGAGTATATTTCTACCAACCATTGTTTACATGTGTATACATTTTACCATGAATAATTAAATGTATTTCATGTATAATTTATGATGATAAATATGCATGAGTGTCTGAAAACCCCCTTGGGGGAAGGGGCCTAGGGAGAGCAGTGTGTTCCACTTATAGTCCTCCCAATCCAAAGGAAAGGTTGAGCCATGGAGGAGTGGAAGTCCCATTTATGGTCTGCCCAATCTTAAAGGAAATGATGGGCCATGGAGGAGTGGAAGTGCCAAGACCACTTGGGAGCTTTGTTCGTTCCAACAAGTGGGAAAAGTGTTTTTTGAGGTTGGGAAATGGTAGGGGAAAGAAGGTACAATACACCAACAAGGAGATTTGTGGTATACAACCTCTTATTTTAGTATATGGCTTCAAGTAGACCCACCATGTCACTCATCCTAGTTCACAATAGGTGGCATTATTGATAATCTATAAATGTGTTGCCATGGATTAATGCTAAAAAATGTATATATGCATGTTTGGGAATGTTGTTCATGGGTTGAATGAATTTTCCAATCCTAGATTACCACATTAAAGAGATATTTGTTTAATAAGGTGAATCCCTAACCTTAATTTGTTGCAATTTATGGTCAATAGGAAAATTCTAGGGAAAATTAGGATAGGGGACATTACATTAGGTCAACACTGTAGGAGACCTAATATCAAAATTCTTCAACTATGTATTCACATTCAAACATGTGTACTCAAGACATCATGCCAACTAGAATTCATAGACTATTATCATCTTTCAACTTATCCTCAAAAGTGCAAAGCCAAAAACTCATCCGTAGAGAAGTGCATACTCTCCCACTCAAATGCATTGCATAGGAAATAACTGTAATATGCCAGATCAAAATTTCATTACTTATATATCTCAAACCAAAATCCAAAACATGATGAAATTATGGAATCACAAACATCTAACAACCAAAAAAATAATGTTAGAAACATAGAGTGAAAAATTCATTTGTGGATCGATGTGAACAAAAAAATTGGAGCTCTATTACACATAATTAGTAGAGTTGACACTTAGTGATGTATTGAAAGAGAGTTCATACCATCAACTTTCTAATTCTTGGCAATAATAAAGTACACAACTGAAATTCCTCATTCTTGACGCAATCTCAATCCATTAACGTTGAGCAACATGGGCTCCAACTTACACAAATGGACTCCAATCTCTATCATACTTGGTAAATGATGTCAACATGCTTAGATTCATCCCAAAAACACATTACAACCATCCAAATATTATACAACAATTATTTAAGGCCAACCATAAACAAACTATCTCTTAGCTTTGTTCAAACATCAAGAAAACCATGTTTCTTTGACCACTCTCCACCAAAATGAAACACACAATCTACCATAACTCATGAAAATGAATAAATGAGAATTTTTATTTTAAATGGTATTTATAACATGTAAAAGAAAGAAATTTTTTCCAATTTTTATCACTTTTTGATGGTAAAATAAAAATATATGAATTTTTCTTATTTGCTGGTAACCCTAGTTCCTAAACTGGGTAGTCTTCACCAAAATTGTCATAAATCAATCAAAACACAATAAAAATTGATCAAAAAAAGTTAAAATGAAACTATATTCACATATATAACATTTCCAATAGGTCTAAGGTTTTTATTTGATCTATAGAATTCGTACCATTCTCTGCAACAACCTACAACTTTTAGAGAAAACAATCCCATAGGGCTGCCAATGGTAAAATGATCATAACTTTCTCCAAACTCAATAAAAAAACACCAAACCAATTTAAAATTAAGGCTACTTCATTCATATTTCAATAAAAATCAATTTCAGGTCTGTAAAACTTTATACAAAGACATACCATGTAAAATAATAGGGAAAAACATTGGAAATTGCAGAAAAATTCATGTCTTCCTTCATAAATTCTTGTTCAAAACTACATTCCAACACCCCATTAAAATTGGAGGCCCATTTTTATGCTTGTAAAATAAATTTATGCTCCAAAAAACCTACAACTACCATTAATTTTTTTTTTTTAAAGTTTAAAAAAGTTTTCATTTAACAAGAAAAGTTGTTATGACAACATTTGACAACTTTTGACAATGTTTTCATTTTTCAACTAAATGACACCAAGCCTTAATCAATGACTCAAAATGACTTCAAACATATATAAAATGGCTAATTCAACCTTATTAAAACATTAAAACACCTAATTTAATGAATTTATACAATATGGCCTCATGGTGGCTTGAATGCAACAAGGTGCTCCTGCACCACTTAGTAAATTTTCCATCACAACCAACTTTACCAAATCAAACCATCTTGCAAAAATGTCTTCCAAAAACACTCCAAAACCTATTAGAACTAACCAAAATTATCTAAAATTATCTACACCATAATATCCTCATCAAGATACAATGATGACATCAATTACAATACTGCAACACATTGTTATATAACTTTGTGTGTATCCCTCATGCTCATATTGCCAATAATAGCATCAATGATAATCTCCTCATTCAATAGATCCCTCATGCTAACCAATTGACTATTGATGGTCTCATAATGTAGTATATAGATATGTAAGTTAAGAATATTTCATTAATACCATTTGTCCCAAATCAAATATTTTAGGTTGAAAATAAATACCTAGTACACATTTGACTCAAGAAGCTCACATAAGAAATTTGAGAGAACAATGATTGGTATACAAAAACCAAATTTTATGATTATTTTGTTTGATCCTTATTTACAATGAATGAGATTAGTGAATTTGATTTGTAGTCTAATATCAACTTAAAAGTGTTGAAGAAATCTGTTGACCAATCAATTTAATGAGATGATTGCCTAGTCTAGAAGGGAGAAAATTTAGTCCAGTATGATGTCCTTGAGTGACCATATCATAAGTTTTTCTAGCAATGCATCCTAGAATGAAATCACTATATATTACAATGAAAGTAGATATATGTGTATGTGGTTCTCTATCATTATACTCATCAAATCAACAAAACTTGAATCCCATGGGTAAAGGAGTGGAAAAAATAAGAAAAGAGGATTATTTCTATAATATGGAGGAAGAGAAGGTTGATTAGAGGAAGTGGAAAGAAAGGAAAATTAATGATGTAATTTCCCTATGTTTTGTATTAATTGGTTTATAATGGGGTTAAAAGTATGTAAAGGAGGGATGAAAGTGTTACATTTATTCATTGTGAGGTATGTAAAGGCATGCAAAGTGTTTGACCCCACAAAATCGGTCCCATAAAACTGGAGGGTGACCACATAAAAATTTGTGGCCAATGTCTTCTACAATTAGTGAAAAGCAATAAAATCCAACAAATAAAATATCAAATCGGCGGGCTTCATACAATCAGTGAAAGAATATTCCGAAGAAATATTCCTCCAAAGAATATTTGGTGCCGTTCTCAAAGGCATCAAGTTTAAGCTGCAGAGCTGAGGGAATGTTTTGTAGCATATTCCATCCAAGAGTATATTTCTTTGCGGGCACTGGGCCATCAAATTTAGTCCTAAAATTTTTTGAATTCAGCACCACATCAACACTTCTAAAAAAATTTCCCCCCCCTCACTATTTACATGTTGGTTTTGGAAGGTGAACTTTGAAGGCTCATAACCTGCTCATTTGGACTCCTTTTTTCGAGATTTTTTTTTTATTTGGGATAATTTTTCGCACTCTTTGTAGTGGTGCAATCAAATTTTGGTTTTCGTGTGTGGATTTTCTAGAAATTGTAAATTCTCATAGGTGTTGTAGCTTCATCCTCATTTTGGGAACTTTAGGAGCTCATATCTTGCTCCTACGGTAACATTTTTGGGTGCAGTTTTGTTTGAAAATGCATTATTTTTCATGTACTTTTCAACCGTATGATTAGATTGATCTCATTTTGTACCAAAAATTGTACTTAATTTTGTGGCCTATTTTTTGCATTCGCATGTACCAAGACCAAATTCCACTTTGTTGTTTTTGGTAAGTGGCATATGTATTTGCACTATGTATATATAAAGTGCCAGAAATCAAATATTGCTTGGGGATTTCATGATTGAGTAATTTGGGGGGTTAATATTTTTCCTTTTTTAGCTATTGTCTCTTCATTGGTCTATTGTGTGACTAAAATTAAGGAATTTAATATAGGAATCAAAACACATCCTACTATAATAACATTAAATCGATGGAACTTTAAGTCTTGGCGAGATGGAATCCTAACACATTGTAGGTGGCTTAATCTTTTTCCATATCTCTATGGACTAGTTTCTAAACCTTCATCAAAATGGAAGAGATTTGTGTGGGACATAAAAAGAGAAAATATCCTAGGAGTAATTGGTTGTAGTTGTGATATTGATACACAAATGGCCACTGATGGTATTGAGATCCCCCATGACATTATGACGAAAATTTTGTTGATGTATGGAAACATGAATGAACCTCCATTCCCAGAGGATCCTATTATGGATTATATTGTTCCACTTGCATATTTTTGACTTATTGATGATAAAATAGCTAAAACACTTTCTCATTGGGAAATGTATGGTAGTTTTGATTACAAAGAACCTTCTCCTTCTCCTCCTATAGTGACATATATTGATACTTCAGTTTCTATGGATCCTAATCCAGATTTAGAGGATTCATCTTCTTCATCCATGAGTCAACATCTTGAGGTTAAGGACACTTGTAATCCAACATTAGAATAATCATCTAGTATTGTATCTGATGATGATTGTATTGCTACAAATATGGCTTCTTCTTATTCGGTGCAATAGGATATTCATTGTATTTTAGATTTGGCTACTTTTGATGGCTTCTTGATAGGTATTTCAAACCTATTTGTGGAGTCTCATATTGCAGATTTGGGAGGCATCATTGATAACATTCATCTTCTCTTTGATGGAGAAGATCCTTCTTCAGTTGTTTCAAGAAACACTTTGACCCTCTTGTTCATTCTCTACATGAACATCCTTTGTAGGTTGATGTGACTATAGATCCCCTTAGACAACATTTGGAGGAGGCTTATTTGTCTTTAGAGGGGACATATTTCTCTTCGGATCATGTTCTACATTCATCTCTACTAGATTCTAGATTTTCCCCTTCAATAGTGTTGCCTAGAACACCTGTTTAGAGTGAGTCAACTTTCAACATTGACATGAGACACTTGAGCATGCTTCAAAGATGTTTAAATCATCCATCTTCCCTCATCTTCCTTTCAAGACTGGGAAGAAATCTTGCATACATTCTTTGTTTTATTTATTCCTAAGGGGAGGAATGTTATTTAGCGAGGTTGGATCATCTTCAGCATTCAATGTCGATCTTCTACCATCATTATAGGCGACTCAACATTAAGGGGGGTTGCATTGTCTCTCTTCTTCTCTCTTATAGGGGGTATTTTTCCTCACATGGAGTTTTAGCCTTCTCATGCATCATTGAGAGCATTTCATTATTGTATTTCATCTCTCTTTTGGGGAGGAGTTTTGTCCCACTTGGTTTTCTCCTTTTCTCTATTTGTGTGAGATTTCATTTGCATTTGTACATGGGTACCTAACATGGACTCATAGTTGGGACCCATATTTGTGTCATTTTCATAATAATAATCTACTCCCTAAGTTGCACTTAAGGGGAAGTGTTGGTGTAAATAAAGTCTTGTACCTAGTTAATTCATCACTAGGTGACTTAGGGAGCTTATTTACATGCTAAGTTTACTTAGGTCCTAGGAAGGAATCTTTCTAGAAGGTGTTATTTGTCATTAGTTGTTATCTTATCTTTTGACTTTTAGCACATGTGACCTAGGTAGTTGTTATAAGTTGTCTTATATATCATATGATTAAGACAATTGTCATAATAATATGACATCTTATGTCTCACCTTGGCTATATAACTAAGCGGTCTCTCATACATTGTACACACATCAATTGAATCATATTTTCATAACTGATAAGAATATAGTTTATTCTTGTCATATTCATATTCTCTCTCTTGTGCTTTCCTTTTGGCCTCAAGATGTTGGCAGGCTATCTCCATAGCCAATTCCAATAGTAGAAGCCTAAGTTCATGGTAATAAATGGAGGTATAAACCTAATCAAAAAATTAGAAGATCTCACTAACCATGCAATCAATATAGCCACAGGTGTAGTAGTTGTCATATAATTGGTAGGGATTAGCATTGGCATTGATAGATATGTTCTAGTTCTATTAAAATTTGAGTCTTTGATATCTTGAATAGTTATATTATAAGTCAATATACGATAATTTTAGTGTCAAAAAAAGTATCCCTTTTGCACACTTAATTTGGGAATAGATGACATGTAATTAACCTAATAATGCCTTGGTTTAATGTTGTAATGTGTTGTACACATTCACATTGATCTAGGGCCCTTTCTAAAAAAAATGTACTTAATTTGTACCTTATTTATGGTGTTGTAAAGTGTTAAAGTACACTTTCACACTTATCTAGAGTTTCATTAATAATTATGGTTAATTGAACTTAATTAGCCGCTTTAATTCAATTTTAAGTCTTATTAATGACACTTTCCGAAGGATTTATCCTATGAACCAATAATCAAATTGTATAACATTTAATTTGGAAAATTCAAGGTCCTTCAAAAATTGTGCTAGGACCCATTCACCTTTAGTGGAAAATGGGTCCTCTCCACATAGGACCCCCTTTCTATGCATATTTGAGTTGGGGATTTTATGTTATTTCAACCCCTCAAAGCAAGGTCCTAGAAACTTGTGCTAGGACCCATTCGCCTTTAGTGGCGAATGGGTCCTCCTCACATCTAGGATACCACATTTTGAATTTAATCTTGGTGATATTTTAATGATTTTTAATCCTATATCTAGTGTCGACTTCAATTATTTGAATTTTGGGATTAATCTCTATATTTAGTATAATATGGGGTTAATTCACATAGTTTCACCTAACAGCTATGAGAGAGCATCCTAATACTTTACAAGAGCATTATAGAGCACTTCAAGATAATTTTCAAAGGAATTCAAAGCTAGATTATCAAGAGTCTATTGCAGTAATTCAAGGTCATTTCATCATGTCAAAGGCATAAGACATTCAAGCATGTTGTTGAGCTAAGACTATTAATTTAGCTGTAGTGTCGAAAAATGTTGTCGGTGACATTTTCACACTTGTTTGGGCTCTCCTTGTGAAATTGATCCTAATGATGCCTTGATTTAGTGTTGTAATGTGGATGACACATCACATTAGGTCTTGGGCCCTTCTGAACTAATGAATTTAAATGGTACCTTGTTAAAGTGTTGTGAAGTGTTGTGACATGCTTTCACACTTTTCTAAGGTTTAATTAATTAACTGAACCTAATGAATCTCTCTTTAATAAAAAATTACCTTAATCCTACCTTATTTAAAGTGGTGTAAAGTGTTGTAACAAACTTTCATACTTTTCTAGGCTTTTCATTAATAATTGGGCTTTCTTATGCTTTAATTGGTCTTATTTTGCATCCACAAGCCTCATATATTGCATCTTTTTGAGGATAATCTTGACAAAAATTATTACCCAATCATAATTAAGGTGTTTCTAGCTTTTGTGGCCAAGATTTAGTGATTTTGGGACTCATTTTCCACCTTGGACGAATTATTCCCACATAGTTTTTTGGGTTTTAGCCTATTTTCACACATTTATAAGATTTTTTTATTTTTTCTCCCATACATTATGCCTGATGGGACTCATTTTCCACCTTGCGTGAATGAGTCCCATGTGGCCCAAAATTAAAATTAATTCAAATTTTTGGTAGGATTGAATTCTCCTAGATCTGATGTCAACTTATAGTGTTGTAATTTTAGAAAATCTTCCATATTTGAGTATAAATACAAGGATCTTTCACTCATTTTCACCTAATACTTTTAAGAGAGCATTCTTAATAGCAAGTTTGAGATCACAAGAGAATTCAAGCATTCACAAGAGAATTCAAGAGCATTCAAGGGTAGATTATCAATCTTTCTAAAGTAGCATTCAAGCATCAATCATCATGTCAAGAACTTCATGCATCATGTTTATTTTGGAGCTAACAATTTTGATGTAGGATTTTATGATTCAAGAAAGCATTTCATTCAAGATATATCACCTTCATGCAACAATCAAGATCTACATCCATTGGAGCCATCTCATACATGTTTGCAGCACTTCATTGTTAGGGTTTGGTGAGTTGCAACATCATATCTTGTCCATTCATATTTCATTCTATTTCAAGGTTAAATTACCAGCAAGTTGTTTGACCAAGCAAAAACCCCTATTCACTAACCCCATGATATTTCCCCCTCTCCTTTGTGTGTGGTTTGTAGGTCTAGGTTATAGATTTCCTAAGGAGAAAGATTGGAGAAAAGTTGTCAAATCATCCAAAGTTGTCAAAGTTGGCATCAAGCATTGGATAACATTAGAGAACACCTACAAGTTGATTTACATAGATTCAAATCTAGAAATGTGAAGAAGCAGATTGAGCAGATTCAAACCTTGAAATTCTAGAAAACCCTAACTGGACTGATTCACCACTTCTGGTGAATGAGTCCCAGTTTCAATCACAATTTAGATTTTTGTAGATTTGGATACCCATTTCGTAGATTCTTGTTCCTCCATAGTTTTCCAAATTTTGGACTTAGTCACCCAAATTGACAAATGAGTCCCACTTAGCATTAAAATCATAATTTCTAGTGTTTCAAAGCTCCTCTTAGCCATTTCCAGATTCCCATGTGCACACATTTTGTTCTATAAATTTCTATCTTTTTTTGCATACTTTTCTAGGTCATTTTGTAAAGCATTGCATCATATTAGGGTTTTACATTGCATATTGCATTTCATTTATCTTTCCAAGTATAAACTTGGTGGTGAACCCCTTATTAGTTTCTATTTGTTCTTGAATGAAAGTTAGTGAAGAATTTCCTTGTAGGTCCAAAACCCTAAGAGAAGAAATCCAAAAAAATTTCCACCTTTCAGTAGCATTTAGGATTTACTTGCAAGTGTAGTGTCGAAAAATGGGTCATGTGACATTTTTTGCACTCGTTTGGGTCTTCCTTGTGGGTTTTGGATTAATGTTTCCTTGATTTAGTGTTGTAATGTGGATAATACATTCACATTAGGTCTTGGGCCCTTGTGAACTAATGGAATTTAATGGTTCCTTGCAAAAGTGATGTGGAGTGTTGAAACACACTTTCACACTTGTCTAGGGATTTTTCAATTAACTAAGCATAATAAACATAATTTTAATCATAATTAATCTTATCCTTTCCTTATTTGGAGTTTTGTAAAGTGTTGTAACACACTTTCACATTCCTCTAGGCTTGTCATTAATAATTTGTATTTCTTATGCTTTAATTAGCCCTATTTGCATCCACAATCCTCATTTATTGCATCTTTTTGAGGATAATCCCAACACTAATCAGTAACCAATCAAAATTTAGGTGTTCCTGGCTTGTGTGGCCTGTAATTGTCTAGACCTAATTATAGTCCCACTGCAATTTTGTCTTAAATCAGATTTGAGGAATTTCTTGGTTTGAAAATTTGTTCACTTTTAATTTGTTTTTGTTCACTTGTTGTCACTTTATTTTGTTTTATTTTGATTATTTTGTCTAAAAATATTTCTTTGTCTGGCGATTTGCAAGGCTAGGTTGTATACTTGCTGAGAATTCAAGTTGGAGTAAAGTTTTCAAAATTGTCATAAGTCTTGGAGATGCTTGGAGAAGACCTACATGTGGTATTTTGCAATTTCAGATCCTGAAACTAGTCAAGAAGAATAGAGCATACCGAGAGGCACATAATCCACTTGAGAATTTCTAGAAAAGTAGAAGTGGAATAATTCACCACTATTGGTGAATGAGTCCCACTGTATAGGCCTAAACAAGATTTTTGTAGATTTGGATACCCTTTTGGTTGAAACTTGCTCCTACAAATTTTCCCAGAAACTAGACTGATTCATCCAACCTAGAAAATGAATCCTAGTTAGCTTCAACAACAAACTTTTTAGTCATCCAAACCTCCATTCTACCTTCTTCAGTCTTCCCTATGCACATTTTTTGTTTCATCACTTTTTAGTATAGTTTGTCTATCTCTTTAGGTCACTTAGCATTTGTTTGCATATCACATTGTGTTTTCAAATTCATTTTATTTTCTAAGTTTACACTAGGTGGTGAACCCTTCATTATACATCATTCAATCACTAGAACCTTCCCCTTCACAGATTTCAATCTCCTTTGCATTGAAATCTCAAGGGTTTGTTCTTGAGTGAAACTTGTTTAAAATTGTTTTCTCTCTCCTTTTAGGTCCAAAACCCTACAAGCGAAAGAGAGCACTACCACACCCAATTTTCTTCTTTTCATTTTGTTGAACCTGTATTTAGAACATTCTAATTTTGTATTGGAGTGCATTTACATCCTAGATTTAGCTTGCATTAACATTGCATTAGGTTTTTCATTTGTTAATTTCCATTATAGGGTTTCAAATCTTGCATTAGTCAAAAGCTCATTTAGCTTGCATTATTGCACATAAATTCATTAAAAATCAGTAAAATTCTACTTTTGCATCTTTGATTTGCATTAGAATACATGAAAAGCATAAAATTCAATTCAAAAGTTTTGAAAATTTTCACAAAATTAGTACCTGGAGTCATTCGCCACCTTAGGAGAATTAGTCCCATTACATATTTTTCACTACATTTTTTGTAATTTATAGTTTAGTTTATGAGTTTCTATTTGTTGTGTCTTCATTTAAGTTTTTCTTTCTAGAATTTCAATTATAAGCATTTCATTCTTATTAGTTTACATTGCATTCACAATCACCCTACATTTAGTAGCCTTTGCATGACTGTTTAGTGTCCTATTGCTAATACATTAGTGAGAAGAAGTTAAAGACTCATTTCATCTTGTGATAGCACAATTGTTGTGGATCTTAGGTTATCTAGATCTTCCACTCCTAGTATTAACACTATAGTACACTAGGCATGGATAACACCCTTATTAACTCTTACCTCCAGATTACATGCAAGTTGAAACAAGGAATGATAGCATCCCACAAGAAAACATAATGAACATTCATGAGGACATAGAAAACTTACAACATGACATAAGCCTTGAAAAAATTTCAACTACTACAATTCCTACAATAGAAAACATTCACTGCATGCTTGAAAGACACAATGGCCTTGACCTCATGAAAAAATTAGTCCAAAGCTTTGGCAAGTATCTTCCCTCAACTACTAGTTTTCCTTTTCCCACAAGTAATGTTACAAGCCAAGGAGGAACTCAAATTCCTCCTCCCACAACCATAGCCTCAATCCCTACCTATACCACTCCCCAAGTCACAACAAGAATGCAACAAGTTAATAATGTGATTCCTTCCCTGGGTATTTCTGCTAGCATTCTTAATTCCTATGTGGCATTGCAAGTTATATATTATACATTACCACCTATAAGCATTCCATTCAATTTTCCTATGACCACATACAGTCCATCACCACTTTCACTTCCATCTCATAACACAAACAATGACCCTCTCATAACACAACTTTCCAAATTGTTTCCTCCCTTAAAAAGAAATTTTCCACCATCAACCAAAATCAAAATGGCCCACCCACATATTATGTCAAAATTAGTCCATTGTCCTTGGAGATATTATGAACACTAATGCCACAAGGTGTAGAGGTTCCTAGATTTGAGAAATATGGAGGGAAGGAAGATCCTTCTAACCATGTCAATGCCTACACTACCTTATGTAGTTACTTTATCCTTGACGATAAACTGTTGGAAAAAAAATTTCCTAGGTCCTTGAAAGACACTACCTTGGAATGGTTCTCTTCTTTACCAAAAAACTCCATTCATTCATTCAATGAACTTGTTGAGGAATTTTTAAACCATTTCCAACTTCACATGACTCCCAAGATGATCTTGGCCGATTTGATGAGATACAATAAAAAAGAGGATGAAAAGATAATTGATTTTATCTCATGCTATCAATCCCTCTATTCCCAAATCGATGTCAAGATTCCCAATCCACATCTTCAAAAGATGTTTATAAAAAAATTGAAAACTAAGATTCAAGACAAATCGACCATGATTAAATTCCCATCCTTCATGCACCTATGCATTGCCCTTCATGACTATCAAAATTAGGTTAGTAGTCGAGATACAAATTTCACCTCTAACCGAATTGAAAGATTCGAACCCATAAACCAAAAACATTCCCAACCTTTTAGAAAACAAAATAAACAGTTCCTTCAATTCAACCCCCTCAACAACCAACTCAAAATTTCAACAACCAACTAAAAATGTCAACAACCAAGTAGCTACTGTAAAAGCCACATTTCCCTTTAGTTATGGAGATCCAAAAAGACAATTTACTCCCTTACCCGATACCCTTCATAACACAATGTTACAACTTATAGAGCAACAAATAATTACCTTGCCACCCATCAAACCACTTGCACCTAACAAGCCTTTACCCCTGAGATTTAAATCAAATTCTTATTGCCACTATCATTGAAAAAATGGACATGACACATAACATTGCAAGTGTCTTAAACATCTTGTGCGAGACCTCATTGATTCTAGTCATCCATCCACTAGAGGTGTTAGTGATCAATGCAATGATTTTGTTGCCCCTCCAAACCAAAATTTGCAATTTTTTAATAATCCAATGCTGAAATATAATGTTTCATTTGTCAAAGCTGACTAAACTACAAAGAATAATGTGATGAATGTTGAAAACAATGCTTCTATTCTAAATAATCCTATCAATATAAATCCTATGGATGAAATGATAGGGTTGATAGATGTCATCCCTCCTAAGGGAAAACCTAATATTCCTCTTCATATTGCTTTATCCTCTAAATATATACTTAAACATTTACCTAATGGTCCTCTCTACATAGTCGGTCATATCTATGACAAGCCCACTAATGGGATACTAATAGATCCCGCCTATGGAGGGAATTTGATCACCAAGGAATTTCTACTTTTGTATGAACTCTATCAAGATGAATATAATAGATCAAAAGCATCTATCAAGACACACAATGGTTTCATGCACCCTACAATAGGATTGATCACCCTACCATTGCAAATAGGACCAAAAACATTAGATTTCACATTCTCGGCCATCATCCCACAATCGGACCAATTTCGTGTGAAGCTAGGCCACCCATGGCTTTGCTCCATGAAATTTGGCCCTTTGGTTGTGCATATATGCCTAAAGTTTCTCTTTGAAAATGAAATATTCACCATTCACCATAGTGGCTTTAACCCTTTTTCCTCTAGAGGAAGCTTTTCCCTAGATGCATTTTGGCTTGAGCCCATGGAACCTATAAATCCAAGAGAAGACTTATTTTTCTTGTCTTAGAAAAAGTTAAAGGCAAAGAAGATAGTAGAATTATCCATCTGAAACATGTCCCCATCCAACTCTAAAATTCCCATCCTAGACTACACCATTCTTCAGTCTAAACAAGAACCAAGCAACCAAGACCAACCAAAAAGAGAAACTTCACCCACATCCTCCAAATGACCAAGAGAGAATGAAAACAACCCTATCACACCTCCTAGAATAAAACAAGTTTACAAAGTAAAAGAGAAAGTGGATAAACAACCTCCTATGGTTCCTTTTGTTCCTCCCCTTAGGCAAGAAAATAAACCTATGGTTGATCAACCAGCTCCTACACAAACAAAACTTGAAAATAAAACCAAAAGAAACAAAGGTGCTAGAAAGCGTAGGTGTAGAGGTCGTTCCCTTTCTCACAAGTTACATGAAGAATTAAACAAAGAAAATAAAAATTCAAACTTTATTGAAGCAATGGATGATGATCCCCCGTCCTAACTAAAACAAATTGACCCAATGAAAAAACCACAACAAGTGTTGAACTCTTAAAAGGACATTATCATTTGACCTCCTATTGTGGTTAACCTGGATGATGATGATGAGACCGCTAAAATTGACGAAGAGGTGCATAATGAATTGAACACATTGTTTTCCACTTCCATGAGCTTAAACAACAAATCTCTTATAAACAACGTTGAACCTGGTACTGCTCCTAGTTCGACACTTTCCCTTGTCCCTTTGGCTAGTTGCTCACCTTTTGTATACACAAAACATTATTGGGAGGAAGATGACTTGCTCATGGGTTGACTCGCATTTCGTTTACTATTCTTTTTCATTTTATTTTATTTTTCTTTTCTTTTGTGTGATTTCATGTGCATGATGTGATCCCTCATGATGTTTTATTTTATGTTCTTTGTCTCTTTGTGGCATTCCTCTAATTGTACCTTCATTCTTCTCTAGGTCGCGCATCACTTTATCTTTTCATCTTTTTATTTTTCTTGTGTTTTCCTTTTGGGGATGATGCAAGGCATCAAGAAGTTCATTTCTCCTTCATGTCAACCCAAAAGGATTTCTTTTTCTTTTCCTTTTCATTTCATCTTTATCATTTTCTTATATTTTCCTTTAGGGGAAGATGTAAGGCATTGAGACATTCATGTCTCCTTCATGTTGACCCAAAAGCTTTTCATTTTTCTTTCTCCTTCTCTTTTTCATTTGTCTTGTGTTTTCCCATTGGGGATGGACCAAGTCATCAAGATACCCTATGTCTCTTCCATGTTGACCCAAAGGTTTTTCTTTGTTTTCACTCTCTTTGTGTCATTCTTCCCATTCTTTGTGTATTTGGGGGATGATAACAATTCCAAGCTCTCTAAAAAATATTGCAACAAAGAACATACTAACCCCACATCCATAGATCCCTTATGTGTTTGGTATTTTCATTTTGGGGGCAACCCCTCCCTTTTATTTTTCTCTTACATGGCATGGCTTTACTTTCAAACAGGACTTGGCATAAGGGATTTCCAAGTTGGATCTCATGTCTTTTCTTTCTTGTTTGCATTTTTCATTGGCTACTTTAAAGTGATTTCTCACAAGTATGGTGTGTAGCAATTTCTTTAAAGTGGGGGCATACATTAGCATTATTCTTTTGCATTTTTCATTTTTCCTCATTCTTAGTGTAACCTTCTTACTTCATATGATGTGTTTCTCACTTTGTGGATGAAATTTGGTGTACTGTCCTTCATGAGCATGATCTATCTTAGCATACTACATTCCTCTTAGTGGCTTGATGCACTTCACTGTATCCCATAAGTTGCAAATTTTATATTCTTTGATTGGTCCTCTCTTGGAGACATTAGGCACAATTTTCCCTAAGTTAAAGACCTCACATGAACTAAGCCAGACTCCTTTGAACATTTCCTATTTTTGAATTTTTGCATTTTTGTTATATGGCCACCTTGCATAACATAGTTTGCATGTCTATGGACCCATCCTATTTTTTCATGAGCTCCAAGCATACAAAGTTTCTTCTTTTCTCATGAAACTTGAAAAATAATTTGTGTGACACCTTATTAAAGTTATTAAGAGGTATAACTTTGGTATGGTTGAGTGGGAAGCCCAATCCAAGGCATGACTTTCCCCATAGCCACTTGCATGTGTGTGAGTGCATACCATCCATGAGTGTATTTTTATCACCTATTTAGGACTTCTCACTCGGTGGCCAACTAGGAGTTTCATCGCCTCAAAGTGAATACACATTTTTCTAGACACAACCTAGATCTGATCCACATTGTGATGGACAAATGGTCGAACCTTGATCTAATTCTTTCATTTCTTTTATTTTATCTTTTTCATCTTTGGTAGTGTATGATTGGCCTTATCATTGTTCTTTATATCCTTCTCATCTGTGTTCCTTTGTTCTTATGTCAGTTTCCCATGGGATCTTGATCTTAGGGTCTTGATCACCCCTCTTGATTGTTGTCATCTCATCTTGCTAGCATTGGTTCATTGGAACCCCTCTTGGTGCATGTTTTTCTACTCTATTGTTAGTTTGAAGTAGGTTCATCTTCTCACTAAATTTGGGGCTAAATGTAGTGTCAAAAAATGGGTCTTATGACATTTATTGCACTCGTTTGGGTCCTCCTTGTGGATTTTCACTTAATGTTGCCTTGATTTAGTGTTGTAATGTGGATAACACATTGACATTAGACCTTGGGCCCTTGTGAACTAATGGAATTTAATGGAGCCTTGCAAAAGCATTATGAAGTGTTGTAACACACTTTCACTCTTATCTAGGGTTTTATCAATTAACTAAGCATAATAAACATAATTTTAATGATAATTAATCTTATCCTTGCCTTATTTGGAGTGTTGTAAAACACTTTCACATTCCTCTAGGATTTTCATTAATAATTTGGCTTTCTTATGCTTTAAATGGCCTTATTTTTCATCTACAAGACTCATTTATTGCATCTCTTTGAGGATAATCCCGACACTAATTAGTAACCAATCAAAATTTAGGTGTTCCTAGCTTGTGTGGCCCAAATTTAGTGTTTGGGACTCATTCATCACCTTAGGTGAATGAGTCCCACCTAGGTTTTTTTGGCCCCAATGCAGGTTTCACACATTTCTAGACACTTTTGATTTTTGGTCCCATAAATTATGTGTGATGGGTCTCATTCGCCACCTTGGGTGAATGAGTCTCGTGTGGGAAAAATTCAAATTTAGATCAAATTTTTGGGGGTATTTTATTCTCCTAGATCTGATGTTGACTTGTAGTGTTGTAATTTCAAGAAATATTGCATAATTAAGTATAAATACATGGTTCTTTCTCTCATATTTTCTCCTAGCATCCCATCAAGTAATCAAGTCACCTAGCACTCAAGAGTTCTCAAGAGATCATTAAGCATTCAAAAGAGCATTCAAGGAATTTAAAGGGCATATTTTCAATCATTCAAGAGCATCTTCAAGTATCAATCATCATGTCAAAGATTGCTTGCATCATGTTGCTTTAGAGCTAATAATTGTGGTGTAGGATTTTGTGTTTCAAGCACATGCTTCATTCAAGATCTATCAACATCAAGTAAGATTACAAGTCCAGATCCATTTGATCCATCACTTAGATGTTTGCAACAATTGATTGCAAGGGTTTGGTGAGTTGTAACATTTTATTTTGTTCATTCATCATTCTGTTTCCATATTTCATTCTATTTCAAGGTTTAATTACAAACAAGGGGTTTCACCAATAAAGGCCGCTATTCACTAACCCCCACAACATTTTCCCCTCTTCTTGTCTTTGATTTATAGATCTATGTTACAAATTTTCCAAGAATTCAAGTTCAAAAAAAAATTTCAAGTCCCAAAAAGTTGTCAAAGTTATCATCAAGTCTTGGAGAAGGTTAGAGAAGACCTATGGGTGGCGTTTTGCAGTTTAAGATCTGGAAATTAGTCAAGAAGAATAGAGCAAACTGAGAGGCACATAAGCCACTTCAAAACTTCTAGAAAAATAGAATTGGAATGATTTTCCACTATTGGTGAATGAGTCCCACTGTATAGGCCTGAAGAAGATTTTTGTTGATTTGGATACCCTTTTGGCTAAAACTCGCTCATGCACATTTTCCCAGAAACTGAACTAATTCGCCCAACCTAGCATATGAGTCCCAGTCAACTTCAGCAATAATTTTTTTAGTGATCTAGATCTCCATTCTACCTTCTTCAATCTTCTAGGTGCACACTTTCTATTTCACAGCTTTTTAGTACAATTTATCTATCTTTTTAGGTCACTTACCATTTGTTTTCATATCACATTGTTTTTTCAAATTCATTTCCTTTCCCAAGTTTACACTTGGTGGTGAACCCTTCATTATACATCATTCAATCCCTAGACACATCCCTTTTCAAGACTTCAATATCCTTTGCATTGAAATCTCAAGGGTTTGTTCTTGAGTGAAAGGTTGAAAATTGTTCTCTTCTTTTAGGTCAAAAACCCTAGAAGTGAAAGAGAGTACCACCACACCCAATTTTCTTCTTTTCAACAAGCATTGTTCCATATCCAATTTGAGATCAAGATCTACATTCTACATGGACACCTCATGTAGAATTACATTCCAAGACAACTTCCAAGGTATCAACATTCCATTGTTTCATGTTTCATGCTTCAATTTCATTATTTCATCATTTGGTTTAATTACCTAAAATGGGTTTGAATTAAGAATACCACTATTCACTAACAATCAACAAATTTTTCTCCTCATGAATGTGTATTTGCAAATTTATAGGTTGAAGATCGACTGGAGGAGAAGTTTGAAGCAAAATTGTCAAAGTTAAAAAAAAATCATCCACATTGCAAGAACATGAAAACAAAGCTAGAGAGTCTATTTCAAACTTTTGGTAGCTAAAAACCTAGGAGTTGAGTGTGTAGAAAATGAAGTACATAACCCAAAAGTCAGTTTCCCAAAAGCCTAAAAGGAGCCATTTGCCACTAAAGGCGAATGAGTCCTCAGTAAGGCTTGAAGTAGTGAAAATCTCTCATCTGGGATTGCATTATGAAAGGAATAAAACCCAAAAGTCTATTTCTAGAGCCCTAATAGGGACCTATTCACCACTAAAGGCGAATGAGTCCCTTTTTCCCTAAAAACAACCTTCTTGCACCAAGGTACACATCATTCTAGCCTCTAAAAACTTCCCTTTTTATTGATATAACACTTAGGAGTGATTTTTGATTGCTATTAGAGCATTATGGCCTTCATAATTGAGTAAAAACACGCGTAATAAAAATCAGGTTCATCATTGATACCCATTTGATGGTGAACCTCTTTTTCTTGTTTTATTTTGGTGAATCAGATTTATTGAATATTGCAATTTTCTGATTTTGAAGTCTTTCAGTGCATCCTAGGTTACATCTTGCATTCATTTGCATTTAATTTTGCATTGAATTAGATCTCATTTAGGGTTTATTACTTTGCATTCAAATTTTCATCTCATTTAGGGTTTAGAATTACATTGTTTTACGTTATCTAATTTTAAAAAATACAAAAAAAATTAGTCATTTTACATACCATTTAAATCTCATACATTTACATTTGAAAACCAAAACAACATTGCATTTTCACATTGCGCATTTCTAGAAAATCTAAAAATTAAAGTTACTATCTCAAACTGGGAATTGAAAGACATTGTAGAGCTTGAAAATAATTCAAAAATAGTTAAAAACCCTAGTCAAGGACCCATTCGCCTTTACTGGAAAATGAGTCCTTGAGCAAGCTTGACCTAAACTTTTTGGCATCTGAAACTCACTAAAAAATACTTAGAAATCAAAAAAAGCATTCCAAAAATCCTTATCCAGGACCCATTCACCCTTACTGGTGAATGAGTCCCTGCTAGGTCATGATTGTTAATTTCTAGGATGTGAAATCTCTATTTTAGGCTTTTGTTTGTTGTTGTTACATTATTGTTTTAGTTTTCTAGTTTTCTAATTCATTAAATTCATTGAATCTAGCTTAATTTTCTTCATTTAGTGCATTATTAAAATTAAAAATGGCATTTTACAACAAGTCATTTTCAGTCTATTGCATAGTGTAATTAAAAAATTACCTTTTTTAAGTCAGAAGATCTAAAAATATGTACATTTCTAAAATTTTGTATTGTTGTGTACATAATGTTACTATTCATGAAGCTTTGCATGAGTTTGATTAGAAGTACTTTTCATTTTTGTGTATACATTGTTTACATTCTTGAACCATGGCGTAAGATGGATAAAATTACTTTTCACTCTTGAGCACACAATGTTGGTATTTTACCTTCCTAAGCATGTTCAGAAAAAAATCATCCCTCATACTTGTGAGAATGCTTTAGCAAAAGAGGATGCAAGCATAGGAAATCATGACAACCATAATTGTTCTTCTCGTAATACCTCTCCTATTAGTGACAGAGGTATCATGGTGAAAGAAGACACAATCATTGAAAATCTTGAAAGTCTTGTCCCTCTCCTCCTCCCCCTTGGATAGATATTATGAGACAAGAAGACAAGATCATTAACACATTTCTTAATATCACTTTACCTAGGGAGAATGCTTTAGTGAAAGAAGATATGTTGAAAGATCCAATGATTGAGAGTTATAGTATTATTTCTCTCCTTTCTCATGTCCCTAACATATGGAAAAATATATTAGAACAAAAAATTCCAATCATTAGTAAGCATGAAACTCAGTTATTCTTCTCTCAATGCCTCCCCTATTGTGACAAAGCTAATTTAAAATCTAACCATGGAATGTGATGAAAATATTAAAATCTCCCCTTAGGGTAGATATTATGGAACAAGAGAATGAGACCTTAGATAAGGGTATGTGCAGGATCATCATGGAAAAATAAAATCCTTAAGTGGCAAAAAATCAAAAAATCGAAAGTTAGGCAACTTGACGTAAAAATTTTGAATAAGTATTCATATTAATATATAACAATAGAACTTAAGAGGAAAACTGGAATGTAGCTCTTAAACTACTTGTAGCTTTAATTTAAAAAATCTATTTGGTGAAAATTTGAAATTTAACCACGGGTAATTTAAATTTTAGGGAAAACAGTAGGTAGGTCATTTTAACCAATTCTAAACCACAATAAAATGATATTATTTTTTATAAGATTTTTAGATATAAGTAGAGGACTCCATCCCCAATGTGATGCATGTTTTTTGTAATTTTTCCAAGTAAATAATTAATTACATTTTTTTTACAAATTTTAAAACAGGTAATCAGGGATGTTTTGACTCACCTTAACTTGGTCAAAACTTCATGAAATTCAATTTTTATTTTATTAATCCTATAGTATATGTATAGACGTGACATTTTTGGATTCCAGATACCATTTGAGGAATGCATGAAGTTGGGTACCAATTTTCTAGCCACTTATGATTTTTTTTTTAAAAATGTGCTCACGTTATAATGCGAGCATGTTATAACGTGCACACGTTATTTCACGTTAAAAACAAAAGAAAGAGTGAAATTATTTGCCCTGGAATACCAACCTAAAGGCTTGGAGGGCATTCCCAATGACCAGAGACATTTTTTTGCAATTTCTACAATATTTCACATAATCGGGTCTGTGCTCACCACCAAGATTGCATCTGGTTCAATATTCACAAATCAAAAACACTATAGTTAATGAAATTTTCTTCTGAGCTATCCAACGATGTAATTTTTTTTTCTTTACCTCTTTTAATAATGCCAGTTCTTTATCTCTCCTTTCTTTCTTTATTCATTCCAAACTTGGTTTTTATTTATCTTCAAGTTTGAGGTTGGTGATTTTTCATTTATTTTTATTTTTATTTTTCTCTCTTTTCCCTGGTGGTCTCTTTTCCCATTATTTTAAGTGGTGTGGTTCCCTTTCTGATCCCTTTTCTTGGCCTTGGTTTATGTGTAACCTTTCCCCCCCTCCTCTCTTTTTAGCCTGTCTAAGTCTGCATTCATTCATTTCTTCTCATCTCTCTCATCATGATGATGGATCACAGAGTGTGATCCGAAACGTTGATGCAAAATATTTTGACACAATCAAATCCAGAAGCTACAAAGATAAATGTTAAGCCTTTCATCCATAATTTCTTTTGTTTGTATGTCTGTTTTTTGCCAAAAAGCAGTGTTTTGTGTTTTTTTGGTTATAAATTAACCATTCATCAAAATTTCAAATAAATTACATTTTTAGAAATGAGACTCCATTCTACAGATTTAAAAAAAGAAAAGAAAAACGCACTATTTCTAAAAAAATTATGCCAAAATTATGCTTTTAGGAAGTGCCCACTTTAGAAAATTAGTAAAAATCAAATATTCATTGGGGTAAAAAATTATCAAAAACGTGCACCAACTAGGATGCCATTAGCTAAACTCTCTCACTTATGGATTTTAAAAATACTACAAAAATTTCACTATGCTAGGGTTGTACAAGAGTTGCTATGTTATGTTTTTCTAACAAAAACAACACCAATTTGTGTACGTCTCTCTTTTGAACCCCTTAATATCAACCATTTTCAAAATAAATTAGTAGTTTATAAAGTAGACTCAGAGCACTTTGATCCTTTTTTTTGTTCCATCTCAAAATTTTGAGTGTAACTATCCTCAATTTCACGTCCAAGGTTAGCATTTCCTCGATTTCGTAAAAAAGTGGCCACTTAAGCCCCCTTTTTGGGAACCATCTTGGTGCACTTACCCTTGAAAGCTATAGATATTTTTCAATTAGTCTGTCAATCAGGACTTTAGTTGTAATTTGAATAGAAAATGAATAATAATTACTTATTAAATTCAAAGTAAAGCATAATTTATATTAGTGGAAAGCTGAGAATCTCCTTTAAAAACCCTTTTCGTTTCATCAATTTTGGGTAAAATAATAGTTGTCAGCCACAAACCCATCATATTGCCACTTTTTGGCCCACCATGATCCTACACGTACTTAGAAAAAGGATGAAATTTTAAAAAATCATAACAATCAAATTGGGCCTTCTCCTAATATCTCTACTATTAGTGACAAAGATATTTTGATGTTAGAAAATCCAATCGATAATAGTTATGGAAATCCCATTTATCCTTCTTCTCCTAGTGAAAACATTATTGAAAAATATGATTCCATCATTGATAAGCAAGACAATCCAAGCATAGATAACTCACTTTCTTATGATGAATTCATTTTAGAAGAACCAACCTTGGAATACCATGAACATCTAGTTTGTAGTTCTCCTAAATACTCTCCTCCTAGGGAGGATATCATGGTGCAATAAAATTAAAACATCAACACATTTCTTTCAAAAAATAGTGATGTGACTCCCTTAGATGATGGTAAAAATATTACATTAGACTCCCCTTCATTAGAAAGACCTCAAACTGAAACCGCCGAGGTTATGAATGCACAAGTGTCTATTAGATCCCCCTTGATTATTAGACCTCCTAAATACCCTATGGGACATCCTAAGAATAATATAATTATTTACCCACCATCAAACCAATCTCAAACTCAAAACACCCTTGTCCTCATCCTCAAACCACCTAAGCATAATATTTCGCAGCAACCGAGTTATAATACCAT
The DNA here is from genome assembly GCA_007258455.2 of Sequoia sempervirens. Lineage (NCBI taxonomy): Eukaryota > Viridiplantae > Streptophyta > Pinopsida > Cupressales > Cupressaceae > Sequoia > Sequoia sempervirens. The sequence goes on along the minus strand of VDFB02256132.1, from coordinate 156,191,835 downwards.
TGCTCATACATATAACACTAGTAACAATCTGCAACCAAGACAAGAAAATCCAACATCCCCCCCATTTCCCAACCCCATCTTTCCTAGTCCTCCTTGTTTACCTTTAAAAAGTTAAAAGGAGTATGATCCTATTGAACAACTTAAAAACACTCCTGCTAAGTTATCCCCATGGGAACTTATTAAAACATCACATAGTTATCATAGCATGCTTCAAATGGCCTTGCAACAATTTATGGTTCCTCCTAACACTAGTTCAAATGATGTGGTAGTGCTAGTTCAAGGAATGAATGATATGAACTTATACATTTTCTTTTACCAGAGTGAGTTTCCTTAGAAATTCAAACAAAAACATGAATCCTTCAATATAATAGTCTAGGTTAATTGAATCGCGATAAAGTGAATCCTTGTTGACAATGGTTCGGCCTTAAATGTGTGTAGTGTGATCCTTTTGGAAAATATTGAAATGAGTAAAAGTAGTGTTAAAATTGATTCTTTATGTATCCATGGATTTGACAATATAGGAAAAAAATCGCTTAGAGTTATCACATTACAAACTCTAGTCCACGTTATGCTTGAGGATCTTTCTTATAATGTTCTCCTAGGAAGACCTTGGATTCATGAAATGAATGGAGTTCCTTCTAATTTACATCATGTCGTGAAATATGTCTATAACAACAAGGTTTACATGCTAAAATTTGATCCTAAACTTGAAAGTTGCTTGATTACTAAGAGCGAAGGATGAAATCTGAAATCGGCTACAAAAAAAAAGTTACAAAGAAAGAACACGAGAAGCAAACTGAGGAAGTCACTAATTTGTTAGAAGATGATTGGGGTTCCTTAGATTTCACACCAACATTCATTGGTGAATACAAGCTCATAAACAAAGACTTTGAAAAGGGAAAAGAAAAAGTAGCAATGTCAACACAAGATTCAACACAAATTTTGAAAGCATCCACCTCAACCACTTTAGAAGATCAAGAAAATTACACAAAAAAATTTGACAAAGTTTATTATGAATAACCATCGAATCCTAACGAAATGAAAAATCTTTATAGAAGATTTTATGAGCTTATGAGACAACTTGGTTATAGTGGACAAGGATGTAGTGCTAGAGAACAAGGTATTTGTATCCCTATAGAGCCTAACATGCAATAAACAACTTGTGGTCTTGGTTATTGTCCTTTGATAGAAATAAAATCATCAAACAAGACTTCAATCAATAGGAACACTATTACAAAAGATTCTACCAAGAAAAGTTTAACTTTGGTGCATCCTAAACTAATAGACATTACATGTGGAAAAATTTTATTAGATAGGCATCAATTAAATACTTTCTCCACTCATTATAATCAATAACATTAGTTCCTACTTTCCATGTAATATTTGAAGGAGCAGAGGATACTCACTATTGCATGTTTTACATTCATTGCAAATCATTTCCTTACAACAAGAAGTGGCATACCATCATCCACCCTTGGCTTGCCCTTGCCTTCCACTAAGTGGGAGCAAGGGGTTAGGTAGCTTTGTCTTTGTATGTCACTTGTCATTTTTTATTTTGGCTAGTTGACCACCTTCGATGTATGTATAAGAGCAAGCTTGGGATGTGGACTACATGCCTTAAGTTGGCTCGCATGTGACATAATTTTCTTTCTAGGTTTAGCATTGTTTTTCTAGGGGCAACCCCTTCCTTCCTATATAATGGCATAGCTTTATTTTAGAAACATATGACTTGGCAAAGGGTTTTCCAAGGAAATCTCTCATGTCTTAGGAAAAGAATTGTCTACTTTAAAAAAATTGCTCACAATAATGGTGTTAGCAACCACTTTAAAGTGGGGGCATATATCAATGACATATTTCAGCATATTCATGGCATGATTTTCCTTTTTCTTGTGACATATCCTTTTCTTGGTGGTGTTATTGGGTTTTATTTCCTCCAAGAGTGTGATATTTCTAAGCATACAATCTCCCCTTGTGGAAAGATGTGAAATGAGAGGCATCCCATAAGTGGTGATATAATACTCTTTGGCTTGTCCTCTCTTGGAGACATTAGGCATGATGTTTCCTAAGAAGAAGACCTTACACAAAAAAAGAAAAATCCCCTTTAAAAGAAACTTATAGAAATGAAATTCAAAATCATACAAAAGTATTACATTGTGGTGCCTTATTGAATTTATCAGGAGGATAGCTTTGGTATGGTTAGTATGATGAGAATTCAACACAATAGCATGACTTTCTCATTACATGGCGAGAATCTGACACACTGGCATGAATTTCTCACTAAACCACCTCATTGGGACAACTCACCTAGTGGAAAAACTAAGGTTCCACTACCCCAGAGTGAGCATACATGATTGGGATAAGTCACCTAGTGGATATAATGAGGTTCCACTACCCCAAACTGAGCAACATATGTTATGGACAAACAACCCCATTCCACATTGTGTTGGAATGGTTTTGCTTGATCCTTTGTTTTTCCTTGTCCTTTGATAGGGTATGACTATGTATCTTTGTTATTGTTGCATACTAAATTTTATTGTTTTTCTACTCTAGTGTGAGATTTTCATGGGGAAAACTCTCACTAAAGTGGTGGAAAAATGTAGTGTCAATAAAAGTATCCCTTTTTCACACTTAATTTGGGAATAAATGACATGTAGTTAACCTAATAATTCCTTTGTTGAATGTTGTAATGTGTTGTACACATTCACATTGATATAGGGCCCTTTCTAAACAAAATGTACTTAATTTGTACCTTATTTATGGTGTTGTAAAGTGTTAATGTACACTTTCACACTTATCTAGGGTTTCATTAATTAATTGTGGTTAATTAAACTTAATTAGCCCCTTTAATTCAAATTTAAGCCTTATTAATAACACTTTCTAAAGGATCTATCCCAACACCCAATAATCTAATTGTATGACATTTAATTTGGAAAATTCTATTGCAAGTATGAATGAGTGTCGTGGTGTTTTCATTAATGTTGTCATTGATGTCAACATAGTACAGGTTGTTGTAGAGAAAGGAATCAAGTGATTGCAAGTTGTGCATGTATAGTTAAGATACTATAGAGATGTTGTGATTACATGGAGCTATCTTTAGAGGTGTTACAGGTGTGCTGATAGAATTCAATGTTGTGTGAACATTCAAAATGTGCTCCAATTTGTGCTTCACATTTCTTTTGTATTGATCCTATGCTTGTGTAGATCTGAAGTGTTATTTATGGGCATCCATGGGTGATATATCCTGGATTGTACCTTTTAGTTTGTCTGATGAAGTATGAAAGTTGTGTTCACCAGTGTGTGAACTGGTTTGGTAGAGTTGGTTTTTTGTGGACTAGGAGAAATTTTTTTGCTCTGCAATCCTCTGCTATTTTTTTAATGGTCTTTTGGATCTAGTAGAAGGATTTTATTAATGGTATATGTGTTCTGAAAAAGGTGCTTTTGGTTTGGTGCTCTAGAAGATGAGTTTCATAGTTCCTGCGTGTGTTTATATAGTCCAAATGGACTGATGGGAAGTGTTCTGAGTATGAAGATTGTTACAGTTGTTGTGGATGAATCTGAAGATATCCAAGATGTGTTCTAATGTATGGTGAAGCATGTTATGTGGTCCACATGTTATTGTAAGGAAATTTTGGAGCGCATCTAGTGAAAACTCCATACAGTAGTGCCTTCGGTAACTTTCATTTCTATTAGGTTACCTCAAAGACAAGGACAACTATGTCCAAATACGGAATAGACACAGTTTATTTCCTACATTGATCCATCTAAGAGAAACATATGTAGATTCAACAACAATCAACAACAAAAATGAAAGACACTCCAGAAAATAGAACACAAAGATTTTATGTGGGGAAAACCCTTTCGGGTAAAAATCCTCACTCTCCAAAGTCTGAGCCATTGTATTATTAGCAACAATAGTTACAATACAATTGCAGGCTCTTAGCATTTTTAGAGATTACATCTTGTTCATCTGGATACAACTAGTAGAAAACACCCCCAGAGAGATCAACCATGACATTCATGTTCAAGAGAGATTCCAGCATAACCCTGCCTCTCTCACTATCTGCCTCGACCTCATCGCTCCAGCCTTTCAGCCAGCCACTCGGCCTTTCTCTATTGATCTCTCTCTAGCTCTCAGCTCTTCAGCTTCTCGACTTGTCAACTTGATCAACACTATCTACAGAACATCCAATGCATACATATATGCATTTGTTCTTAACAGGATCTCTGTGAATCGGTTCAAGATCACACTTCAATAATCTACCAACTTGGCATCCCTATCATCGTAGATGTTTCCACTCCTGTGCAAATTTTTCCTTTTAGACCGTTCAGAAAATCAAACCACCAACCATTTGAATTTTGCTTCCTCTGATTGGTCCACGTGCACCACATCAGATAGTCTTCACTTGGTCAACAACAATCAACTTGTGTCACATGTCAGTGAGACACTAAAAGTGTCTCCCCAATCCCACAAGACCTGATTATACATTGTCACCAAGAGTCCTCTCCATCGACAAGAGGTTCCACCGATCTTACAAGTTACATCGACCTCAGCAAGCACATTGGTGAGACTATCGCTATCGCCAGGAGTTCACATCGAGTCTTCAAGTCATTCCAAAACCCAAATAGTCACCAAGTGTCATACCGATATTAGGTTTACCATCGGCAAGACAATCACTCTTCGCCAAGAGATAATACCGATGCCTCCATGTTACTCTGAAGTCTCCTATTGGCCAGACATTCCATCTTCGCTAAGACACCAAGCTCAGGACTCATACAGAACACATTCAAGAGTCAGCAAGACTTATCATCTTCTCCAAGACCTTATACCAAGGTCTTAAGTCACCCCAACCACTGCATTCACCAGTCGAAAAGACTTATGTCTTTCATTGAGAATACATAGCGATCGTTCATGTCTTGCTGAGTTGGCAAGACATTTGACTTCGCCAAGACCTTTCACCAGGTGCTGAGAGCTACACCAATGACTTCAGTTGCATCCCCATCGGTGAGACAAACACCTATTGCCAAGACTTCATGCTGAAGTCTCTAGGTTACCCCAAGCTCACCTTCCGCCAGGAGTAATGCCGAACACATCCCACACCATCAGTGAGACAATTCCCATCATCAAGACTTCATAGTGAACCCTTCAGGTCATACCGATGTGTTCCACTGTCACCAAGAGAATCAACCTTCGGCAAGACTTCTTACCAAGGTTTCCATGATATCCTAAAACCACTTCTCGCCAAGAGTCACACCAAACCAATGACCCTACAAGTTGTCGGGGAGAATTCTGATATTTGATCAGACATCATATCAAAACAAGCCTTTTGGCCAAGGATCTTCTCGATATCTCTGAAGGTTACATTGTCACCAAGACAATTCTTCATCACTGAGACTTCATATCGAGACCCTTAAGCTACTCTAAGTGTAGGCAGTCAGCTAGACATCTCCCAGTCGCGAAGAGATCTTCCTGAATGTTCAAGTCACCCTGATGACTGCAATCGGCGAGACATCTTCCTATCACTAGGAACACATACCAACACACTTGAGTTACCCCGATGACTCTTGGAGAAAACATATCAGTGAGACAACCCTCCATCGCTAAGACTTCATATCGAAGCAAATAGGTTACACTGATGACTCTAATCACCATAGGTCCCACCGACATATGCTAGGCACCTAATAACAAACCCTTCTATCACCGAGACATTTCCACTCTACAAAGGGTTACAGCGAATGCACCAAGTCATAGTGATAGGTCCATTCGGCAAGACAAAAGCAAAGTCAGCGACATGAGCAAAACACAAGATTACTGAACTGTCTGTCGCCCAGACACCATGAATGTCATAGTGACCATGCTTTCTTAGAGGATTCAGCCTGTGAGATTAAGGCACATTTTCCAACAATCTCCCACTTGACGAAGACACACAGGCACCTCCAAAGCAACCATGAACTAAGATCACACTAGCTCCACCATTTCAAACCCCGCAATACTCAAGACACCCAATCAACATGATTCAATAGATAACAGTCCACAAGACAATCTGCAACAAAAACCAGGCATCCAACTGCAACTCACTAACCAATAAAGCAACTGATCACAACCATCCAGGAAACCACATAGACCTCAACATGCTCTCATGCTCTATCAAGAAATCAGCTCCAACATCTAAGATGTTCACCTTCAGGGAATAATCCTGTCATCTTCCAACATGCCACCTTTGGAAGAAGAATACAAATCCAAGGTGTATAAGCACCATTCCAACGAACATAAGCAAAAGATCCCAGCGATCTCACCAACAAGATACCGCTACCACTTCACTGTGTTCAAAATGCTATATAGAAGCAATATCAACTTCAAAGCCTCAAATAGAACACAACCATGAATTCATCCTCCAAAAACAAGATACTAAACATCAGTTAGAACAACAATCAAACTGACTGCTCCCATCCAACCGATAAACCATGCGACTGAAAAATAGCACCCACAGCTCATGTTATACCATCCAATCTTTCATACCTCAATAGGTATCACCATTAGTAAACTGATGCCAAACCAGAACCAACTCAACAACAGAAAATACAAGCTCCAGTGTCAACCAGTTGAAGAAGACAAGACACATATAGGAACTCCCACTGCCTGAGTAATCCAGATCTAAAAGATCAAAGGCATCAACAAGTCTACCAATACCAGCACATAGAAAATGTAACCATGTAGCACCAAGGAAATATCCACAATGATATGCACATCCTGCAACAAACCATTACAAGAGACATTTCTCTCACCACAAACCTTCACGGCCACAAAGAGAAACACTGCACATCATCTTCCTATAGAACATTCTTCTATGTACACTTCTAACAGCCAGTGTGTCAAGAATGATCTTCTTCACATCCCATAAGGAAACCTTAACAACATCCATCCGTTCAATCACCAAGATCAAACCAATTTAACAAACAACATGGATGTAAGCATCTCTAAGAAGATCAAGCTAGTTCATTCCCCATTTTAGGAAATCAGCCCATACAACATCTCCTACCAATTCTCATTAGTAACAAGGAGATAAAAGAAACTATACAACTTCCACTATGAATCTTCCAAAATCATTAAACAGTAATTCAAGATCCATATCATGAAAGTAAACTTAATAAAACACATCTAAAAAATATAATGGGCCAAATACCTTTGAGATAAGTTGTCAAGTAGACCAAGAGTGGGAACGAGAATACTCCTTTCAGGATATGCAAGTCATAATGACTAATCCAAGAGCAATCTCCTCATAGGTCTCTTATTGAACTCACGTTCAACCAAGGTGAAGGCTTCTCGGACTTTCTGCTGAACAACTTTAACAAAAGTAGCAAGCAGCAACACATCTCTCATAAGAGAACAAACAACCTCACCTTATTCTTCATGTATCCATGAGTACTAGCAACCAATCATCTCATGATCAACTTCAACTGCATTACTGCAACATCATGAAGTATCAAGCAAGTAATCAAAGCACTCAATACACAAAGAATTACCAGACCATTGTCAAAGCTCCAATCATCTGAATCAAGAACTTATCATGACATCATGATCTACACATCCCCATAGGAGATCCCATGCTTTAGGTGACTTTTCCATTGTCTCAAGTACAATGCACAATGCCAAGACTCTAGTGTACAAGCAAGAGTATACCATGACATAGACTTAAAACCAACATCACTTGTCAAGAACCACCAACACCTTAGCCAAAGACTCCAAGCGTCCTCCATGGTTCCAAGATGTTGTACATCTTCAAGTAATGTCCATGCAAAAGGGAAAGAACCCTTCTACAACACTAAAGATGACCATTCACCACCATGTGATGAATCCACAGTCACTGCTAGAGATCCCACTAAAAAGTGACACTCGAGCTCTCCAAACATCATTACCAACTGCTACAGGTTCCCATAACTGACTATACAGGTACTCAAAAGTATCCATCCTCTCATCTCAAAGCACCACACCAATGCACAAGTGACCACAGACAAGGCTAGCTAACAAGTTTGTACCAACAATGAATCAACCTTGTGGATATAGAAAGTCCACTTCCAAGTTGTCTCATAACAAACATGTAGGTAAAGATAGCCCACAACATTGCACAACCCATAGATCCATTCAACAGAAACGTGCAAACCCATCATTGCATTGGAAACTGCAACACTAAGATATCAAAGAGAATAACAACATAGACAACATGACTCAAACACCAGATCACACTAGATCTGACTTGCCAAACATGTCCACTATGAGCACTATAATAAAGAAACACCACCACAAGAATGTTGAGTGACAAATCACTTACCAACACTCCCATGCAGAGAAGAAAACATACCTCCTCAAACCATGCACCAAGCATGCATGCAGACCTGCAACTATCTCATCCAGGAACACCCCAAAAGGCCAATACCTAGATAATAGCTTAACAGCAACTCCACATGATCACAAGTTTTTTGCTTAACCGTGTAAAACCTCCAAAACCATAGAGCCATGCAAGTACAAAACATCCTTAGAAAGGAAATAGCAATTCAAGAGAATCCAGAGCCCTTTCAGGCCAACACTAAACCACCAACATGTACATGCATCTGAGAAAGAGAGAAAGGCTATTTCAGAAGATTGCAAATCATCTAATGATTAACTTCATAGCCTTCAAGCATTCGAGGTTAACAAGAAACAGTGCCTTCCAACACCAGGAACCACCACCTAGCATAAGCACTATGAAAAATCCACCTCATACTTCAAGGTTAAACCTCTACCAGCCAGGAGACACAGATCACAACATGATCAACTCCTTTTTCCATCTTGACCATCCTTCAAGTTGCATGCTATCTTAGAATACCACAAAGCTTCCACTCATCAAAGGATCAATCCATCAGTCCATTCCTTTAGATTTCTTCCAGCCCATCAAGATAAGAAATCTTCACAGGAGAAATATCCAGAACCAACAACCAAAAGAAGACTCTAATACCACTTGTAAGGAAATTTTGGAGTGCATCTAGTGAAAACTCCATACAGCAGTGCCTTCGGTAACTTTCATTTTGATTAGGTTACCTCAAAAACACAGACAACTATGTCCAAATGTCGAACAGACACAGTTCATTTCCTACATTGATCCATCTGAGAGAAACATATGTAGATTTAACAGCAATCAACAACACAGATGAAAGACACTACAGAAAATAGAACACAAAGATTTTACGTGGGGCAAACCCTTTCGAGTAAAAAACCCCACTCTCCAAAGTTTGAGCCATTTTATTATTCAGCAATAGTTACAATACAATTGCATGCTCTTAGCCTTTTCAGAGATTACATCTCAAGTTCATCTAGATACAACTAGTAGCAAACACCCCCAAAGAGATTAGCCATGACATTCATGTTTAGGAGAGATTCCAACATAACCCTGCCTATCTCACTATCTGCCTCGACCTCATGGCTCCAACCTTTCAGCCAGCCACTTGGCCTTTCTCTATCGATCTCTCTCTAGCTCTCAGCTCTTCAGCTTCTCGGCTTGTCAACCTGATCAACACTATCTATAGAACATCCAATGCATACATATATGCATTCGTTCTCAATAGGATCTCTGTGAATCGATTCAAGATCACACTTCAGCAATCTACTAACTCAGCATCCCTATCATTGTAGATGTTTCCACTCATGTGAAAATTTTTCCTTTCAGACCGTTCATAAAATCCAACCGCCAACCATTTGAATTTTGCTTCCTCTAATTGGTCCATGTGCACCACGTCAAATAGTCTTCACTCAATCAACAGTGATCAACTTGTGTCGCATGTCGGTGAGACACTAGAAGTGTCTCCCCAATGCCACAAGACGTAATTACACATTATTTCCAAGAGTCCTCTCCATCGACAAGAGGTTCCACTGAGCTTACAAGTTACATCGACCTCAGCAAGCACATCGGTGAGACTATCGCTATCGCTAGGAGTTCACATCGATTCTTCAAGTCATACCGATATCAGGTTTCCCATAGGCAAGACAATCACTCTTTGCCAAGAGATAATACTGATGCCTCCATGTTACTCTGAAGTCTCCTATTGGCTAGACATTCAATCTTCACTATGACACTAAGCTTAGGAGGCACACTGAACACATTCAAGAGTCGGCGAGACTTATCATCTTTTCTAAGACCTTATATCAAGGTCTTAAGTCACCCCGAGCGTTGCATTCACCAGTCGACAAGACTTATGTCTTTTTCCGAGACTACATACCAAGCACCCATGTCTTGCCGAGTTGGAAAGACATTTGACTTTGCCAAGACCTTTCACTGGGCACCAAGAGCTACACTAATGACTTCAGTTGCATCCCCGTCGGCGAGACCAACACCTGTCGCCAAGACTTCATGCCAAAGTCTCTAGGTTACCCCAAGCTCACCTTTCGCCAGGAGTTATGCTAAACGCATCCCACACCATCAATGAGACAAATTCCCGTCGTCAAGACTTCATAGCGAAGTCTTCAGGTCATATCGATGTGTTCCATTGTCGGCAAGAGAATCAACCTTCGGTAAGACTTCTTACCGAGGTTTCCATGATATCCCGAAACCACTTCTCACCAAGAGTCACACCGAATTGATGACCCCACAAGCTATCAGTGAGACTTCCAATATTCAATGAGACATCATATTGAAATAAGCCTTTCAGCCAAGGGACTTCCCAATATCTCCAAAGGTTAAATTTTTTCCAAGACAATCCTTCATCGTTGAGACTTCATATCAAGACCCTTAAGCTACTCTGAGTGTATATAGTTAGCCAGACATCTCCCAGTCACGAAGAGATCTTCCTGAATGTTCAAGTCACCCTGATGACAACATTCGGCAAGACATCTCCCTGTTGCTAGGACCGCATACTGACACACTTTATTTACCCCGACGACTCCAGGAGAAAACATATCAGTGAGACAACCCTGCATCGCTAAGACTTCATATCGAAGCAAACAAGTTACAACGATGACTCTAGTCGCCATAGGTCACACCGACATATGCTAGGCACCTGATAACAAACCCTTCTATCACTGAGACATTTCCACTCTGCAAAGGGTTACAACGAATGCACCAAGTCATAGTGATAGGTCCATTCGGCAAGACAAAAGCAAAGTCACAGCGACATGAGCAAAACACAAGATTACTGAACTGTATGTTGGCCAAACACCATGAATGTCACAGTGACCATGATTTCTCAGAGGATTTAGCCTATGAGATTGAAGCACATTTTCCAACAATTATCTTCATATTGTGGAAGTGTGTACTTCAAATTTCACTTGTTTTTTCATTAGGTTTGGCTGACTTGGTGTCTACACGTCAATTGAGGAAGCGTGTTATTGATCTAAGACATTGTTTTGGGTCTTGATTAAGTATTGGTTTGGTTCACTCTCATTCTCTTCCACCAAAGAAATGTTGAGTTTCCAACCTAATTTGAATTTATGAAATGATGCATGTGTAGCCAACCTTGGAGAAATTTTCTAAGTTTGAAGATCGTCTATATATAAGTCAAGATGTTATAGACTGGTGTATCGGGGTATGCCACAAGTGTGAGAAACAAGTGTGTGCGAAAGTGAATTGAGGTAGCAATACTTTAATGTGTTAGATTCCTAAAAGTAGTGAGCTAATGGTTTTTGCAATCTTCTGATCAAGTTTGCGGATGTGTGTAATTTGATGTGGTTTATATTTTTACTCTATTTTGTATCTATTGGTAGTGAGCCTTGTATCTGAACAGTGAGTCCCATCTTGGGTAGTAAGCCCTTTGGTAGTGATCCTCTTTGTAATCAGTTTTAGAATTACTTGATATTGTGAGTTAATCCTCACCGTGGTTTTTCCCTTATTGGGTTTTCCATGTAAATATGGTGTCTCTTGTGTTGATATTGTTTTTTTTTATTTGCATTTCATGTTCACGCTTAATAACTGAATAATTTTGATGTGAAGTTAATAAGTGTTTGAGATTTTTGATTGATTTTGGTGACAACTAATTCACCCCCCTCTTAGTTTTTTTGGGCCTTTCAACAAATTCAAGGTCATAGAAAATGGTGCTCGGACCCATGCACCTTTAGTGGCGAATGGGTGCTCTCTACATAGCCCCCCCATTTCTATGCAAATTTGATGTGGGTTTTCAATGTTCTTTCAACCCCTGAAGCAAGGTCTTAGAAACTTGTGCTAGGACCAATCCACCTTTAGTGGTGAATGGGTCCTCATCACATAGAACACCCCTTTTTGAATTTAATTTTGATGGGATTCTAATGATTTTTAATACTAGATCTGGTGTCACCTTGAATTATTTGAATTTTAGGGTTAATCTCTAGATTAGTATAAATATGGGGTTAATTCACATAGTTTCACCTAGCAACTTTAAGAGAGAATCCTAATACTTTAAAAGAGAATTATAGAGCACTTCAAGAGAAATTTCAAAGGCATTCAAAGGTAGATTATCAAGATTTTATTGCAACAATTCAAGGTCATTTCATCATGTCAAAGGCATAAAGCATTCAAGCATGTTGTTGAGCTAAAATTATTCATGTAGCATTGAGGATCTACTTGCAAGCATTGTTCCACATCTAATTTGAGATCAAGATCTAAATTCTACATTGCCACTTCATGTTAGGTTGCAAAATTACATTCAAATACAACTTCCAAGGTATCAGCATTCCATCGTTTCATGTTTAGTGCTTCAATTTCATTATTTCATCATTTGGTTTAATTACCTAAAAGGGGTTTGACTTAAGAAAACCCCTATTCACTAGAAATTAGCAAGTTTTTTTCCACATGAATGTGTATTTGAAAACTTGCGGGTTGAAGATCAAGTGGAGGAGAATTTTGAAGCAAAACTGTCAAAGTTGTCATCCACATTGCAAGAACACAAAAACGAAGCTACTGAATCTATTTCAAAATTTTGGGAGCTAAAAACCTAGGAGTTGAAAGTGTAGAAATTGTTGTACAAAACCCAAAAGTTAGTTTCTCAAAACCCTAAAATGACCCATTCACCACTAAAGGTGAATGAGTCCTCAGTAGGGCTTGAAGTAGTGAAAATCTAGGATCTAGGAGTGTAGTCTGAAAGGAATAAAACCCAAAAGTTAGTATTTGGAGCCCTAACAAGGACCCATTCACCACTAAAGGTGAATGAATCCTTTGTGCCCTAAAAAAGTCCTTCCAACAAGGTACACATCATTCTATCCTCTCAAAACTACCTTTTTTGTTGCTATAACAATTAGGTGTGATTTTTTATTGTTATTAGAGTATTTTGGCCTTCATAGTTGAGTGAAACACACACCTAATGAAAATTAGGTTCATCATTGATACTCTATTGATGGAAAACCTCTTTTTCTATGTTTCAATAATGAACAATTTTTACCAATCCATGAAGGAATTCTAATTCCTTAAAATTATTATTTAATATGCTCTTGATGGCATTAACTGTGGGAAAAACCTCAATAAAATTAAATTCTTCTTTGGGAATTCCTTAAAAATATTTAAACAATGATATAAATTAGGAATATGATAATAAGAAAACTCATAGGGTGGCTTCATGATCATAATATGTATCCACATGAGTAGAACTATTAGATGAAGAGATAGGTTGTCTAATTGTTTAAGGGATGAATGAATTCCTACAGTGAACTTGTTATAAGTACAAAGTGTAAAATATAAAGCAATTATTAAAGGAGTGGTAAATTAATGATTTTAGTACATATTATGTTTCTATATTCCCTTTCATACAACATTATCAAACTAGAGAGGTTGGACTTGTAGTGTAGAAAAAGGTATCCCTTTTTCACACTTAATTTGGGAATAAGTAATATAAAACTGAGCTAAATGTTGCCTTGATTTAGTGTTGTAATGTGTTTTACACATTCACATTAAGTTTAGGGCTCTCTTAAACTAAATGTACCTAAATTTACCTTATTTAGGTTGTTGTAAAGTGTATCTTTATACTTTCGCACTAATCTAGGGCTTCATTAATTAATTGGGCTTCTTTATGCCATATTTGGTCTTATTATGCATCCACAAGCTCCTAAATAATTGCATCTTTCCATGGATAATCTTGACACTTATCAAATAACCAATCATAATTCAAAGTTTTGGGTCATGTGTTATAGATCTAGTGATCTGGGACTCATAAGCCACCTTGGGCGTGAGTACCACCTAGGTCTTGGGACTTGATTTCAAATTGCACATTAAACAAGACACTCCTATAAATTTGTATCCTAGGTTGTAGCTATTGGGAATCATATGCCACAACTTTCGTATGAGTTCAATTCTTGGTAGAATTTTATTGTACTAGATCTGATGTTAGTTTGTATCATTGTAATTTTTAGAGAATTGGCATAAATAAGTATAAATACAAGGTTATTTTACATAGTTTCATCCTAGAATTTCATAAGCAATCAAGAGCATTTTCACAAGAGCATTCAAGAGTATTTCTAAGGAATTCAAGGGTAGATTTGTAGAACATTATTGCAGCAATTCAATATCAATTATCATGTCAAATTCTTGATACATCATGCATGTTATTTTGAGCTAATGTTGTGATGTATTGTTCAAGATCAATTCAAGTATTCAACTGCATTATCTATATTCAAAAATCATGATCAAGATCTACATCCATTAAGGCCACTTCATTCTTTTTTGTAGAACATGGTTATGTTGTTTCATCTAATGTTTCATTTCATTTATACTTCACTTATCATTAAGGTTTGATTACCAAAACGAGGTTTGACCAAGGAAAATCTATATTCCCCAACAAAAAAACATTTTTCCCTCTCTTTGATGTGTGATTTGAATATTTAGGTTAAAGATCCATTGAGGATAAAGACTAGAGAAATTTGTAAAGGTTGAAAAGTTGTCAATGTTGTCAAAGTTGTCACCTTTCTTGCAAGATCACGGAAAGTCGCCTATAGAGTAGAATTTAAAGTTTTTGACCCAAAGATCGAAAGGGAGAAAAGCTATAGAAAACCACTACATGATTCTATAATTTTAGATTAACATTGATACTAGGAGTAAATTTCCGCTTGTGACGTATGAAACCCAGTATACTAGATTTCAAGCATTTTCTGTAGATCCTGGTTTACCAGTTGTAGATTTTGGTTTCGGCCCAAAAACCTAAACTAGGACTAAGTTTCCCCATTGGTGTATGAGTCCCAGTATGCTTCCAAAGTCATAATTTTTGGAGTGTAGACCTCATTTCAAGAATCTTTAGTTTTCCAAGTGCCCCTCAATTCATTCTCAATTCATTATTCTAAATTTTTAGTTTCATACCTTAGGTTTCATAGTTAGGTTTGCATATCATTTACATTTCCTTCTTTCCAAGCCTTTTCTTGGTGGTGAGTTGGTTATTTTTTAAGAACCAAGCTGAATTTTAGAATTACCTATGGATTTTTCCATTTCCAATAATTAGATTTTCTCAAGGGATTGGACAACGAATGAGTAAAAGCTACAAAACTTTCACTCCTACACTTCAGGCTCTGTGAAACTCGGGAGGGTGATCCCATAATGTATATTCAAGATATTATGTTATTTATATTTAGATATATTGCAAACAACATATAATTCAACAATATAATGTATCAAAGAGTTGGAGGTTCTTTTAAATAATACACTATATTTGCAGCATGAGAAAAACAAAACTCATCATAGCATGACTACAATAGTAACCCATCTGATAAATTTGTAAATAAAGAGTGATTTGTTGATAAATTTACCTAGGAACTGAATTATGAGTAATATTTGAAAACCAATTCCTTATCCTAGACATGAAATTAGTCTTAACCTATGCAATTTGATAACATTTCATCAATAGCAACATATAGCTAAAGAAATATTGCATTACAATACTTCCCCATAATATCCTTGACCACTACTTCTTGAAGATATCCTAGCACATAATTCATATGAGTCAACAATATCGTTCAAGAGATTACACTAATTCATTGAATCAATATGCAAGAATGAAATTCCACATCCACTATAAAGCAATGGAGATGAACCAACATAAAACTTGATTATATTCATTCATAACTTATATAACCATTACAAAGGAGAGACAATGGTCATGAAATTTACATCATTCTATAATGTATTTGCTATCCTATTATCAAAATTACATACGTAACAACAGACTTAGAACCTAAGATAAAACTAAAAAAAATGCTCTCTATTCCCTATACAATTCACTATGTCAATTGCATTTCAATTAACCCCTTGCTTCTGGCCCTGAATTCTTTCTTATAGAAACAAAATAAAAAAACAAGCCTTAGGCCAAAAACCATACATGTCAAACACTATTGGGAAGTTGTAACAAATATTCCCTTTTCAGTTACATTTGAGCTCTCAAATGGTGGGAATAAACATGAGGCAAAAATGACCTTCATTCATTGCAAAGATCTGGTCCCACCTTAAAAAGGTATCATATGTTTGTTACAATAGCTTCAAAATATCCTACATGTGCTAAAAGGTGTCCTCCATAGAAAATCCCAATAAGCAAAATTTAAAAAAAAAGAAAAGAAAATAGAGAAACAAAAACTAATTTATCCACATCAACATTTTTTGCCACCCATTTTATGTTGAGGAGAGAACAATATTTTTTGCAATACTTTTTCAAAAGCCTAATTTGTATTATTTTTTATTCTATGCATTGTTTCTTTCCTATCTATTACTCATCATATTAGTTATCATTCCTTTACAATATTACTCAATATAATTCTCTAATCAGGTGTTGTACTCCTCTTCAGTAGGCCACTTGGCATCCAATAAGCTTTGGACCTTTGCACTGTGCTAGGTATATCTTGTATTTGATGGAGCCTCCAAAAATCCTACAATTGTTGGGGATCCCATGGATTTGGTTAGCACTTTGAACCCTCATCTCCATTCTTGGATAGGGTTTTTCAAAGGAAAAACCCTTAGTCATTCTAATTTCATGTTGACTTGACCTGCTAGTCTCCTGTTCATTAAGTCATTACTTGAGCCATCATATGCATCTATCTACTGGCCCCTCTGGCTTAAAATGCTAGTCACCTAGTGGCCATCAAATTTAATGCTTTCATAATGTTGGGTTTTAATATTTCCCAAATGACCTAAGCTCAGGTCATTCATCTTCAAGGGTCAAATCAGCATCGGCCTAACAATGGCCCTTTATTTAATACTAACCTTGTCATGTGTGCAAGTTTTGAGATTTGAGACCATGGGAAATGATCCTGGCTATACCTTGCTAGTTCGTGGATGTAAAGTGCTAGCCGGTTATGCAATGTGAGGACAACGAGATGAAGACACATGTCCTCATACAGATGTGAGGCCCATTCTCCACTATCTAGCTTATTTCCCATGGTTCTGAATCGACAAACAAGATTCAGTGTCGAGGAAAATCTCCATCGCTTCCCACTAGATCGTAAGAAAAAGATGAAAGCTTGTTAAAGGCTAGGAGATCAGTGAGATTGGTGAGTTACCACCTAATTTGGATTGATTCTATTGGTCGAAGACAAATGGATGAAACATTGTTCGAATTCAAATCTAGTCAACCCAAAGTGAGCCATTTGATTTTTCACCTCATCTAAAGATTGATGGATGACATTCAAAATTGATAAATAGGCATGTGATAGTCATTTCATTCTACAACCAGTGGGCATTAATGATCTACTCTTTGCAGGTGTGATCAAATTGATCTCTATGAATGCGGAGACTTAATTTTCGGCAATCATGAAGTATGATATGCATATTTCCATCCACTTGGGAAATAAATGGTGACAATATGCATGCCAACGAATTTCCCAGTTTGCACATGTGTTTTCATTCAGCATTGATGATTTCCATCATCACATTGTTCAATAAATAGAAGTTGAGAGTTTCTATTTTCGCCAGCACAATTAGTTTTCAAGTATTTTGAGTTTTTGTAGAAAGTCAAGGTTACAAGTGAAGATTTTTCTAGTGGTAGGATGAATAAGTCAGGTGTTTCATCTATTCTAGTGTGGAGGTCTTCCTGAATCAATTCACAGGAGTCCCATGGTGAGGACCCAAAAGAAGGATAAAGTGCTCATAAGAATATCTCTGGCAAGGGATCTGAACCTACCATTACCAGATGTAGTCACCAACTGAGGGGTCAAGCTATGAGCTCGAAAGCAATGGGAACAAAAGGGTAAGAATCTTTTGGGCCTTCCAGCATAATTCAACAAAAAATTTGATATGGTCATGGTTCTTTCAGACAAAAAACTCACCCTATGACATCACGAACAACTTGTCCGAGACTAAAATGAAGATAGATTCCAGATATCACCAATACCTCACAACTCTGGCCTAAGATCCATCTCTTGGAGCAGAGGTATTGTTCATCCCACCTCTAGCTATCAAGACTCCTAGTGGGCGAGGTGGTGTTGTGCTAAAATGAGATAAGGACGAGGATGGAGTTGATGTTTCATCTCCAACTCTCACCATGATGCAAAGTGGGCATGTGTACCGTGGTTTGTGTGCTAGTGGTGGAAGGTCTGTTGCTTGTTGAAAAAGGTGGTGTGTGAAATGAAATTTTTGTGTTGTTTGATAATTTTTGTGGTAGTTGCTTTCTCTCAGCCTGTGTGGCTGGTAATTTTTGAGGTGTTGGATGTTGACTATGCATTCTCATGAAAATGTGAACGTCGAATGTGTACCTTACCTGGTGGCTAAGGGAATTTTTTTGTAGCACTTTACTTTTCCCTCTTTGGTGGTTGTTGCAATTGTGGTTTCCCCATTTCAATGTGCTAATGCAAAATCAACATGTGGTGAATTTTGAAATGTAGTTGAAATTTGAAATTAAATGAATTTTTTTAATGTGGTATGCATTTTGAGTTGGAAGCTTGTTGGCTCACTTACACTATAAAAGGGAATTCATTCCTGGTTTCTAGGGGTTCTAGTCTTTTGAGTCTTTAGGTCTAATATACAATAGGATAGAAAGTAGAAGGAATACCAGAAAATAGATTGGTCGAATTGTCTTGGTCTTTGAACTGTGCATATGAAAGTCTTAAATAGTTTTGTAGAAATTACTGATATCAAAATAGATTTCATGCATAATTCATATACTCTTCTTTGTACATCTCTTGAAATTTTTGAATATAATATCAATTATATTCTATTCATCTTCAAATTCTTCATAGGAATGCATGTCTTTATTTCTTCTTTGATTTAAAGAATCAATTAAATGCTTAAATGAGGCCATGGATTTGTGAGAGTTTATAGAGGATTTGGTAAGAAGTGATGTGTTATGTATAGTGAGTTTTCATAATGCAAATCCTTATGGAAATAGCCTATAATTATCAGATTTGAAGAATTTCTATATGATTGATTATAAGATGCATGACTCCATCACCCAATAGATGAAGATACTAGTCTATTTGTTATGGTATTCATCATTTGAATGTTAATGATAGTATATCAAGGTTGAGGACTCAAGGTTAGAATGAAAATTTCTTAATATTCATTTACTGTGAGGCATGTTTGTGAGATATTATCCTTGTTCCTAGTGAATTGATTGTTATTTGCTTAAAGATTAGCCTACCTTTGAGTGAATTACATTATTTACCCTTGACAGGAGCTGATCTTTGATTTGGTATGTCACTCATTGATATAGTAAAATGAAATGTTAAAAGGAACACACTCTTAGGTTCCAAAGAGCCTAAAGTAAAGAATATTCAAGTCTTCAACCGAATCTTTTCAGTTGGCCATTCATTTTAAGGATCTTGAATATAGGAGTTGGCTACTCTTTATGGATTCCTTAGGTGTATTGGGAAAACACCAAAAAAATGGTGACTCTACTAGGAAAATTCTCATTCTCCAAACGTACATATAATGTAGATTCAAGTGATGAAGTGAATCTGAATGTCTTGTTCAAATGTTGACAAATTCTTGGACCTAGTAGATAATTGGAGTGTAGCAAAGATTGAAGGATCTGAATGTGACTCTGCTATGGAAGATAGCCCACAATGTGTATTATTTGTAAAGGAATTTCATCTCATTTGAATTTCAATCCTCTCTAAAGAAGGTGGTGACTCTAACTCAAAGAACCTAACAAAGCATACATCGATTGCTTGAATCTGCAGTCTTAAAGACAAATGATAGTCAACCACTGCAAATTACCAGGTACTTTCATAGAATTTGAAGAAATCAGAGCACAATATGGGTAAATCAAGATAAATTTCCCATGTTTAAGATGTAAATGATTCCCTAATAGGTGAATTAGCACGATATGAGGGAATATTAGTAAGTATTTAGCATGCCTTTGTGTATAAGTTGAAATTTATGCATTATGATAAAAGAAGCATGTTAAATTGTTAGATCTTAGGCAACATTTGTGAGGAATATACATGCTAAGAGAATTAGGATCATATTTGCAAAAGGAATTGATATAATATTGTATAATTGCATAGTCTATTTGAAATTCATTTTCAATAATTAAAGGTGAATTATCAATTTATACCATCTGGTGTAAATATGGACAATATCATACAAGGTGAACAATCATTCTCCCACCAAAGAAATTTTATTATTGATAGGTACAGGGCCCTCAAATTTGACAATATTTGTGGATATCCAAATATTGTACCACCCAAGATCAAGGATAAAATACCAAAGTTCTATGGTGACAAGTCAAAATCAGAACGAGAGCATGTGCAAGAATTTTTTGATGTGATGGGTCATTATAAGATAGATTCTAAAGATGTGGTTATGAAACTATTTGTTCAATCACTAAAAGGATATGCAAGAGACCGGTTCTCTTTCTCACCAGTCTCCTTCATACATTGTTTGAATGAACTTAAGGAAGTTTTCATGGAGCAATTTGGTGAAAGGATAAATCCAAGTGTTGCAAGGAAGAATTTCATGGCGATCTGTAGGGATAAGAAAGAATTAATCCCTTCCTTCAACCTTAGATTTACTAAGGTCATAAGCGAAATCCCTGAGCACATGAGACCAAATGATGCAAAGTGTTTCGTTGTATATTTTGGAGCATTTGATAGTAAGATGAGTTTCTTGCTAAGGGATAAAAAGCCTACTTCCTTACAACAAGCTTACCAAGAGGCTATGAATATTGAGTATAATTTGAAATACTTAATCATGAGAGGACCTATGATTACTAGCATGCAAAGTTCTAATAGAATTTAGGTTATTGAGCCAAACCAATCAAGAAGTAAAAGGGTTTTTCATGAAAAGAACCCTATAGATATTACATTTGCATTACTCCCAAGAGATGTAGAACATAAGGAACCATCAACCAAGGTTAGGAAGGGCTGATTTAATTATCTCTATTATAAAGTTGTATGAGATGAGGAGACATACAAATGACTCACCATATGACTTGTTTTCAAGATTCGTGGATGTTCTGATGGAGATACCCAAGAGTTTTAGGCCTAGTGATTTAATGTGCATTAATTTTTTTTGTGAAGCTTTCAAATTAGGAGCAAGCCAATGGCCTGAGAATCTAAAGCCTTATAGCCTTGAACAAGTAGTGGATTGAATAAAAGTTGTGGAAGATATTGAGCATAGTTATATGCCCCTGGTTGTTTCCTAGAATGGGGGTAATAATTATCATAGTGAGGAGAACTAAAGGAAAATATTGATAGATCAAGGAGAAGCATCAAAATCTAAACAATTGATTGTTGAATGTTGTCAATTTACAAGCAACATAGAAGCAGATTTATGTGATAGTGATGAGGATGAAGATGTAGGGTGTGAAGACAAGGAAATAATGCCTAATTATCTTCCTTGGGATGTCATAAGCTATGAGAAAACACAAGAGGAACATGGTGAAGCCTCAAAAATTGATTTAGCCAGAAGTAATGATGCATCAATTAGTGATGGGAATGCACTTGGTCTCAATTATATCACAGAAATGAGGAATCAAAGGGATGAGATCGAACTTGGCCAATATTCTATTCAATATGATTCTTCTTATGAAATGGAGATGGAGTCACTTGCTTCTGGTAGGGGGTATGCTAATAGCCTTGAGGGGGTGTGTTTCCTAGGGAGTGAGCAATTCTCTTCATGTAAATAATTTTTTGAATGTGGATCAGTTGTTGTGAGTACAAATGATGAAGATGATATTGAAAGTGTTTCTCTCTATTCTTCAAGTGATTACACTAATTTTGAATGCACTGATGATCAAAATGATTGGGATCTTGACAAGTCTAAAAAAGATGAGATACATGTAACTATCATGAAGGTATGGAAAAATCCTTTGTTTGATGAGCCTGCATTGGACAGTGAGGTCATAAATGATGATTCCTATTGGTCTAGAAGTAATCCTCTTTTTGATGAAAATCGAGATGAGTACCTAGCAAGTACTACTAGTGAATGTGTTGTGGATGGTACAAATAAGAATCAAGCCAATGCTAGGGTAGGTAATTTTTCCTTTGAAGATGTTAATCCTGACTTCACAGTTTCACAACTGAATGACATATGTGACAACACAAGCACTGATGAATTGGTTTACCAACATGTGATTGAACAAATGGTCCATGAAAAGCATCAATAGAATAATTCAAAACTGCTGACTTTAAAATGTGACAATGCCTCACTTGATAGAGAAGTTCAAGATGGTGATGGCAGTTTTGAATGTGGTATTACTATCAAAGGGGATGTGAATGATTATGTTGATTTCCCTATGGTAACTAGAAATGTGCTTGAAAATATGGTTGAAGTGTCAACCACTTGGGTTCCATGTGTTGATATGTGTCGAGACATTAAAGGTAGTCTATTCTTGGATGACCAAAAGGAAAACCAGGATGAATATATGAATGATTAGGCAACATCATTTTATGCTAAGGAGAAGGAATTATTTGATGATTCTGAAGGATATGTTAATATTGTAGGATTATTTGATCCATGTGAAGGATTTTTCAAAGGTATGGACAACCAAAGGAATGATGTTGGTCAGTATGGAGCTGCATTGCAATTATTTGTAGATGCACCCTACCTCATGAATCTTATTATGGAACTTCTTTCATCCCCCAAGGACAACACTTGTGACAAGCAAATGGAAGGTATGCCTAATTCTGTGTTTCTTTTCAACGATCTTGTAAAAGATTTGCCAAGTATGGCCCAAAGTGTCTTTGAAGTTTTCAAATTTGATGAGAAAATGGGATGTGACCCTATACTTCATGACTATGTAGAATATGAGGATTTTTCTTTCTCATTTCAACTTGATGAGCCTATGGTGGAGAAGGTGAGTGAATGGGGTAGCATGACAATAATAAATGGCCTTAATCATGATCATGTTAACTATCAAGAATTGCACAATGTTCATGTGGACCCATTGTCAGTTGAGCAAGAAAAATTATTTGACAGAGGAAAGAATTTTCCCTAATGTTTTGGGGGCTAGGGGCCTCCAGTTTATGGATCAAAACCAAGTGTTTAAAAGTGGATTCTCAAGGAAATGAACTGCAATGTATATTATGTGAATAGTGTACATAGGTTGGCTTGGTGTGTCTAGTTTTTGATGTGTCTGCTTGCCTCATCTAAGCAAGCTCCTGGGTTTTGGTCTTCTACCCTAGTCTGCTTCAACCTAAGATCTGGATTCTCACTATACCCACTGGGATTATACATCCCCAAGCATGAGCCACCGATGGAGCCTCCAAAACTCCTACAATTACTCGGGATCCCATGGATTTGGTTAGCACTTTGAACCCTCATTTCCATGCTTGGATAGGGTTTTTCCTTTGAAAAAACCTTAGCCATTCTAATTTCATGTTGACTTGCCATGTCGGTCTCTCATTCTTTAAGTCATTACTTGATCCATCATATGTTTCTATCCACTAGACCCTCTGGCTTAACACGCTAGTCACCCAATGGCCGTCGACTTTAATGTTTTCCTAAGGTCAAGTTCTAATATTTCCCAAATGACTTAAGCTCAAGTCATTCATTTGCAAGGGTAAAATCACCATCAGCCTAACAATGGCCCCTTATTTAATACTAACCTTGTCATGTGTGTAGGTTTTGAGTTTTGAGAATGTGGGAAATGACCCTGGTCGTACCTCGCTAGTTCGCGGATGTAAAGTTCCAGCTAGCTAATGAAGTGAAAGGATGATGAGATGAAGATGTGTGTCCTCATACTGACATGGGGCCCATTCTCCATTATCTGGCTTACTACCCATGGTTTTGAACCAATGACCAAGATTGAGTGTTGGGGACAATCTCCACCATTCCTCGCTGGCCCGCAAGAAAAAGATGAAGGCCCATTAAAGGCTGCAAGATTAGCGAGATCCCAAGACATGGATTAATCCACCAAGTCATGAGATAGGAAAAACCAGACAATGAAGGAGTTACCAACTAATTTCAAGGATCAATGTTATTGGCCAAAGATAAATGGACGAAACATTGTTGGAATTCAAATCCAGTCATCCCAAAGTAAGCCATTTGATTTTCCACCTCATCGAAAGATCGATGACTGACATTCAAAATTGATAAATAGGCACGTGATAGTCATTTCATTCTTCAACCAGTGGGAATTAATGTTCTAGACTCTATAGGTGAGATCAAATTGATCTTCGTGGGCGTCGAGACTTAATTTTCAGCAATCATGAAGTATGATATGTAGATTTCCATGCACTTGGGAAATAAATGGTGACAATACATATGCCAATGAATTTCCCAGTTTCCCCGTGTGTTTTCATTGACCATTGATGATTGTCATCATCACATTGTTCAATAAATAGAAGTTGAGAGTTGCTATTTTCGTCAACACAATTAGTTGTCAAGTTTTTTGAGTTTTTGTAGAAAGTCAAGGTTACGAGTGAATTTTTTTCTAGTGGTAGGATGAATAAGTCTAGTGTTTCATCTATTCCAATTTGGAGGTCTTCCCATCTCAATTCAGAGGAGTCCCATGGTGAGGACCTAGAACAAGGACAAATCACTCATAAGAATATTTGTGGTGAGGGATCTAAACCTATCATTACCAAATGTAGTCACTGACTGAGGGGTTAAGATACGACCTTGGAGGCAATGGGAACAAAAGGAGAAGAATTTTTTGGGCCTTCCACCAAAATTCAATTGAAAATTTGATATGGTCATGGTTCTTTCAAACTACAAAACTCACCCATTGACATCACGGACAACTCTTCTGAGACTAAAATGGAGACAGATTCCAGCTATCGTCAGTACCTCACAACTCTGGCTCGAGCTCCATCCCCTAGAGTAGAGGTATTTTTTGTTCCACCTCTAGCTATCAAGACTTCTAGTGGGTGAGATGGTTCTATGCTAAAACTAGATAAGGATGAGGATGGAGTTGAGGTTTCATCTCCAACTCTCACCATGACACAAAGTGGGTGTGTCTACCATGGGTTGTATGCTAGTGGTGGAAGGTCCTACGATTATTGAAAAAGGTTGTGTGTTAAATGAATTTTTTGTGTTGTTTGATAATTTTTGTGGCAGTTGCTTTCTCTCTATGTGTGTAGCTAGTAATTTTTGAGGTGCTAGATGTTGAATGTGTGTTCTCACGACAATGTGAATGTTGGATGTGTAGCTTACCTAGTGGCTAAGGAAATTTTTTGGCAACACATTACTTTTCCCTCTTTGGTGGTTGTTGCAATTGTGGTTTCCCCATTTCAATGTGCTAATGTAGAATCAACATGTGGGAAATTTTGAAATACAATTGAAATTTGAAATGAAATGAAATTTTGTAATGTGGTATGCATTTCAAGCTAGAAGCTTATTGGCTCCCTTACACTATAAAATAGAATTCATGGCTCATTTGTAGGGGTTCTAGTCTTTTGAGTCTTTAGGTCCTATATACAAAAGGGTAGAAATTAGAATGAATACCAGAAAATATATTGTTCGAATTGTCTTGGTCTTTGAACTATGCATATGAAAGTCTTAAATAATTTTGTAGAAATTAATGATATTGAAATAGATTTCATGCATAATTCATATACTCTTCTTTATTCATTTCTTGCAAGTTTTGAATATAATATCAAGTATATTATGTTCATCTTCAAATGCTTCATTTGAATGCATGTCTTTATTTCTACTTTGATTTAAAGAATCAATTAAATTCTTAAATGAGGCCAGGGATTTATGAGATTTTATAGAGAATTTGGTAAGAAGTGATGTGTTATGTACAATGAATTTTTATAATGCAAAGCCTTATGGAAATAGTCTAGAATTATCAGATTTGAAGAATTTCTATATGATTGATTGTAAGATACATGACTCCATCGCCCAATAGATGAAGAAACTAGTCTATATGTTATGGTATTCATCATTTCAATGTTAATGATAGTATAGGGTATGTGTAGGATCATCATGGAAAAAACATGCCCTTAAGTGGCAAAAAATTTTGAAAAATTAAAGTTAGGAAACTTGATGTAAAAATTTGAATAAGTTATCTATATTATTTCAAAAATATGTAACAATAGAATCTGTAGCAAATTGAATGAAGTTTCTAAACTACTAGGTTTGTTTAAAAATATATATATATATATTTGGTGAAAATTTAAAATTTCAATGCAGTAGTACTTAAATTTTAGGGAAAAAATAAGTAGGTGTCTGTCTAACCACTCTAACCACAATAAAATGATAATAGTTTTTTATAAGATTTTAGATATAAGTAGAGGACTCATGTCCCGATGTGATGCATATTTTTGTAGTTTTTTTCCAAGTAAATAATAATTATGAATTTTTATTACAACTTTTAAAAAATATAAAAAACTTGTATGTCTACCACCTTAACTTGGTCAAACTTCATGAAATTCAATTTTTCTTTTTTTAATCCTATAGTATGCGAAGCATAGAATGTGATGCATGTTTTGGATTTAAAAAATGTGATACCGTTTGAAAGCTATAGATGTTTTTCAATCAGCCTATCAATCAAGACTTTAGTCATAATTCAAATAGAAAATGAATAATAATTACTTATTAAATTCAAAGTAAAGAATAGTTGATATTGGTGGAAAGCTGAGAATCTCCTTTAAAAACCCTTTTCGTTTTGTCAATTTTGGGTTTTAAAAAAATTTGTCAGCCACATACCCATCATATTGCCACTTTTTGGCCTATCATGATCCTGCTCATACCTTATATCAAGGTTGAGGACTCAGGGTTAGAATGAAAATTTCTTAAAATTCATTTACTATGAGGTATGTATGTGAGATATTCTCCTTTTTCAAGGTGAATTTATTGTTATTTCCTTAAATTTTAGCCTACCTTTGAGTGAATTACATTATTTACCCTTGATAGGATCCAATCTATGATCAGCTATGTCACTCATTGATATAGTCAAATGAAATGTTAAAAAGAACACCCTCCTAGGTCCCACAAAGCCTAAAGTGTAGAAGATTTCAGTCATTGAATGAATCTTGTTAGTTGGCCACTCATTTTGAGGATCTTGAATATAGGATTTGGCTAGTCTTTAGGGATTCCTTAGGTGTATTGGGAAAACACCAACAATATCAATTAAAGCTTGGGCATCCCTGACAAAAGTATCCTTTTTTATTTCAATTTCCATCAACATGTCAACATTTGAGTTCAAAAGGATGTAATCAATCACAGTTAATGGCATCATAGCCATTGAGAGAATTCCTCCCAAATTGCTCCTCCATGTGTCAATTTTTTTTAACTCACCCTTGTTATTCAATATCAAAGGCATACCATGATCCTCCATCTCTTTGAATAATTTTAGCCTACTTTGGAACTTCATACCAAGCCTTCCATGAAATGTGGTTATCTCATTAACCAAGTAAATAGTTTGCAATATTTCAAGGATGTTAGTAGGTGCCTAAGGATCTTCCTTCATTCTAGGTGCCATTTCCCTGAAAGCACCCACCCTAGTACTCCATTTCTTCATTCATTCTTGAAGTATTCCTAGACCTACAAATACTTTATGTTTGCTTCATGAATTTTCTTTTAGGTAGCCCATACATTGAATCAACTTTGTTGAACAACTTGGTCACCCTATGTTTCAATACATCCTAAAAAATCTCATTTTCCACCTTAACAGTCTCAAATTTAGCCTTCTTGAAACTTTCCTTTTCTTTCTTTAACTGATTGTTCAAATCATTTAATCCTTAAAGCCAAGGTATTCTTGTCCTTTGTAAACATATACGAAGAAGAAGAAGATGGTAGAGATAATGTCTTCACTACTTGGATGGCCTGAACAATGGCTCTCATCTTGTTTATCTCATATAAGGCCTTATTATATTCCTTCACCAAAGAATCATACTTCTGAGAAATTTGTGATGTGTCCACACTCAACATTGTAACATGAGAAGTTAACTTAGCTGCTTGGATAGGTGATATATCTATGGCTATCTTTATGAATTATTAACCAATAACCTCTTCAATAGGCCTTGCAACCTCATGCTTTCCAGTATTGGGTGCCATATACCAAATCACAAGAGTATGAAACTTCAGACTATATCCAAACTCAAACACCTTATCTTCAAACCGCTCCTCTAATATTGAAGCCTAAGGGTCTCTTCTTACTGCATGATATGCAATAGCTAAGGTGATAGTGCATCCTGGCAACAACATGATTCCACTCTCTTTGATAATTATCCTAGCCTTAAAGCAAGTGATAGCTGCAATCTCAGCCATGATCTTTCCTTCCTCTGCCTTCTCTGTCTCCTCCTACTAAGAAAGTTCAACACCAACTCTTGCTTGTTCTAGCCTTTCTTTTATCTCTGTGCTCCTTTACTGGACCATAAATTCCTTGAATTCCTAAGATTGTAAAAAAAATCATCTACAAGGAACTCATCACAATCCTTTATCCAGGGATCATCATCATTATTTTCATCATACTTCCATTTAAAAATTCTATCTAGGGGAACCTATGAATCAAGAGTTTCTTCAATACTAGGGCAAGGGAATTTCTTACCTAGTTCTTCATCATCGGGTACACATTCTACTATTTGTTCCTCCCTAACTTCTTGAACATCTGCAAGTTGCCCTAGAACATCAGTGAATTGAAATTGTTATTCAAGGAGGATCCATGCTCTCTCAATAGCTTCTTTTACCTTTACCTTAAAATCACCATTATGATAATCCCTTAGCTTTGTGAAGCTCTTTCAAGAGGATCTTCAATTACATCATAGGGGCTCACGTAGAAAGAATTTCTCCTTATGATGATTTCTTCAATGTCCATAATGGATGTCCATTCCTTCTTTCTATATTTAACAACCTCATCACTTGTCAAGTTTCTCAGTACATCATCTTTGTAAAATAATTAGTGATACACTACTGATAAGTTTTTCTCACTTCTCTTTTCATTTATAAATCCTTCAGGGTCAAAAATCGTAACCTCATTAAAGGGTAGCCTAAGGTTGTTTACCATGATTCCAAATTTCTCATTCCCTCAGGGGTAGTAACCTTAAAATAAGAAAAAGAACATTGGGGAATTACCACAGTACCCTTCTTGGGCTTTCTAAACAATTCATAATCCATGAAATCAATCTGTCACATCAATTCCATAAAATCTAAGTTGTCAAAAACATACAGGGGAAAGCAAAGCGGTGTCACCTTAGATCCATAAGCCCTGATGAATGTATATTCTGAGTGTAGGAATCAATTTTCCCACTTATGTGTTGCAATGGATATTTCTATATCCTTTGGGCACATGATACTTTTGATTGCTGGAGAGAGCCTATGAATAGTTGCCACACCCAAACTTTCTAGGATACCAAATCTTATGGCATTAGTATAAATGAAATAGTTGGAATTGGGACAATTCTTATTCCAAATATGTTTCCACATTTGGACTGGAAGGACATTGTTTTCATTGTCCCTCAATCTCAATTTCAGCTTTCTTTTCTAGCTATAATCACCCTCATATAAAAGCATATGCATTAATAGAGAATAATGTGGGAAATGCAAAGGGATTACCTCTTTCTTTGGATTAATGAAATCCTAATGCATCTATTCAACAACATATGAGCCATAATCAAAACCAATGTTTCGATTATAGGATTGTATGTCTACTATCATCACCAACAGGTCTGGGGCTATCCTCGCCTCAAAATTTTGAGCCAAAACCATATTTAGGTAGTAATAGGTATTCTTGAAATAATCCACAAATTCTTCACATTTAAAAGGTTCAATATCCTTAGGGAGAAATTTTTCCTTGCTTCTTCTATGTCAAATGAGCAGTCTATTCTTGTATGCAAATTTTCTATACTCATATTCACCATATAGCTTTGGATGCTTAATTTCTACAGTGTAGTTGGGGTTCAACCTAAATACCTCTAGAACCTTATGCCTTGTCACCTCAAGGACTACATCCCCACTTTCACTCCTGATTGTTCTATTAGTGAGATCATAATTCCTAGCCAAATCCATCATTACATCTACTTCCACAAATAAATTGGGTACCACTAGCTTCCTAAGATTGAGCCCCCATAAATAAAATGTTAGCTTGTTAAAATATTTCTTGTTAAAAGCATACGTGAATAATTACCATCCACTCTAGGGTTGGGCCAACTCTCCAATTTCACCAGTATTGTCAATTAGTCTTGTCGTCACGACAACCTGACCTGTGGGTCTCTTGCCAATTCATGACCCTCTCTCCTTTACTTTTCTAATGACCCCTTCCATGAAAATCTCTTGTTATTTCTTTGCACTTTTGGACCCACTTGATGTCGCAAGGGTATTTGGCATAGGGTTAGATGTTGCAAGTGGCTCAGGCTTAACCACAGATGAGATATCCTAGGTTTTAGGCCTTTTAACCCATTTTTCCTTCGGTTTTCTCCTAGTTCTAATGATGGATTCATTGGGTACTAAGTCACTCATATTTTCAAAGTGGTAGGACAAGGGTTTATAATTTTCCTAATCAAAAAGACCCACCTAGGTATAAAAAGTCAAGATACAACTTACAAAAATAGAGTTTTCTTAGACTTTACACAATTCTCATCAACCAACTTGAAGATACTCAAATGAACAAGTTGTAAGTATTTTATCTCCAAAATTCCCTACTACCCTTTTAGAATAGCATAAATTAGTATTTTTCATAGGAAGAAGTATGAAAATTTGCTTACCCGGTTGAAAAATTGATACAATTTCTATTGTAATTATGTGTAGGAGCCTTCCACACTACTTCCTTAGCTTCTAATTTTCCTTTTCACTACTGAGCAGATCCAAATGTGTGAAGTATAAGCTAGCTAAATTATTTATGGCTTGAAAAAATAACATCAAACCAATAATATTTGATAGAAAGCTCACGTGAGTGAATTGACGTTTAGTTGTTCATATTCAAACCTTGGTTATTGATTATTTCATTTTAAAACTGCATCAACAGTTTCCCTTTCAGCTTGCTACTTTCTTTCTTACTTTAGATGATGTCCTCAAGATGCTTCCATGTTGTCCTTTATTCAGTACCCACCTCTCATCATTGACATATTTCACCTTTCACAATTCCAATTAGTGACACTAACATCTGTAAGATGACATCTCAACCATTGAACTTAATGCCCATCCTTAATCATGTTCATCACCCATCTTGTATCACCAATTCATGCCTCAAACTCCAGATCTTATCAGCAATGGGAGATGAGGTGATAAGACACATGCACCTGCATGAAAATCAAAGGCACAAAAGTCATCACTCATAGGAGTAATTGAAACCAGTGAAAGATAGCTTGAACAAATGACTTCATTGCTCATCGCTATTTTGAAACTCAAATCTTGGAATGAATCTGTGATGAGTGATAGGAGAGAATATGAAGAGAATCAAGGGTCATCACACATTGCTAATTCTCATCATAAAACTTTCAAGTAATTATCAATGAAAATGAAGCCAAAAATACATATAGAACATTTTCATCAAGTATCGCTAATTCAAAATCCAACATTTGAAACCCATCCGCGATACACAAAACAAATGAGACAACCACTCATTGCTCATTACCAATATGAGCAAGATGATGACACATACATCTGTGATGAGCAATGAAAATAGAAGCTCAGAGGTCATCACTTGTCATTGATTCAATACATAAAACTTAAGAGAAATTAGCGATAATGAAAACCTTCAGAGAAATAAGAACATCGTGCATTACTAATACAAACAAAAATTTCCCAAAGCCATCCACAATGCACAAAACCAAGGAAACAATGCTTGTCGCTCATCGCCAATTCACATTTACATTTCAAAAACTATCTGTGATGATCGATAAAGGGAAGCGATGGACGAGACTTAAGCGAAAAAAAATTAGCATGTTCCCGCAAGTTGTTTTAAGAAAGGGACCATCTAGGACACTATGCAAAACGCCTCAAAAGACTTGGAACACATTATTTCAAAGGATTCAAAGGAAAAAAAAGGTTAATCGATCAACCTTATAAAACATAAGCACTATGGACCTAGGCTCAAGGGATCAGTTACTCCATGAGTTAAGATGACATAAGATGTTTTAACATGACCAGAAACAGGAAACAAAAGGTCAACGATGAATTAGAACCTTGGAAAAGAGGAAATCTTAAGGATTATTTAAGAGTTGTCCCAAGTAACTCAAAACCCTACAACAGTGATGAAAACAAAATTGTAAGCCCCAAGGGTAGAACAAACAAAAATTTGCAGGATGATAAATGGAACAAGAAAAAAAAATCATGGGTTCCATCAGTGGTTCCAACTGGGGACACATGCCTATCACAAGAATGGAAAGATCCTAGGATCTCAAGTTGAAGAAAACCAACCAAACATAGTGAATCAAAAATCAAGGAACTACCCGGACAAGGTAGCAATACCAAACCAGACACAACCAAAGAAAACACACCTATATACAAAATGTACAAAACCTACAGTGTACATGGAATAACAACATACTTACGAGAATTGTGGCTTTAAGAGCTTCCCATGTACTGACAATTCAAAAGGTTCACCTATCAAGCTTTAGAGGAAATAAGAATTATTTCATTGTGTACTAGCTATCAAATAAGGACCTAACCATAATGCTTAAAACTTTCCATGCTTACCCTTATCCTGAGCCCTTGCATTCCATGCTAGTACCATACTATTCACTTCAAATTTTTTGGGAGAAGCTCTCTTGTCATGCAAATGCTTGACTTGCAACTGAGTTTTGCATTTTTGGCTCAAGCTTCTCTTTTAGTTTCATCTAATTGGACCAGATTATCAACTTTGTGTTGCATATCATCACATATATCATATTCTTGCACAAACTTATACATCTTTGGAAAATTATTCTATGGAAACCTAGCATCTAGACCATATACCAAGCCAAATGGTGAATAACCAATAACATTTTTCATAGTCACTCTATCTGCCCAGAGTGCCAACTTCATCTTTGAGTCCCAAACCTTCTTTTTCTTCTCCATCACCCTTTTGATTATTTTTATTAATCCCTTATTGCTAGACTCAACCTGACCATTTCCCTGAGGATGGTAAGGTGAAGAATAAGAAATTTGTATGTCATGTTTATCACAGAAGTCTTTGAATTCCTTAGATCTAAAGTGCATAACATTATCTAAAATGATCTTTTCTAGGAGTCCAAACCTAATCAGAATATTATTCAATAGGAATTCCACCACCACTTTGCTTGTTTCCTTTTTTGTAGGTACTGCTTCTACCCATTTTGTGAAATAGTCAGTGGCAACAAGGATCCATGAATTTCCTCCACTAAAATTTTCCCGTATCTCTCTAATGAACTCAATTCCCCATTGTTAGAAAGGGGCCTAAACAGTAATAGGCCTAAGTGGCAAGCTTATTAAAAAATTTAGCTTTCCTACAAAACATTGACAAGCATCACAAGTTTTAACAAACTTGTGGGAATACATGAATAGAGAAGGCCACCAGAATCATGCTCTTAAAATATTATTGGTAATGGTCTTTTCCATTTAGTGACCACCACACACTCTATTATGCATTTCCTACAAGAGTTCTAATGCTTATTTTCTATCCGCACATTTAAGCAGCACACCATCTGGGTTCTCCACCATAGCTCATTATCAATAATTACATACTTGGTGCCATGTAATTTCAATTTCCTTTTGTTATTGTCAGCCATATCTGCAGGACACTACAAATTTTGTAAGTATTGGAAAATTCTTCTATACCATTCACACATTTGCATATCACATATACATGCAACATCAACAATCTTTGTCTAATTAATTTGGTTAACCTCCAAATTATCTTCTTCCATAAATTTAGCTAGGCCCTACCCTCTTACTAATTTGTTAATTTGGACGTCAATGTTGAATTCTTGGATACTATTGATCCATCTACACCTTCTACCTATAGCTTTTAATTGTTGAGTGAAAATATCTTTCACAACCGCACTTGGTACAAAAGCTATGATAGTAGCTCCCATTAAATAAGTTTTGAAATTCTTCATGACCTTGAATAGATCAGATGCCTATTTTTCCATCATGTCATATTTGAGCTCTGTAGCTTGTAAATATTTCCTAAAGAATGAAATGGGTTGTTCAAATCCCTCCTAATTTTTTTTGTAATAAAACAGTGGCAATAGTATGAAAAGAAGTGAAAGAGAAAATGTGGATTGGCTTAGAGAAATCTAGATATTTCAAGACTAGAGCCTCCTTGATAGCTTGTTTAATTTTCTCGAACACATGACTATGCTTCTCACTCCAAAGCACCTTTTCTCCCTTCTTCAGCATCTTCGAGATAGGTCTTGTGATTTCTGCAAAGTTAGTCACAAATCTTCTTAAAAAGTTTATTTGTCCAAAAAATAACTGAATACCTTTGACATTCTTTGGCTGAGGGATCCTATCTATGGCTGCTACCCCTTCAGGGTCAATCCTCACTCCTTTGGAAACAATGTGATGTAGCAATTTTCCCTCAGTGACCCCAAAAGAACATTTCTTCAAATTTAGAGATATTCGATACTCTAGAGACCTGAAAAATACCTTTTCTAAGTGCATACAATGATCTTCCTCCTTCTTGGAGTAGGATGTCAAGTCATCTTGGTAGATAGCCATAAATAAATCAATAAAATCATAAAAATCTACATCCATATCCCTCTAAAAAGTGGCACCTGCATTTGTCGAAGCAAATGAAACCTTACATCTACATAGGTGCACCACAGAGTAGTAAATGTAGTCTTATACTACTCATATTCATTTACCTTCACTTGGTTATAACTTGAAAAACCATCCATCATTGACAACAACTCATAGTCAGTTACCTTTTGTAACATGGCTTCAATGTTTGGAAATGGATAATTTTACTTTAATGAGGATATATTTAGATTCCTAAAGTCAACATAAATCCTTATATCTCCATTCTTTTTTCTGACTAGCACTAGATTGAATACCCATGAAAAATGTCTGATGGGATTTATGATGCTAGCATCTCTTAACTTTACCAACTCCTCTTGCATCTTGGGATCTAGAGTAGGATTAATTGGTATGTGCTTCTGCCTGAAAGGCTTGGCATTTTCCTTCAAAGGAATCTTTTACTGTAATAACTCCTCCCTATATGCTTTCAGGTCATCATATGACCAAGCAAAGACAAGTCTATATTTTATCAATAAGGCTATCTACATTACTTTAACCTTTGGTTTCATTTTCTTTCCTACATATACATTCTTATGGGAATTTTTAGTCCCCAAATTTACTTCCTCTAGGTCCTCTGGATGAGCAACAATTTTCTTAATCTTGCTTTTATCTTGATTGTCAAAAACCCTTTCAAGTGCTACAAGCTCCTTGGGGATTTTTTTTTCTTTAACTTGATGACTTCCTTCCCAAATACTGTATCCTTTCCATCCACATTTTCAAAAAATGCCCTGAAGTCAATTTCTTGACCTTCATATTCATCTATAATTTTCAAAAATATTAGAATATCCTCATCATCATTGAAAATATGTCAGTTATGTACATTATCAAGAATGGAAGGCCTTGAATGTACCTCTACCTTAGAGATACCTACAAAAAATATTTCATTTGGTTTTAATGCAATGTTACCAAGTCAGCTACTTTATTTTGTCATCTTTCCATCTAGTCAATTCCAAAAGCATCAAACTGCTCAATGGAATCCTAGACAACATTTATGTACTATTTGACTCTATTGTTCTTGCAAGAATATTTAGCTCTTACTTGGAATATTTTAGTCCCAGTAATAATTCTTTGTACTCCACTACATTACCTGTACAAATGAAAGATAAAGTGAAAGAAAACTTGTATGTGTTGCTAGTGGGTGATACCAACAATATTCCTACACCTGACCCTTCCTTGGAACTTGCATCATCAAACTACATTTTCCATAGTCCATCATTGTCAGATAATCTAATGACTTCATTATCTATAAGTGTAGGGAACCTATCACTTTGTCTTGTTGCTTCTTCCACCTTGAAGTCATTAATATTAGTATCTATGAACAAAATTGTATCATCTTCTAGAGCATGCTCCAACATATGTGGCACCTTTGGCTTTTGTACTAATTACACATCCTTCCTATCAATAGGAAATGTAGCATAGGACATATGGCACTACATACTACCTCCCATGGACACACTCCATTTTCTGGAACACATTCCATAATTAGGTAGGATATCAACTACCACCACACATCTTAAACTCTTTTTTTGGATATACTGCTAATTTGTAAGGAAGTTCATTTATCACACCAATAATAGGAACTTCCCTCGCATCCATAGCATAGCACTTACCATGAGTGTTTTCAACTTTCAGTCCCGATGCCTCCATAATTTTGGCTAGCATGATATTATTGGATGCTCCATAGTCAATAATACATTTTTTTATAAAATTTCCCTCAATAATTAGTTTGAGGAAAAATAGATTAATCTTCCCAGGACAAGCAGTTAATGAGGGATTTTAGTGATTACTCCCTCAACCTCTTTATCTTTCCTATCCTTCTCACTCACTTTGGTTGGAGTGGGCACCACTAAATCATTATAGGCTATAGCAACACCATTGATAAGGATTACTACCTTCTGCTTATGTTCATCTATTCTCATCATCTCAAGAAAAGGAACATAGAATTTTACTTGACTAAGTAATTGAAGCATATCAACAAGAGTATATTTAGGCAATTCAATGGGGATCATACCATGTTATGTGTTATTCTCCTTTTTTTCAATTTTGGATGTCTTAGCTCTAGGCATAACATCTTTTCTAATAGCTTCATGATTTTGCCTCTTTGTCTTAGCAACAAGGGATTTTAGCTCCATGTTTTCCTTTGGCTTATTCACCCTTTTGGCCCAAATATTATCTCTTTGTTCTCCTTAGCTTTGACTACTACTTTTCCATCAAATTTGTGCTCTTTTCTTTTAGTATTTTGCACCTTAATGAAAATACCAATAGGACTACCTTGTTCAACCCCAACTGTTCTATTCCTCGAATGATATGAGATTCTAGATTGGGCAACTAAAGCCACAGTGTATCTTGCAATTTATTCATCTAAAGGTCTTATAAGGGATACACCATCTTCATTTGCTTCCAAATTGTACACTTGAGAATCACTGTCAGCATCCTCATCTAAGACAACTTGTTGGTGACACATACTAGAAATTTGTCTCTGGTAATCTACATCCATTTCATGAGACTCCATATCAGACAAGCACTAATCGTTAGCCAATTCCGAACCATCCATAATCATATTTATATCAATATCATTCTCATTTGACTATTCACGCTCTTCAAGTACATCCTCATCAACTTCAACCAGTTGTACAACTGCACATTGATAGGGAGAATTAGGCATTTGGAAAACCATACACCAAGGGGTGGCATCAAAAAAAATTCCTGAATTCTTCTGCAGAGGATCTGGAGGGACCTTATTCTGTGAATCTCTTTGGTTATTAGGAACAAGCTTCCCAATATAACAATTGGTATTATATGGGTGATCCTAATACCGAGGAGGTCACTCATTTCTTTGATATTTTTTTGACTGAACCTTGTATTATAGTCTATTTTTTTCATTTATAGTCTTCATGAAACTATCCATCTTATCCTTAAGAGTATCACCTTTAGTTCCCAAACTTTTATCCTCCTTTTTTCGATTTTTCAAAAGTATTGCATCATCTCTTCTACCAACTTTACCTGTTACCCTGCTAATATTCTCATTGTGTTCTACCATCTTGTAAACCTCCCTCAATGTCCGAGGATTCTTATCCAACATGCAGTAACTCATCTTCGCATCAAAAGCATTATAGTAATTTACCAAGCACACATTTTCATTCAATTGCAGATGAGGAGGCAAACTCTTCCTAGCCTTTTGGAACCTTGTATTAAAATAAGCCACATACTCATTAGAAACTTTATCAATTTTATTAAATTGATTCAACAAAAAACTTGAATTAGTCTTGTCATTGTATTGTCCCTAAATACTCTTTTGAATTCCTCTGAAGATTCAATGCTCTCGATAGGAAAATTCCTATACCAGTCTCAATCATCTTGAAAGAGAGACTACATAAAAAAATTCCTCATGACATCCTCTGCTTCTACCTTAAAGTCATCCATA
Organism: Sequoia sempervirens; assembly: GCA_007258455.2. NCBI lineage: Eukaryota > Viridiplantae > Streptophyta > Pinopsida > Cupressales > Cupressaceae > Sequoia > Sequoia sempervirens. Next base: position 156,153,429 of record VDFB02256132.1, on the reverse strand, counting down.
ATATTTGCAAAGGCTTTGAGATGGTCTTCATCACTCAAGGCATTGTTTCAAGAAAATCTGACTAGAGCAGGTCTAAAATCTTCAAGGAACGGGTTAGGATACTTAGGTATTCCAATGAAACACAATTGTTGGTATCTATCTACTTGCAATGTTCTTCTAACGTTTTTGTCCATATGAGCATTTCTAGACTCATCAACCTTTTGGTTGTTACATGGATTATTATCCTTTCCTTTTCCCTCTCCATCATTACCACCACCTTTCTTTTTTCCCTCATCATCTTCAGAATAGGAGTTCTTATTTTTACTATTTCTGCTACCTCCACCACCACATCCACTAAAAGTATGTCCTTCAAACTTCTTATTTTGTGACTTGTTGCTATTATTCCCAAAGCTCGAAGCTTCTGGATTTGGTGTGGAAATTTTAAGGAAAGCACTCTTTCTAGCTATTTCCACATTAAAAGCCTCTATTTCAGATTTCTACAAATCCTCTTGTGATTTATCATTCTCCAACTACAGATTGAAGAGCTCAAGATTTGGAGGTGGATTGGATGGGGTGGGATCGATTTCAACATTATTGGTGGTATTTTTAATACATGAATTATAGGTATTTCTATTGGTGTTGGTGTTGGAAGTATTGAAGGTAGTCTTCTTAGTCTAATCGATGGGCTTCTTCCCTTGATCTATAAATAATGTTCTCTTAGTAGTAGTAGAAGGATCTAAGGCTTTGGTAGTTGAAATAGAAGTGGTATAGGTACTAGCAGCAAAGGTTCCCATCTGAACTGTTTCTTTGGGAATTTCGGGGGTAATTTTAGCAGCCAACATAGAGACATTCTCATCAAAGGCCTTCTGCCTAGAAGCATCTTCTCTCGTCTTTTCTATATTTTTTTCCTGAGCATCTCTCTCCAGTTTCTTAGCTCTAATGCTTTATTCCTTCTCCTTCAACCCCTTCCATCTATTCTCCTCTAAGGTTCACATGTCTTTGTCTATATCTTCTTCATTTTCTAAGATATCTCCAAGCTCACTCGATGCAGGAGTATAGTAGGTATGATCAATTGGGTCCTCCTCAAGGAAAATGTACACTTCTATATTAAAATATTCTCATCTTGTCCTAAAATATTCTCCATGAAAAATAGACCCAACTCCTGGGATTAAAGGTTATGAGAACTTCTTATCATTTTCCCAAAATCCCCATTTATCCTCTTCTCTTGAGATGTCAAGTTCATTATCAAACACTTGCTCAATAGGAAAACTTCCTTGATCTACTTGAGACACCTCAACCTCATGTGCCTCTTCATGGGTACTTGCACTATTTACTTCATTATTGAAAGTAGGAGATTCTTCAGCAATGGATTCAACAAACTTACCTGATTCAGTAGTTTTCTTCACCCATAGTGGTTGCTTGTCTTTTGCAAGCTCAAGTTTCAACTTCTACTTAGGATGTTTCTTCATATAGGTTCTAGTATTTTTCATGGTGTCAAGTATGCTAGATTTATTTTTCTCATGTTCCTCTTGGGAGCTTATCTTCACACTGGTGTTAGAAACTTCAGAGTTGCCACCCAGAATGTTGGGAAATAGAAATTGATCTTACTTTGACTTTGTATGTGTGATCTCAGAAAGGGATTTAAACATAACCCAAATAAAGGTGACAAAATAAACCAGGACTTGATGCATAAGACTGAATGTGACTTCTGTGAAAATGAAACATAGATTTTTGGTACCCTAAGGCTTCTCTTGCACTCCTAGAATTTTTCACCTATAATGAGAGAGTTAGGGCCAAAAATGCTAATGATTAACTCAAATTATGTTGTATGAAATGTTTTATATGCCAATATAAGTTAACTAAATGCAATTGACTTATCTAAATGCATGAAAATGAATGTAAAAGTGAGATTAAAGCTATGTTTTAAAACACATTGTGATATGCAAACAATGAAGTAAATGAAGAAAATATGCATAATAGGAAGAAATGAGTTAAATCATAGTGCAGCTAGGTGAAGTATGATGAATATAGAACTCCTTTTTTTGATATACTGCTAATCTGTAAGGAAGTTCATTTATCACACCAATAATAGGAACTTCTCTCGCATCCATAGCATAGCACTTACCATGAGTGTTTTCAACTTTCAGTCCCAATGCCTCCATAATTTTGGCTAGCATGATATTATTGGATGCTCCATAGTCAATAATACATTTTTTTATAAAATTTCACTCAACAATCATTGTGAGGAAAAATAGATCAATTTTCCTAGGACAAGCAGTTAATGAATTTCGTAGAAAGATATGAGGGATTTTAGTGATTACTCCCACAACCTCTTTATCTTTCCTATCCTTCTCACTCACTTTGGTTGGAGTGGGCACCACTAAATCATTACAGGCTATAGCAGCACCATTCATAAGGGTTACTACCTTCTGCTTATGTTCATCTATTCTCATCATCTCAAGAAAAGGAACATAGACTTTTACTTGACTAAGTAATTGAAGCATATCAACAGTAGTATATTTAGGCAATTCAATGGGGATCATACCTTGTTATGTGTTATTCTCATTTTTTTGAACTTTGGATGTCTTAGCTCTAGGCTTAACATCTTTTCTCATAGCTTCATGATTTTCCCTCTTTGTCTTAGCAACAAGGGATTTGAGCTCCACGTTTTCCTTTGGTTTATTCACCCATTGGCCCAAATATTATCTCCTTTGTTCTCCTTAGCTTTGACTACTACTTTTCCATCAAATTTTTGACCTTTTCTTTTAGCATTTTTATCCTTAATGAAAAGACCAGTAGGACTACCTTTTTCACCCCCAACTATTCTATTCCTCGAATGATATGAGATTCTAGCTTGGGAAACTAAAGCCATAGTGTATCTTGCAATTTATTCATCTAAAGGTCTTCTCAAGGATACACCATCTTCAATTGCTTCCAAATTGTACACTTCAGCATCACTATTAGCATCCTAATCTAGGAGAACTTATTTGTGACACATGTTGGAAATTTGTCTCTGGTCATCTACATCCATTTCATGAGACTCTATATCAGACGAGCACTGACCGTTATCCAATTCCGAACCATCAATAATAATATTTATATCAATATCATCCTCATTTAACTATTCACACTCTTCAAGTACATCCTCATCAACTTCAACCATTTGTACAATTACATATTGATAGGGAAAATGAGGCATTTGGAAAACCATACACCAAGGGGTGGCATCAAAAAAAATTCCTGAATTCTTTTGCAGAGGATCCGAAGGGACCTTATTTTGGGAATCTCTTTGGTTATTAGGAACAAGCTTCCCAGTATAACAATTGGTATTATATGGGTGATCCTACAGCCAAGGAGGTCACTCATTTCTTTGATATTTTTTTGACTGAACCTTGTCTTATAGTCTATTTTTTTCATTTATAGTCTTCATGAAACTATCCATCTTATCCTTAAGAGTATCACCTTTAGTACCCAAACTTTTATCCTCCTTTTTTGGATTTTTCAAAAGTCTTGCATCATCTCTTCTACCAACTTTACCTGTTGCCTTGCTAATATTATCATTGTGTTCTACCAGCTTGTAAACCTCCCTCAATGTCTAAGGATTCTTATCCAACATGCGGTAAGTCATCTTCGCATCAAAAGCATTACAGTAATTTACCAAGCACACATTGTCATTCAATTGCAGATGAGGAGGCAACCTCTTCCTAGCCTTTTGGAACCTTGTATTAAAATAAGCCACAGACTCATTAGAACCTTTAGCAATTTTATTAAATTGATTCAACAAAATACTTGAATTAGACTTGGCATTGTATTGTCTCTAAATACTCTTTTGAATTCCTCTGAAGATTCAATGCTCTCAATAGGAAAATTCCTATACCAGTCTCAATCATCTTGAATGAGAGACTACATAAAAAACTTCCTCATGACATCCTCTACTTCTACTTTAAAGTCATCCATAACATTTGCAAAGGCTTTGAGATGGTCTTCATCACTCAAGGCATTCTTTCAAGAAAATCTGACAAAAGCAGGTCTAAAATCTTCAAGGAAAGGGTTAGGATACCTAGGTATTCCAGTGAAACACAATTATTGTTATCTATCTACTTGCAATGGTCTTCTAACGTTTCTGTTCGTATGAGCATTTCTGGACTCATCATCCTTTTGGTTGTTAGATTGATTATTATCCTTTCCTTTTCCCTCTCTATCATTACCACCACCTTTCTTTTTTCCCTCATCATCTTCAGAATAGTTCTTATTTTTACTATTTCTACTACCTCGACCACCACCTCCACTAAAATTATGTCCTTAAAACTTCTTATTTTGTGACTCGTTACTATTATTCCCAAAGCTCAAAGCTTCTAGAGTTTGTGTGGACATTTTAAGGAAAGAAATCTTTCTAGCTATTTCCACATTAGAAGCCTCTATTTCAGCTTTCTTCAAATCCTCTTGCAATTTATCATTCTCCAACTACAACTTGAAGAGCTCAAGATTTGGAGGTGCATTGGATGGGGTGACAATGATTTCAATATTATTGGTGATAGTTTTAACAGATGAATTATAGGTATTTCTATTGGTGTTGGTGTTGGAAGTATTGAATGTAGTCTTCTTAGTCTGATCGATGGGCTTCTTCCCTTGATCTATAAATGATGTTCTCTTAGTAGTAGTAGAAGGATCTGAGGCTTTGGTAGTTGAAATAGATGTGGAATAGGTACTAGCAGTAAAGGTTCCCATCTGAACTGTTTCTTTGGGAATTTCAGGGGTAATTTTAGCAACCAACATAGAGACATTCTCATCAAAGGCCTTCCACCTAGAAACATTTTCTCTTGTCTTTTCTCTCTTTTTTTTCTTAGCATCCCTCTCCAGTTTCTTAGCTCTAATCCTTTATTCCTTCTCCTTCAACCCCTTCTATCTATTCTCCTCTAAGGTTCACATGTCTTTGTCTATATCTTCTTCATTTTCTAAGATATCTCCAAGCTCACTTGATGCAGGAGTATAGTACGTATGATCAATTGGGTCCTCCTCAAGGAAAATGTGCACTTGTATATTAGGAGATTCTCATCTCATCTTGAAATATTCTCCATCAAAAATAGACCCAACTCCTGGGATTAAAGGTTATGAGAACTTCTTATCATTTTCCCAAAATCACCATTTATTGTCTTCTCTTGAGATGTCAAGTTCATTATCAAACACTTGCTCAATAGGAAAACTTCCTTGATCTACTCGAGACACCTCAACCTCATGTGCCTCTTCATGGGTACTTGTAATGTTTACTTCATTATTGAAAGTAGGAGATGCTTCAACAATGGATTCAACAAACTTACTTGATTCAATAGTTTTCTTCACCCATAGTGGTTGGTTGTCTTTTGCATGCTCAAGTTTCAACTTCTACTTAGGATGTTTCTTCATATAGGTTCTAGTCATTTTCATGGTGTCAAATATGCTAGAATTATTTTTCTCGTGTTCCTCTTGGGAGCTTATCTTTACACTGGAATTAGAAACTTCAGAGTTGCCACCCAGAATGTTGGGAAATAGAAATTGATCTTACTTTGACTTTATATGTGTGATCTCAGAGAAGGATTTAAACATAACCCAAAAAAAGGTGACAGAATAAACCAGGACTTGATGCATAAGACTGAATGTGACTTATGTGACAATGAAACATAGATTTTTGGTACCCTAAGGCTTCTCTTGCACTCCTAGGATTTTTCACCTAAAAGGAGAGAGTTAGGGCCAAAAATGCTAATGATTAACTCAAATTATGTTGTATGCAATGTTTTCTAGGCCAATTGAAGTTAACTAAATGCAATTGACTTATCTAAATGCATGAAAATGAATGTGAAAGTGAAATTAAAGCTATATGTGAAAACACATTGTGATATGCAAATAATTAAGTAAATGAAGAAAATATGCAGAATAGAAAGAAATGAGTTAAATTAGAGTGCAGCTGGGTGAAGTATGATGAATATAGAACTCCTTTTTTTGATATACTGCTAATTTGTAAGGAAGTTCATTTATCACACCAATAATAGGAACTTCCCTCACATCCATAGTATAGCACTTACCATGAGTGTTTTCAACTTTCAGTCCCATTGCCTCCATTATTTTGGCTAGCATGATATTATTGGATGCTCCATACTCAATAATACATTTTTTTATAAAATTTCCCTCAACAATCAGTGTGAGGAAAAATAAATCAATCTTCCCAGGACAAGCAGTTAATGAATTTCATAGAAAGATATGAGGGATTTTAGTGATTACTCCCACAATGTCTTTATCTTTCCTATCTTTCTCACTCACTTTAGTTTTAGTGGGAACCACTAAATCATTACAAGCTATAGCAACACCATTGATAAGGGTTACTACCTTCTACTTATGTTCATCTATTCTCATCATCTCAAGAAAAGGAACATAGACTTTTACTTGACTAAGTAATTCAAGAATATCAACAAGAGTATATTTAGGCAGTTCAATGGGGATCATACCTTGTTATGTGTTATTCTCCTTTTTTTGAACTTTGTATGTCTTAGATCTAGGATTAATATCTTTTCTCATAGCTTCATGATTTTGCCTCTTTGTCTTAGCAACAAGGGATTTGACCTCCACGTTTTCCTTTGGTTTATTCACCCTTTGGCCCAAATCTTATCTCCTTTGTTCTCCTTATCTTTGACTACTACTATTCCATCAAATTTGTGATCTTTTCTTTTAGCATTTTTTTCCATAATGAAAAGACCAGTAGGACTACCTTTTTCACCCCCAATTGTTCTATTCCTTGAATGATATGAGATTCTAGCTTGGGAAACTAAAGCCACAATGTATCTTGCAATTTATTCATCTAGAGGTCTTCTCAAGGATACACCATCTTAAATTTCTTCCAAATTGTACACTTCAGCATCACTGTCAGCATCCTCATCTAGGAGAACTTGTTGGTGACACATGTTGGAAATTTGTCTCTGGTCATCTACATCCATTTCATGAGACTCCATATCAGATGAGCACTGACCGTTAGCCAATTCTGAACCATCCATAATCATATTTATATCAACATCATCCTCATTTGAATATTCACACTCTTCAAGTACATCCTCATCAACTTCAACGATTTGTACAACTGCACATTGATAGGGAGAATGAGGCATTTGGAAAACCATATACCAAGGGGTGGCATAAAAAAAAACTCTTGAATTCTTCTACAGAGGATTTAGAGGGACCTTATTCTAGGAATCTTTTTGGTTATTAGGAACAAGCTTCCCAATATAAAAATTGGTATTATATTGGTGATCCTACAGCCGAGGAGGTCACTCATTTCTTTGATATTTTTTTGACTGAACCTTGTCTTATAGTCTATTTTTTTCATTTATAGTCTTATTGAAACTATCCATCTTATCCCTAAGAGTATCACCTTTAGTACCCAAACTTTTATCCTCCTTTTTTGGATTTTTGAAAAGTCTTGCATCATCTCTTCTACCAACTTTACCTGTTACCCTGCTAATATTCTTATTGTGTTCTACCATCTTGTAAACCTCCCTCAATGTCTGAGGATTCTTATCCAACATGCGGTAACTCATCTCCACATCAAAAGCATTACAGTAATTTACCAAGCACACATTTTCATTCAATTGCAGATTAGGAGGCAACCTCTTCCTTGCCTTTTGGAACCTTGTATTAAAATAACCCACAGACTCATTAGAACCTTTAGCAATTTTATTAAATTTATTCAACAAAAACCTTGAATTAGTCTTGTCATTGTCTTCTCTCTAAATACTCTTTTGAATTCCACCCAAGATTCAATGCTTTCAATAGGAAAATTCCTATACTAGTCTCAATCATCTTGAATGAGAGACTACATAAAAAAATTCCTCATGACATCCTCTGCTTCTACCTTAGAGTCATCCATAACATTTGCAAAGGATTTGAGATGGTCTTCACCACTCAAGGCATTGTTTCAGGAAAATCTGACTAGAGCAGGTCTAACATCTTCAAGGAAAGGGTTAGGATACCTAGGTATTCGAGTGAAACATAATTGTTGATATCTATCTACTTGCAATAGTATTCTAACGTTTCTGTCCGTATGAGCATTTCTAGACTCATCATCCTTTTGGTTGCTAGATTTATTATTATCCTTTCCTTTTCCCTCTCCATCATTACCACCACCTTTCTTTTTTCCCTCTTCATCTTCATAATAAGAGTTCTTATTTTTACTATTTCTGCTACCTCCACCACCACCTCCACTAAAAGTATGTCCTTCAAACTTCTTATTTTGTGACTCATTGTTATTATTCCAAAAGCTTGAATCTTCTGGAGTTGGTGTGGACATTTTAAGGCAAGAAATCTTTCTAGCTATTTCCACATTAGAAGCATCTATTTCAGCTTTCTTCAAATCCTCTTGCGATTTATCATTCTCCAACTACAACTTGAAGAGCTCAAAATTTGGAGGTGCATTGGATGGGGTGGGATCAATTTCAACATTATTGGTGGTAGTTTTAACAGATGAATTATAGGTATTTCTATTGGTGTTGGTGTTGGAAGTATTGAAGGTAGTCTTCTTTTTCTGATCGATGGGCTTCTTCCCTTGATCTATAAATGATTTTCTCTTAGTAGTAGTAGAAGGATCTAAGGCTTTGGTAGTTGAAATAGAAGTGGTATAGGTACTAGCAGCAAAGGTTCCCATATGAACTATTTCTTTGGGAATTTCGGGGGTAATTTTAGCAGCCAACATAGAGACATTCTCATCAAAGGCCTTCTACGTAGAAACATCTTCTCTCATTTTTTCTATCTTTTTTTTTTGAGAATCTCTCTCTAGTTTCCTAGCTCTAATCATTTATTCCTTCTCCTTCAACCCCTTCTATCTATTTACCTCTAAGGTTTGCATGCCTTTGTCTATATCTTCTTCATTTTCTAAGATATCTCCAAGCTCACTCATTGGAGGAGTATACTAGGTATGATCAATTGGGTCCTCCTCAAGGAAAATGTGCAGTTCTATATTAGAAGATTCTCATCTCGTCTTGAAATATTCTCCATTAAAAATAGACCCAAATCCTAGGAGTAAAGGTTATGAGAACTTCTTATCATTTTCCCAAAATCCCCATTTATCCTCTTCTCTTGAGATGTCAAGTTCATTATCAAACACTTGCTCAATAGGAAAACTTCCTTGATCTACTCGAGACACCTCAACCTCATGTGCCTCTTCATGGGTACTTGCACTATTTACTTCATTATTGAAAGTAGGAGATGCTTCAACAATGGATTCAGCAAACTTACCTGATTCAATAGTTTTCTTCACCCATAGTGGTTGCTTATCTTTTGCATGCTCAAGTTTAAACTTCTACTTAGGATGTTTCTTCATATAGGTTCTATTCTTTTTCATGGTGTCAAATATGCTAGAATTTTTTTTCTTGTGTTCCTCTTGGGAGCTTATCTTTACACTGGTATTAGAAACTTCATAGTTGCCACCTAGAATGTTGGGAAATAGAAATTGATCTTACTTTGACTTTGTATGTGTGATCTCAGAAAAGGATTTAAACATAACCCAAAAAAAGGTGACAGAATAAACCAGGACTTGATGCATAAGACTGAATGTGAGTTATGTGACAATGACACATAGATTTTTGGTACCCTAAGGCTTCTCTTGCACTCCTAGGATTTTTCACCTAAAAGGAGAGAGTTAGGGCCAAAAATGCTAATGATTAACTCAAATTATGTTGTATGCAATGTTTTCTAGGCCAATTGAAGTTAACTAAATGCAATTGACTTATCTAAATGGATGAAAATGAATGTGAAAGTGAAATTAAAGCTATGTTTGAAAACACATTGTGATATGCAAGCAATGAAGTAAATGAAAAAAATATGCAGAATAGAAAGAAATGAGTTAAATCAGAGTGCACCTAGGTGAAGTATGATGAATCTAGAACTCCTTTTTTGGATATACTGTTAATCTGTAAGGAAGTTCATATATCACACCAATAATAGGAACTTCCCTCGCATCCATAGCATAGCACTTACCATGAGTGTTTTCAACTTTCAGTCCCAATGCCTACATAATTTTGCCTAGCATGATATTATTGGATGCTCCACAGTTAATAATACACTTTTTTATAAAATTTTCCTCAATAATCAGTGTGAGGAAAAATAGATCAATCTTCCCAGGACAAGCAGTTAATGAATTTCGTACAAAGATATGAGGGATTTTAGTGATTACTCCCTCAACCTCTTTATCTTTCCTATCCTTCTCACTCACTTTGGTTGGAATGGGCACCACTAAATCATTACAGGCTATAGCAACACCATTGATAAGGGTTACTACCTTCTGCTTATGTTCATCTACTCTCATCATCTCAAGAAAAGGAACATAGACTTTTACTTGAATAAGTAACTGACGCATATCAACAAGAGTATATTTAGGCAATTCAATGGGAATCGTACCTTGTTATGTGTTATTCTCCTTTTTTTGAACTTTGGATGTCTTAGCTCTAGGCTTAACATCTTTTCTCATAGCTTCATGATTTTTCCTCTTTGTCTTAGCAACAAGGGATTTGACCTCCACGTTTTCCTTTGGTTTATTCACCCTTTGGCCAAAATCATATCTCCTTTGTTATCCTTAGCTTTGACTACTAATTTTCCATCAAATTTGTGCTCTTTGCTTTTAGCATTTTTCTCCATAATGAAAAGACCAATAGGACTAACTTTTTCACCCCCAACTATTCTATTCCTTGAATGATATGAGATTCTAGCTTGGGAAACTAAAGCGATAGTGTATCTTGCAATTTATTCATCTAAAGGTCTTCTCAAGGATACACCATCTTCAATTTATTCCAAATTGTACACTTCAACATCACTTTCAACATCCTCATCTAAGAGAACTTGTTGGTGAGACATACTGGAAATTTGTCTTTGGTCATCTACATCCATTTCATGAGACTCCATATCAGACGAGCATTGACCGTTAGCCAATTACGGACCATCCATAATCATATTTATATCAATATTATCCTCATTTGACTATTCACACTCTTCAAGTACATCCTCATCAACTTCAACCATTTGTACAATTACATATTGATAGGGAAAATGAGGCATTTGGAGAACCATACACCAAGGGGTGGCATCAAAAAAATTTCCTGAATTCTTCTGTAGATGATCCGAAGGAACCTTATTCTGGGAATCTCTTTGGTTATTAGGAACAGGCTTCCCAGTATAACAATTGGTATTATATGGGTGATCCTACAACCGAGGAGGTCACTCATTTCTTTGATATTTTTTGATTGAACCTTGTATTATAGTCTATTTTTTCATTTATAGTCTTCATGAAACTATCAATCTTATCCTTAAGAGTATCACCTTTAGTACCCAAACTTTTATCCTCCTTTTTTGGATTTTTCAAAAGTCTTGCATCATCTCTTCTACCAACTTTACCATTTGCTCATTGTGTTCTACAAAATTCTAAACCTCCCTCAATGTTTGAGGATTCTTATCCAACATACGGTAACTCACCTTCGCATCTAAAGCATTACAGTAATTTACCAAGCACACATTTTCATTCAATTGCAGATGAGGATGCAACCTCTTCCTAGCCTTTTGGAACCTTGTATTAAAATAACCCACAGACTCGTTAGAACCTTTAGAAATTTTATTAAGTTTATTCAACAAAAAACATGAATTAGTCTTGTCATTTTATTGTCTATAAATACTCTTTTGAATTCCTCCAAAGATTCAATGCTCTCGATAGGAAAATTCCTATACCAGTCTCAATCATCTTGAATTAGAGACTACATAAAAAACTTCCTCATAAAATCCTCTGCTTCTACCTTATAGTCATCCATAACATTTGCAAAGGCTTTGAGATGGTCTTCATCACTCAAGGAATTGTTTCAAGAAAATCTGACTAGAGCAGTTCTAAAATCTTCGAGGAAAGGATTAGGATACCTAGGTATTTTAGTGAAACACAATTGTTGGTATCTATCTACTTGCAATGGTCTTCTAACTTTTCTCTCCATATGACCATTTCTAGACTCATCATCCTTTTGGTTGTTAGATTGATTATTATCCTTTCCTTTTCCCTCTCCATCATTACCACCACCTTTCTTTTTTCCCTCAACATCTTCAGAATAGGAGTTCTTATTTTTACTATTTCTGCTACCTCCACCACCACCTCCACTAAAATTATTTCCTTCAAACTTCTTATTTTGTGACTTGTTGCTATTATTCGCAAAGCTCGAAGCTTCTAGAGTTGGTGTGGAAATTTTAAGGAAACCAATCTTTCTAGATATTTCCACATTAGAAGCCTCTATTTCAGCTTTCTTCAAATCCTCTTGCGATTTATCATTCTATGACTGAAACTTGAAGAGCTCAAGATTTGGAGGTGCATTGGATGGGGTGGGATCGATTTTAAAATTATTTGTGGTAGTTTTAACAAATGAATTATAGGTATTTCTATTGGTGTTGGTGTTGGAAGTATTGAAGGTAGTCTTCTTAGTCTAATCGATGGGCTTCTTCCCTTGATCTATAAATGATGTTCTCTTAGTAGTAGTAGAAGGATCTAAGGTTTTGGTAGTTCAAATAGACGTGGTATAGGTACTAGCAGCAAAGGTTCCCATCTGAACTGTTTCTTTGGGAATTTTGGGGGTAATTTTAGTAGCCAACATAGAGACATTCTCATCAAAGGCCTTCCGCCTAGAAACATCTTCTCTCGTCTTTTCTCTCTTTTTTCTTTGAGCATCTCTCTCTAGTTTCTTACCTCTAATCCTTTATTTCTTCTCCTTCAACCCCTTCTATCTATTCTCCTCTAAGGTTCACATGTCTTTGTCTATATCTTCTTCATTTTCTAAGATATCTCCAAGCTCACTCGATGTAGGAGTATAGTAGGTATGATCAATTGGGTCCTCCTCAAGGAAAATTTTCACTTCTATATTAGGAGATTCTTGTCTCATGTTGAAATATTCTCCATTAAAATTAGACCCAACTCCTGGGATTAAAGGTTATGAGAACTTCTTATCATTTTCCCAAAATCACCATTTATCCTCTTCTCTTGAGATGTCAGGTTCATTATCAGACACTTGCTCAATAGGAAAACTTCCTTGATCTACTTGAGACACCTCAACCTCATGTGCCTCTTCATGGGTACTTGCACTATTTACTTCATTATTGAAAGTAGGAGATGCTTCAGCAATGGATTCAACAAACTTACCTGATTCAGTAGTTTTCTTCACCCATAGTGGTTGCTTGTCTTTTGCATGATCAAGTTTCAACTTCTACTTAGGATGTTTCTTCATATAGGTTCTAGTCTTTTTCATGGTGTCAAATATGCTAGAATTATTTTTCTCGTGTTCCTCTTGGGAGCTTATCTTTACACTGGAATTAGAAACTTCAGAGTTGCCACCTAGAATGTTGGGAAATAGAAATTGATCTTACTTTGACTTTGTATGTGTGATCTTAGAAAAGGATTTAAACATAACCCAAAAAAAGGTGATAGAATAAACCAGGACTTGATGCATAAGACTGAATGTGACTTATGTGACAATGAAACATAAATATTTGGTACTCTAAGGCTTCTCTTGCACTCCTTGGATTTTTCACCTAAAAGGAGAGAGTTAGGGCCAAAAATTCTAATGATTAACTCAAATTATGTTGTATGTAATGTTTTTTAGGCCAATTGAAGTTAACTAAATGCAATTGACTTATCTAAATGGATGAAAATGAATGTGAAAGTGAAATTAAAGATATATTTGAAAACACATTATGATATGTAAACAATGAAGTAAATGAAGAAAATATGCTAAATGGAAAGAAATGAGTTAAATTAGAGTGCACCTGGGTGAAGTATGATGAATCTAGAATGTTGTGAATGCTATCTAAAATCACTAAATTTTCACAGTGGGACTCATTCACCCAAGGTGGCGAATTAGTCCTCTTCGTGGTGAAAAACTGTTAGGAGCTGGTTTCTAACTGTTAGGATCTAAAATCTGAAAAAATTCATATTTTTAGTACTAAGCTAGGACTCATTCACCACTGGTGGTGATACATCCTCTCCCAAATTTCTGAAAAAATAGGAGACAACTTTGTAACACCAGATCTGGAAATCACTAATTGTCAGGTTGCCAAAGTCAATTTTGTAGGAAATGGATAGAAAACCTTCTCCAAGCTTGAAATTGACTTGAGTTGACTTGAAGCTCCTATTTGACTTGTAAACCAATCTTCAACACCAAAAATATTTTCAAATCTACACACCAAAGGTTGCAAACAAACATGCAATAGGAGAAAAATGGTTGAGGGTTAGTGAATAGGGGTTTGCCTTGGTCAAACCCCACTTTTCATAATCAAGCCCTTAATAAAAAAATGAAATGCAAGAGAAAGATAAACTAATAACATGTAATTTCTATCAACTTACCTAACCCTTAATGATGCAAGTTTGAAGTAATGTCAATGGATGCTTCAAAGTGCTTGAATAGTTCTTGAAAATATGTTGCAAGATGCTTGAATGCTTGAGTAAATAGGTGGATGAGTGAACTTGATGAATGGGGGTTGAAATGAGCTGAAAATCACTTATTTATATAATCTTGTGCCTTAGTATCCGTTCATACCTTATCACAAGCCGACATCAAGTGTTTTTGAATAAAAACCTAAAAGGAAATTTAAAATATGTTGAATTTGGGGCCAAGGGGGACTCATTCACCACCCATGGTGAATGGGTTTGACCGAGGACTTGAAAATATGTGTCAGGAAATATGTTGTATTTAATGTTGTTTTTTGGGATAATATTCAAAAATACACTTAATTATGTCATATGAGGGGATAAAGGGGCCAAATAAACCATGAGAAAGGGATAAATAGTGAAAATATACCTAGAAAAGTGTGAAAGCTTGTTACAAGACTTTACAACACTTCAAAATAGGACTTTTTTAGTGACAAAAAGGTGGTTTTTAGGTGAATTATAATGAATAGAGTCTAGAAGAGGGTAGAAATGTGTTACAACACTTCACAACACCTTCACAAGACGTTGTTGTTTGAATTTTAGTACCTAAATAAGCATGTTCAAACCATCTTACAACATAAAATCAAAGCAACATAGTTCCAACACCATGAAACAAGACCTAAAAGGGTCATGAAAATGATAAGGATAAATTTTTCTATGGCACATTTAGCCCCCACTTTAGTCAGAGGATGAACTTGCTTCAAACTCACACTAAAGTAGTCATGAACATTGAGAGGAAGGTTCAAATGAACTGACATTAGCAAGATGGAATGAAAACAATCAAGAGGGATGATCAATCCCCCAGGATGAAGATCCGAAGGAAAACTAAGCATAAGAACAAAGGAACACACAAGTGTTGAAATGAATTGGATTAAGCTTCGATCGTCAGTCCAACTAGTTGTGGATTAGATCTAAGCTAATTGTTTGAAAAAGAGAATGTGTACTCACTCTAGGGCTCGACAGAACACATGACGGTCCACCAGGTGAGAAGGCCCAAATGTACTCACTTTGGGGCCACATAACTAGTTGTCTGCAGGGTGACAAAGCCCAAAAAGGTAAAATACATACGCTAGTTGGTATGCACTCACAAACACAAAGGTGGCTATGGGGAAATTCATGCTGCTAGGTAGGCTTCCCACTCAACCATATCAAAGTTATACCTATTGATAACTTTAATAAGGTGCCACAATGAAAAATGTCATGAACAAAAAGAAGGGTACCACAGTCATTCAAGTTGCATTATGCAAGGTGGTAAAAATGAAAAATGTAGAATGTAAAAATGTAAAAGATGTTCAAAGGAGTCTTGTTCAATTCATGGAAGGTCAGTCACTTAGGGAACATTGTGTCTAATGTCTCCAAGAGAGGATCAATCAAAGAATAGTATATTCACAATTGAGGGGATGCAGTGCATCGCATTACCCTACCAAGAGGAATGTAATATGCTGAGATAGATCACACTTATGAAGGACATTGCACCCAATGTCATCCACAAAGTGACAAACACATCACATAAATGGCAAGGCTGCACTAGGAACCAAGAATACAAATGAATTAAGGTAATCTATGCCCCCCACTTTAAAGGAATTTCTACACATCGTTTTGTGATAAATTACTTTAAAGTAGCAAAGGAAATAAAAAGGAAAAAAGAAAACAAGACATGAGAGACAACTTGGAAATCCCTATGCCAAGTCATATGTTTTGAAGTTAGGTGAACTTTGAAGTTAGGCTGCGTCATGTCAAGGAAAATGAAAAACAAAGAAATGGAATTGCCCCCAAGAAAAGAAAATACACCAAACACATAAGGGATCTATGGATTTGGGGTCAGTATGTTCATTGCCTCAATGTTTTATGAAAGAGCTAAGAATTGTCATCATTCCCCAAAGCACATAGAACTGGAAGAATGACACAAAGAGAGGGAAAACAAAAGAAAAATAAAGTCCATTTTGGGTCAACATAGAAGAGACATTGCAGTCTTCAACACCTTGCATCATTCCCAAAAGGAAAACACAAACGAAAAAAGAACAAAAATGAAAAGGAAGAAGAAAATGAAAAAGCTTTTGGGTCAACATGAAGGAGAAATTTTGGTCTCAATGCCTTGTGTCATCCCCAAAAGGAGAAAAAAAAAAAATACAAGGACATTTTAGGTCAACATGGAAGAGACATAGGGTGTCACTACGGTTTGCGTCATCCTCAAAAGGAGAACACAAAACAAAAATGAAAAAGACAATGCACGACAAATAGAAGAATAAAGATACACATAGAAGTAATGTACAAAGAGAAGAAACATCAAACACATGATACATGGGAACACAATATACACATGAAAATACAAGAAGACAAAGGGAATATTAATGCAAATGTAAGTCAACCATTAACTAAGTTATTTGTTTCAAAATCTTAAATGGTTAAGTGGAAAAGGAATAACATAGTTAAGAGACTGAAAAAGTTGGTTGACTATAGATCTCTTCTTGGTCTCAACCCTTCCTTTGGTAACCTGGTTTGTTCTCATCAACAATTCATTGATGATACTATGCTAATGGCTAAAGCATCGGTCTTAGACGATAAAACTTTAAAACATCTGCTCGTTAAATATGGGAGAGCTTCAAGACAGTTGATCAACAATCAAAAAAGTTCTTTGTTCTTCTTCAACACGCTGGTTTATAGACAGAACAAAATTGCAAGAATTCTTGGTTGCAAGGTGGAATCCTTACCTGCCACCTATCTTGGTTTACCCTTAAGCCTTAGAAACCTCCTGAATCCTTTTGGATTTCATTGGTTGAGAGATTTAGCAAGAAGCTTGCTAGTTGGAAAGGAGCTATGTTAAGTCAAGAGGGAAAACTTCAACTCCTCAAAGCCTCGCTTCAAAATCTGCCTATCTATGCTCTTAGCCTCTTCAAGATTCCTGCTAAATTTGTTGATGCTATAGAAAAGATTCAAAAAAGATTTCTATGGTTGGGTGTCGAAGGAAAGAAAAAACTACCTTTAATTGGATGGGATCTAGTTTGTAGACCAAAAATGGCTGGAGGATTAGGTCTTAGAAGAATCAGAATGATTAACAAAATCCTTATAGCAAAACAAATTTGGAGAATTTTCTCATCTTCAGGGGAATGGACAGATATCCTAGCTAGCAAATATTTAGAAAACAATAGTTCCTTTATTATTCTGAATGATTCCCACTTTCTTCCAAGAGGTTCTACTTGCTAGAATAATCTAATCAATAGAAAAAATATAGTGGACTCTGGAACTGGTTGGCAAGTTAGAAGTGGAAACCATACTAGATTCTGGGATGATAGATGGATTTTTAAGGAGCCCCTTATAAAAATCAATTCCTTTAGTGAATGTGCTAAGAAAATCAAGGCCCATTTTTGGTTCTTATGTGAAAGATTACAAAGTGAATGGAAAATGGGTGGATTTGTGTCTTGTCAGTCAGGCTCTTGCTCCTATTCAGTCTTCTTTGTTGGCTATTAGACTTTGCTCTGATTAGTTGGAAGATCATCTTGTCTGGTTTGACAAACCCTTGGGTAATTATTCTATTTCGTCAGCCTTTGCCAGGATTACTTCATCCCAGGATTCTCCTCCTTTTTGATTGAAGGCTTGGATCAAACATTTGATCCCTAAAATCAACATTTTTTTCTGGATCCTTCTCCAAAACAAGGTGCTCACAATTGATAACCTTTGCAAAACGCGGATTTCAAATACCTAACAAATGTTTTCTTTGTAAGATGGAGGCCGAATCTATGCGTCATTTGTTCCTTCATTGCTCTTTAGCTACTGCAATTTGGGAAAAAATAATCAGTTTTTGGCATCCTTCTTGGGTTTTTCCCTTGTCTATTGAAGACTTCTTCCTTCAATGGAAAGCCTGGACTAAAAAATTTGTGCTCAAGCTTTTATGGGATTTCTCTTTCCCTCATGTTGCTTGGGGTCTTTGGAAAGAATGCAACAATAGAATTTACAGAGATAAAGAAGCTCCTATGGATATTGTTTTTGATAAAATCTTCAAATTCTTGAAAGAAAATGTCAATGTCTTTTTCCCAGAAGGTTTGCAATTTTGAGAAAGTGGTACACTCATCCTATGACCTTATGGTTGCTAAGGATTGGAATATTAGCCTTGATTTTCCTTGCGCCCCTAAGAAAGCCAAGAAGGACAGAGAGGGTGTTTGTTGGTCTTTTCCGCCTAATGGATGGGTCAAAGCTAACTTTGATGGTGCGGATAAACATAATCCGGGGGCGGCAGGCTGTGGTGGATTCATAAGGGACTCCTTTGGCAATTTCCTTGGGGAAATGACCTCTCCTCTCAGTTCCCAAACCAATCATTTAGCGGAGGCTGCTGGCGCTTTTCACATTATAAATTTAGCCCAAAGTCTTAACTTTAAAAATCTTTGGCTAGAAGGTGACTCCAAAAATATTATTGATTGCCTCCATGGCAATTCTCCCCCCTTGTGGACAATAAAATCATGGATCGATGATGCCATCTTGACTCTGGCTAAGTTTGACAAAATTAAAATATCACATGCTTATAGAGAAGCTAATGTTGTTATGGATTTTTTTTCTAATGAAGGAGTTAGGAGTAATGATATGAGCACTTGGCTTAATATTAGTGATCTAAGTTCTAATGTCTTTGCTTTATTGAATTAT
Source organism: Sequoia sempervirens (assembly GCA_007258455.2). NCBI lineage: Eukaryota > Viridiplantae > Streptophyta > Pinopsida > Cupressales > Cupressaceae > Sequoia > Sequoia sempervirens. Next base: position 156,134,354 of record VDFB02256132.1, on the reverse strand, counting down.
GATAAATCACATGGACAAGAGGTGGGTTATCCCTTTAATGAGGATATATTGGATTTATCACATCACAATCATTAGATTGTATGGGATCGAGCTTAGTTGCTTAGTCTGCAAGGAAGCTTCGCACGCTTTATGGGTTCTTAGATTTGGTGAGGCCAGTTCTAGTAAATATTTCATCTATTTCTGCCCCACCGTGCTTGCCAAGATGGGTGGTGATAGGAAAAGAATCGAGCCAGACAGCTATGAGATGCACACAAAAAATGTTAAGGCTTGGAACAAAGTAAAAAGCTACGGGTTACTTCCTTTCCTGGAGAAGCTCCATGGTTCCAATCAGGAGGCTATAGACCTTTTTGAGAAAAATTGGAATAATGGGAGCCTTACCCTATTTGGTAGGAACACGAAGCTCAATGAAAATCTGATAGCTAAAGTGACGGGTTTGTCTACTGATGGGAAGAAGTTTTTTCAGGGATAGGGTTTTTTCTGATGATGTTGTTATTAGATTTCCAAAAAAAGAAAAAGAAAGGCCGAATCTTGTGAAAATAGCTAATAGCTACTTTGAAGCTGACACCATAAAATACTTTTGGAGAAAGGCCCTACGGGTCATCATGGAGTACATAACAGTGGATGGTCATTTCACCAGGATCTATGGCTATCACTTTGCTCTACTCAACCACTTCCGCTACAAGGTAAGGGTTTTGATCCCCTACTATCTTTTCTTCTCTCTGAGGAAAAGTTTAGATGATCATAAGAAAAACCCTAGAAGATTCCCTATTCTACATACTAGGCTGATTAGATTAATTTTTTAGCATTACCAAAAAATGCCCGTCCCTGCTAATCTGGAAGCCCCTCCTGATTCTGAGGAAGACGAAATTGAACCCAGCTGCTTGGAGTTTTTGCCCAACTTAAATCTGGCTAGAACTATCCTTAGCCCGCCTGCTGTCCTTTCTGGAAAAAAAACCCTAACTCTTTTTCTTTTAAAGCTCATGCTAATTTTGAGCCGGGAAGCCCCTCCCTTAAGACTAGTCTTGTTGATAAGAACCCCCAGGCTATAAACTTTGTCTCTTATTCTAAAGATTCCCCTAATTCTGAGGCATCTGGTGCCACTAATATTGAGCCAAGTGCCAACCCGTTGTTGGATAGAACTACTAGAGTCGGCTCCCCTGTTACTCCAGACCCTGATAAAACTTGTTTTAACACTAATAGGGATCCCTCTGTGGATGTTCTGAATTTAGCTAAAAATCTAGTACTAATACCCATTTCAAACTTTCGAAATGGACTTTCAATGAAATTAATGAGCTAAAGATAAAAAAATTGGGCCCCTCAAAGTAAATTGGAAGAGTTGGGAGCCAAGATTGCTGCGATTGAAAAGAAAGATATGGATTGAAAAGATCACGGTTTTAGCAAAGAAACTCTATACCACGCTGACATGAACAAGAATATTGAGAGTGAGGTTGAGAAAATGAAAAACACCATCAAAATTGTTGCAGAGCGAAACAATCGTATGGCCAGACACAACGCCATAATAATTAATGCTATGACTGACAAGTTAGACAGAGCCCAACAGGGGTCTCTGGTGGTGGATCTGGAGGAAACCAAGGATAAAAGCTAGGAGATGGATGCTGGCATTTCAAAGAGAACTAGAGCCAATCTAAAGAGAAAGGCTCCCCCAACTCCAAAGATGATTCAATTTTTTAATAAGGGATTCCATGACATGTAGAACGTGGAGGCAGAGATGGAGTCTGTCCGACTCTAGGTTAATTGCGGCCAATTTTTTGTTGTCTACTCTGCTGGCTCTTTTTGCTTGACCTTTCTGGTCTATTGCGGTTGGCTGCTACTTGCTCCGGTCTGTACCTTTTGTGTAGCTAGTGTTTATTATTGGACTTTTGTTTCCTATCTTTAATGTTGTAAACTTTGTGGTTTCAAGTCCCTGTAAAACCCATTTTACCCTTTATCAAAAACATAGTTAAGAGACAAAGGAAAATGCATTACAAGGACAAGGCTAATAATGTCTCACCTCCCACAATGTGTAAAGACAAGAATGAGCTGAGGTAGGTGATGGGAAAAGGATCATGCAATAGTGAGAATAGGGGATTCTACAACTATGACATGACAAAGGGGTTTAGATTGTTTCAAGGTATGATGGGAAAATAGTCACTATCAGTGACGTGATACTTATCCAGTATATCCTTCAATGTCTGACATTCTTCTGTTTGATGTCTAATAATATGATGATATTTGTAAAATGGTATGTTAGAGTCTTTCAGATGAATAAACAACCTATTCATAGGTGGTAAAAGTATAAAACCTTTATTTAAAAGTAGTTGAAGTCTCCTTTCACATTCAGGTGGAGGATGTGTAGGAAACTTTAGCTTCTTTAATTTGTATGGTCAGTATCGTTTGCTAGATTCTCCTTGTTCATGAATAGAAAGAGGAGGAGGACCTATGGGGATCCTAACATCCTTGTCATTAGAAGGAGAGAATAGTTGTTCATGTGGAAGGAGAATGTTTAAGTCAGGAGGAGCATCAAAGGTCTTTGTGCCATCACCCCGAAGCTTCCAATATTTAAATTGTTGTCCATCAAGATGAGGAGTATCATGATATCCTAGACCTGTGGTGTTTTTTGATGTTGGTTTTTGTTCAAGAAGTTGATGAATGTCATGTTTACAACCTTATTTACTTAAGATAGTGAATCCCTTACCATATGTTTCTTCAAGATTGATAGAAGTGTTTGCGACTTTATGATCGCAAAAGGGTTGAGATTACGGTGGTTTAGAGGAACTAGGTCCATTTGAGGAAGGAACCTTAGGTCATTGATTGATTTCAGGATGTAAATATGCAAAGTGATTGGGAGGTACAATAGTAGCAAGATCTTGTGACTTCATGGATGGATATAAGGTTGCATTGGCTTCTAGGTTATCAAGGCAATCATTGTAGAACTTTTTCATGCTATCATCTTCTCCAATGATTTCTACTTCACGAGGAGGATAGTCATGAGGAGTTGATGGAGCATGTGTGAGTTCAAGGTCATTAGGGTCATAGCCAAAGACACATGTCTACCAATGATTTTAATGAATTCCAAAACTTATTGAAGTAAAATTCCATGATGCAAGAAATTATTAAAAATAGATATTTCCAAAATTAAAATAGAATGCAAGAACATAAAACAGTAAGGCAGAAAAATGTCAAAAATGTTGTTTAAAATGTGCAGAGGGACTAATTCACCCTAGGTGGCAAATGAGTCCCAGTATGATGATTTTTTATGTTTTTCAAAAATTTAAAGATGATTTTAATGCTCTACAGTATGCAATCAAAGATATAGAATGCATATTTTTACTTTTTTCAATAAGATGCAATGCACAAATGAAACCTAAATGAAGTTTTCACTAATGCAAGATGAAAAGTCCTAGAATGCAATAACAAAACAATGTCCTAATTGAATGTTAATGAAAATTTAAACTAAGATGCAATATGTACATGCAATCAGAAATGAAAAGTGTTCAAGAGTCGGGTTCACCAAAATGAAACATAGATTTTTGGTACCCTAAGGCTTCTCTTGCACTTCTAGGGTTTTTCACCTAAAAGGAGAGAGTTAAGGCCAAAAATGCTAATGATTCACTCAAATTATGTTGTATGCAATGTTATCTAGGATAATTGAAGTTAACTAAATGCAATTCATTGATCTAAATGGATGAAAATGAATGCGAAAGTGAAATTAAAGCTATGTTTGAAAACACATTGTAATATGCAAATAATGAAGTAAATGAAGAAAATATGCAGAACAGAAAGAAATGAGTTAAATCAGAGTGTGCTTGGGTAAAGTATGATGAATATAGAATGTTATGAATGCTAGCTGAAATCATTGAATTTTCACAGTGGGACTCATTCACCCAGGGTGGCGAATCAGTCCTCCTCCTGGTGAAAAAGTGTTGAGAGCTGGTTTCTAATTGTTGGGATCCAGAATTTCACAATAATATTTAGATTTTTAGTCCTAAGTTGCAACTCATTTTCCACTGGTGGTGAATTAGTCCACTCCCAAATTTCTAAAAAATTAGGAGACAACTCTACAACACTAGATCTAGAAATCACTGATTGTCAGGTTGCTGAAGTCAATTCTACAAGAAACAGACAAAAAACCTTCTCCAAGCATGAAATGGACTTGAGTTGACTTGAAGCACCTAGTTGACTTGTAAACCAATCTTCAACACCAAAAACCTTGTTAAATTTGCACACAAAAGGCTACAAACAAACATGCACTAGGGGAAAAATGGTTGAGGGTAAGTGAATAGGGGTTTGCCTTGGTCAAACCCCACTTTTTATAATCAAACCCTTAGTAAAAAAATGAAATGCAAGAGAAAGATAAACTAATAACATGTAATTGCTCTCAACTTACCTAACCCTTGATGATGCAAGTTTGAAGTAATTTCAATGGATGCCTCAAAGTGCTTGAATAGTTCTTGAAAAGATGTTGCAAGATGCTTGAATGCTTGAGTAAATAGGTGGATGAGTGAACTTGATGAATGGGGGTTGAAATAAGGTGAAAATCACTTATTTATACAATCTTGTGCCTTAGTATCCATTCATACCTCATCACAAGCCGACATCAAGTGTTTTTGAATAAAAACCTAAAAGGAAATTTAAAATATTTTGAATTTGGGGCCAAGGGGGACTCATTTGCCACCCATGGCGAATGGGTCCCACCTAGGACCTAAAAATATGTGTCTAGAAATATGTTGTATTTAATGTTGTTTATCGGGAAAATATTCAAAAATACACTTAATTAAGTCATATGATGGTATAAAGGGACCAAAGAAAGCATGAGAAAGGGATAAATAGTGAAAATATTCCTAGAAAAGTGTGAAATTTTGTTACAAGACTTTACAACACTTCAAAATAGGACTTTTTTTAGTGACGAAAAGGTTGTTTTTAGGTGAATTATAATGAATAGAGTCTAGAAGAGAGTATAAATGTGTTACAACACTTCACAACACCTGCATAAGACGTCGTTCTTTAAATTTTAGTACCTAAATAAGCATGTTCAATCCATGTTACAACATGAAATCAGAGAAACATAGTTCCAACACCATGAAACAAAACCTAAAAGGGCCATGAAAATGACAAGGGGCAGTTTTTCTATGCCACAGACAATTACAACAAAGTTTAAACCAATTATTCTTTAGGAAGTAAAGAATAATAATATACTATACTCTAACTATACCAGATCTAAACTAGAGACTTTGGACTTAACAAATCCCCAGCATAGTCAACAATCTATTGGTTATTTTTTAAGAACCAAGCTAATCTTCAAAATTTCCTATGGATTTTTCCATTTCCAATAATTAGTAATTCTCAAGGGATTGGCCAACGAATGAGTAAAAGATGCAAAACTTCTACTCGTACACTCTGGGCTCTATGAGACCAGGGAGGGTGATCCCACAATGTGTATTCAAGAGCTTATGTGATTTATATTTAGATACATTGCAAATAACAAATAGCTCAACAATATAATGTATCAAAGAGTTGGTAGTTATTTTAAATAAAACACTATATTTGGAGCATGAGAAAAATAAAACTCATTGTAGCATGACTACAATGGTAACCCATCTGATAGATTTATAAATAAAGAGTGATTTGTTGATAAATTGACCCAGGAACTGAATTGTGAGTAATATACGAAAACTAGTGCCTTATCCTAAACACATAGTCAGTCTTAACCTATGCAATTTAATAACAATTCAATGATAGCAACATATAGCTTAAGAAATATTGCATTACAACACTTCCCAATAATATCCTTGAAAACTACTTTTAGAAGATGTCCTAGCACATAATTCATATGAGTCAACAATCTCATTCAAGTGATTACACTACTTCATTGAATCAATAAGAAAGAATGAAATTCCAAATCCACTGTAAAGCAATGGAGATGAACCAACACAACAATTGATTATATCCATTCATAACTCGTATAACCATTACAAACGAGAGATAATGGTCAAGAAATTTGCATTATTCTATAGTTTCTTTGTTATCCTATTATCAAAATTAAATACACGACAATAGACTCAGAACCTAAGATAAAACTCAAAAAAATGCTTTGTATTCCCTACACAATTCATTGTGTCAATTGCATTTTAATGAGCCCCTTGCTTCTGGCCATGAATTCTTTCTTATAGAAATGAAATAGAAAACAAGCCTTAGGCTAGAAAGAACATGTGTCACAACACTATTGGACCGTTGTAAAAAATATTCCCTTTTTACTTACGTTTGAGGTCTTAGATGGTGGGAATAAACATGATGAAAAAATGGCCTTCATTCATTGCAAATATCTTTTGCCACCTTAAAAATGTATCATTTATTTATTACAACAGCTTCAAAATATCCTTCATGTGCTCAAAAGTGTCCTCCAACAATCCCACCCAGCAAAATTTAAAAAGCACGAAAAGCAAATAAACAAATAAAAATTGATTTATCAACATCAACATTTTTTGCCACCCATTTTATGTTGAGTAGAGAACAATATTTATATAATACTTTATCAAAATCCAAATATGTATTATTTTCAAGCTATGCATTGTTTCTCTCCTATCTATTACTCATCATATCAGTTATCATCCCTTTACAAGACTACTCAATATACTTCTCTAACCAGGTGTTGTACTCCTCTTCAATAGGCCACTTGACATCCAACAAGATCTACACCTTTGCAATATGTTGGGTATATCTTGCATCAATTAAAGATCATTCCTTTCTAACAAAAGTATCCTTTTTGTTTCAATTTCCATCAACATGTCAACATTTGAATTCAACAAGTTTTAATCAGTCACAATTAATGGCATCATAGCCATTGAGAGCATTCCTCCTAGATTGCTACTCCATGTGTCAAATTGTTGTAACTCACCCTTGTGATTCAATATCAAAGGCATACCACTATCCTCCATCTCTTTGAATAATTTTACCTTACTTTGGACCTACATACCAAGCTTTCCATGAAAGGTGGTTATCTCATTAACCAATTCAATAGTCTACAAGATTTCAGGGATGTTAGTAGGTGCCTCAGGATCTTCATTCATTCTAGGTATCATTTCCTTTAAATCACCAACCCTAGTACCCCATTTTCTCCATTCATTCTTGAAGGCCTCCTAAACCTGTAGATACTTTATGTTTACTTCATGAGTTTTCTTATAGGTAGCCCATACATCACTAGCTTTGTTGACCAACTTGGTCACACTATGTTTCAATACATCCTCAAAAATCTCATTTGCCACCTTAATAGTCTCAAATTTAGCCTTCTTGACATTTTCCTTTTCTGTCTTTAATTGATTGTTCAAATCATTTATCCTCAAAGCCAATGTATTCATGTCTTGTGTAAACAAGTCTAAAGAATAATAAGATGGAAAAGATAATGTCCTCATTGCCTGGCTAGCCTGCACAATGGCTTTCATCTTGTTTATCTCATCTAAGGCCTTATTATATTCCTTCACCAAAGAATCATGTACTTCTAAGAAATTTGTGTTGTGTCCACACTAAGCATTGTAGCGTGAGCAGTTAACTTAGTTGCTTGGATAGGTGATATATATGTGGCTCTCTTTACCATTAAGGAACCCATAACCTCTTCAATAGACCTTGCGACCTCATTCTTTCCAGTATTGGGTTCCATAGACCAAAATGCAAGAGTATGCAACTTCAGACTATATTCATACCCAAACACCTTGTCTTCAAACTACTCCTCTAATATTGAAGCCTAAGGATCTATTCTTATTGCATCATATGCAATAGCTGAGGTGATAGTGCATCATGGCAACAACATGATTCCACTCTCTTTAACAATTTTCCTAGGCTCAGAGGGAGTGATAGTTGCAATCTCAACCATGATCTTTCCTTCCTCTTCCTTCTCTGCCCCCTCCTGCTGAGAAGGTCCAATACCATCTATTACTTGTTCCATCCTTTCTTTTATCTCTTTGATCCTCTGTTGGACCATAAATTCCTTGAATTCCTGAGATTGTAGAAACATCTCATCCGCAATGAACTCGTCACAATCCTTGATCTATGGATAATCATCATTATTTCCATCATGTTATCATTTAACAATTCTATCTGGGGAACCTCTAAATCAAGATTTTCTTCAATATTAGAGGGGGGGATTTCTTATCCACTTCCTCATCAATGGGTACATGTTCTGCCATTTGTTCCTCCCTAACTTCTTGAACATCTACAACTGCCTTGGAACATCAGTGACCTAAAATTATTGTTCGAGGACCTGTGCTCTCTTAGTAGCTTCTTTTACCTTTACCTTAAAATCACCAATATGATAATCCCTTACCTTTGTGAAATCTCTTTCAAGAGGATCTTCAATTACATCATAGGGGCTCACATAGAAAGCATTCCTCCTTCTGATGCTTTCTTCAATGTGCATAATGGATGTCCATTCCTTCTTTGTATATTTAACAACCTCATCACTCGTCAAGTTTCTCAGTACATCATCTATGTACAAGAACTGGTGATACACTCCTGATAAGTTTCTCTCCCTTCTATTTGCATTTACAAATCCTTCAGGGTCAAAAAACCTAACCTCATTAAAGGGTAACCTGAGTTTTTTTACCATGATTCCAAATTTCTCATACCCTTCAGGGGCAATAACCTTAAAATAAGCAAAAGAACATTGGGGACTTACCACAATACCCTTCTTGAGCTTTGTAAACCATTCATAATCCATAAAATCAATCTACCACATCAATTTCATAAAATCCAATTGGTTAGAAACATACAGGGGAAAGAAATGCGGTGCCACCTTAGACCCATAAGCCCTAATCAAAGTATATTCTGAATGTAGAAACCAATCTTCCCAGTTATGCGTTGCAATGGCTCCTTCTATATCCTTTGGGCGCATGATACTTCTGATTGTTGGAAAGAGCCTATGAATAAGTGCCACACCCAAAATTTCTAGGATACCAAATCTTATGAGATTAGCAAACATCAAATAGTTGAAATTGGGACAATCCTAATCCCAAATATGTGTCCACATTTGGACTAGCAAGGCATTGTTTTCACTGTCCCTTAATCTCAATTTCAACTTTATTTTCTAGCTATAATTACCCTCATATAAAAGCATATACATTAACAGAGAATATTATGGGAAATCTAGAGGGAGAACCTCTTTCTTCAGATTAATGAAATCCTGATGCATTTGTTCACAACCATAGGAGGCATAATCAAAACTAGTGTTTCGATTATGGGATTGTATGTCCACCATCATCACCAACAGGTCTGGAGCTATACTCACCTCAAAATTTTGATCCAAGCCTTGATTTAGGCAGTAATAGGTATTATTGAAATAATCCACAAATTCTTCACATTCAAAAGGCTCAATATCCTTAGGGAGAAATTTTTCCTTGCTTCTTCTATTCCAAATGAGAAATCTATTTTTGTATGCAATTTTTTTATACACATATTCACCATATAGCTTTTGATGCTTAATTTCTACAATGTAGTTGGGGTTCAACCCAAATACCTCCACAACCTTATCCCTTGTCACCTCAAGGAATACATCCCTGTTTTTACTCCTAATTATTCTATCAGTGAGATCATAATGCCTAGCCAACTCCATCATTACATCTACTTTCACAAATACATTGGGTACCACCAGCTTCCCGAGATTGAGCCCTCATAAATAACATGTTAGCTTGTTAAAATACTACTTGTTAAAAGCATGCAAGAATAATTTCCATCCACTCGGGGGTTGGGCCAACTCTCCAATGTCACCAGCATTGTCAATTAGTCTGGTCATCACAACAACCTGACTCATGGGTCTCTTACCAATTCGTGATCCACCCTCCTTTACTTCTCCAGCGGCCCTTCCATGAACCTCTCTTGTTCTTTCTTTGCACTTTTGGAACTAGTTGACACCACAAGGGTATTTGGTGTAGGGTTAGATGCTGCAAGTGGCTCAGGCTTAAGCACATATAAGACATCCTAGGTTTTAAGTCTTTTAACCCTTTTTTACTTTGGTTTTATTTCAGGTCTAATGATTGATTCACTGGGTTCTTGCTCACTCATATTTGCAAAGTTGTAGGACAAGGGTTTACAATTGTCTCAATCAAAAAGACCCACCCAAGTATAAATACTCAAGACACAACTTACAAAATAGAGTTTTCTCAGACTTTACACAATTCTCATCATCTAACTTGAAGATACTCAAATGAACAAGCTATAAGCAAGTTATCTCCCAAATTGCCTACTACCCTTTCATAATAGCATAAATTAGTATTTTGCATAGGAAGAAGTATGATAGTGTGCTTATTCGAGTGAAAATTTGATATAATTGTTGTTGTAATTGTGTTTAGGATCCTTCCACACTACTTCCTTAGCTTTTGGTTTTCCTCTTCACTCTTGAGAAGTTCCAAATGTGTGAAGAATAAGCTAGCTACCTTCTTTATGGTCAGAAACTGGAACGTATCACCATTAATATTTGATAGAAAGCTCGCGTGAGTGAACTAACATTTAGCCATTCACATTCAAACCATGTCCATTGATTATTTCTTTATAAAACTACATCAATGGTTCCCCTTTAAGCTCATTACTTTCTTTCTTGCTTTAGATGATGTCCTCAGGATGCTGCCACATTGTCCTTTACTCAGTAGCCACCTCTTATCACTGATATATTTCACCTTTTACAATTCCAATCAATGATGCTAACATCTGTGTGATGAGATCTCAGCCATTGAACTTAATTCCCATCCTTAATCATGTTCATCAACCATCTTGTATCGCCAATTCATGCCTTGAACTCCATATCTCATCAACGATGGGAGATGAGGTGATAAAACATGTGCACCTGCATGAAAATCAAAGGCACAAAAGACATTTCTCATAAGAGAAATTAAAACCAACAAAAGAAAGTTTGAACAAATGACTCCATCACTCATCGCTATTTTGAAACTCAAATCTTGTAATGAATCTACAATGAGCAATAGCAAAGAATATGAAGAGTGTACAAGGTCATCGCACATCGCTAATTGTTATCATAAAATTTTCAAGCAATTAGTAATGAAAAGAAAACCATAAATACATATAGAACACTTGCATCACGTATCGCTAATTCAAAACCCAACATTGAAAACCCATCCACGATATGCGAAACAAAAGAGATAAGTTCTCATCGATCATTGCCAATCTGAGCAAGACAGTCACACATACATCTGTAATGAGTGATGAAAATAGAAGCTCAGAGGTCATCGCTTGTTGCTGATTCAATACATAAAACTTAAGAGCAATTAGCAGTAACCAAATCCTTCAGAGAAACAAGAACATCATGCATCGCTAATACAAGCCAAAAGTTCCCAAAGCCATTTGCAATGCATGAAACCAAGGAAAAAATGCTCGTTGCTCATCGCCAATTCACATTTACATTTCCAAAACTATCTATGATGAGTGATAAAGGGAAGAAATGGATGGGACTTAAGTGAAAATAAATTAACATGTGCCTGCAAATTATTTTAAGAAAGGGACCATCTAGGACACTATGCAAAAGGCCTCAAAAGACTTGGGACACATTATTTCAAAGGATGCAAAGGCCCAAAAAGGTTAATTGATCAACCTTATAAAACATAAGCATTGCAGACCTAGGCACGAGGGATCGGTTACTCCATGAGTTCAGATGACATAAGATGTTTTAACATGACCGGAAATAGGAAACAAAAGGTCAATGATGAATTAGAACCTTGGAAAAAAGGAAAGCTTAAGGATTATTTAAGAAGGGTCCTGAGTAACACAAAACTCTACAATAGTGATGAAAACAAAATCCTGAGTCCCAAGGGTAGAACAAACAAAATTTTGTAGGATGATAAATGGAACCAAAACAAAAATTTAGGGGTTCCATCATGGTGAATCCCCCTTTTATCGTTAATCACACCCTTAGACACCTTATTGCAGATCTCTTTCCCTAATTCAACCATTGGATTGAGGTCTCTAGGTTCATTTATGGGGTTTCCTTGAATGAACTTACTGAAATAGGTAAAAGGTACCCCCATTGTGCTTTGTGTGTTGTTCCATCTCCTAAAAGGTGTAGCAACCCCCTTATTTCTTTATGTTCAGGACTATAAAACTCATCAATATTCTTAGAACACACAATCTAAAAATCTAATAGAAATAGTTCAAAAAAATATATTTTTGATCTTTTAGTTCATGTAAAAGGTGTAGACATATAAAAATCACCCACCACCCTAGCCACACCTACCACATTTATATACTAATAATTAAATAAATTATAACAATTTATTTAATTAATTAGACCTATTTTCCCAATTCCTAATATCAATCTCCCTTCACATTATTTGGTTATATCATTAATTAAATCAAATTTCATCCACATAACCACCCAAAAAATAGAATAAAAGAAATTAAAATTTCTTTTTATTCTCTTCTAGTGATTTAATAACTTATAACTATCTCCCACAAGCTATAAAATTAATTAAAATATCTCCCTTTTTCTCCACCGTTAATCTTCCAACTACCCAACCAGCTTAATCCTCACCATTCATCCCTCAACCAACTCTTGGCCAATCATAATCATTGATCATTCAAGCCAAAAATATGAAATCTACCCTTATGTGATTCATTTTCAAAGAAGGAACTAAAACACAATATCATGCTAATACTTGAGTAGCCACATATCAATATTGTAAGCACCAAACCCTAATTCTATCTCTAATTGTAACATTTCTCCTAATCCTAACCCTACCTTAATTATATCTCTAACCCTAACCCCAAATTTATCTCTAATTATAACCTTAAATACCCTAATCTTAACCCTATGTCTAAACCTAATTCTATCTCTAATTCTAACTATAATTTTATCCCTAAGCCTAAGCCTAACCTTAACTCTTATTGAAATTTTAACCTAAAACCTAACCCTAAACTTAACCCTAATCAAAGCACTAACCCTAACCCTAAGTCATTTAATGTTTTACATGTTGCACCGCCAATACCGCTAGCATATATATATATATTTAATATTATATATAAAATATGTTGAGAGATACCCTTCTCAAAGCGTCTATTTTTTTAATCAATTTCTCATATAAAATTGTAATAGACTACCCTTTGAAAGATAACTCTCAACATATTATATATATGCTAGTATATTTTTCTCATAGACCTTCAAATGCATGCAATTGAATGCATTTATTTACATCAGCACTAAGTGAGAATTGGGAACGCAAATTTCAACATTACACATTTATTTACGGATCTTATATTTCTTTTCACTTCTTAAATTACCCGATATTCATGGATCTCTTATTATTGATAATTAACAATTGACATTAACAGAAACGATTAACTCACGAGATCTTGCGATGTCATTTTTGAAAAGAAAATAAGACACAATTGAAGTTATTTAACGTCTTTTCGTTGCCAAGCAGTGATTCTTTCAACCAGCGGTTATCGTAGCGCTATCGTCTGGACGTTTGAACTTCCAAACATTGGCCAAATCCTCTAATTTATAAGCTCTGTACATTTCAATTCACCTTACAATCACACGTTTTTTCGATTGCCTTTTTTTATAGTGTTATATCGTCCAGAAATGACCTCCGAGGCCATCATTGTCCGCTTCCTGATTAATTCTAAAACTGGACGTATCGCATATGCCGAGGCTAGAAAAGACTTTTTTGATCTTCTTTACACCTTTCTTACTTTGCCCACGGCTTCGATCCTCAAACTACTCTCTGCAGCGGAATCCGCTATGGTACTTGGCTAGGTCAACAATCTGTACCATAGCGTTGAAAAACTACCCGCCCAGTTTATGAGTACGGATAAATCCCGGCTGCTTGACCCCAAATTTTTAACGTCCTACTCTCACAACATTCTTAGGATTGAAGGCGGAAACTATTATGTTTGCTCTTCTGATTCGGACAGATCATTTCACAATTTCAGCTACAGCAGCGGAGGGTGATGTGCATGCGGAGAGCCTATCAACACCCTCGTTCAGCTGCGGCAGAATAACAATGACAAGAAGGCCAACGGAAGCAGCAGCCAAACTGCAGTCAAAGGGAATAGCGGTTTTGTGACGGAAATGCTTCCGTTTATAATAACAGATGACCTGCAGATAAGTAACTCAACTATCGATATTATAAATTTGCTGAATCAGCTCAAAATAAAAAAATTCAGAGACCTTGAAGAACGTACTGCAATTGTTGATCGCAACAAGGTCAGAGTTATGCTATTTATTTCAATTTTGTTGGGCTAAATTTGTTGATGGGTTTTATTTTTACCGTTCACTTCTGTTACAATGGACAAGTTTTGATGAGATTTTATTAATTATATTAACATTTTTCAGGCATTGGAGCTTCTGAAGGCTTCTTTGGTTTCGACAACTGTATTAAACGATGTTTTCTCCTTCAACTTTGATGATGATTTCGGCTTAAGCACGCTCTTTGGTACTCTATAAATTTATGGTGTTACATAGCTAAAATAGAATATAAGTTACCTACTTCATTTAGATTAGGTTATGGATATATTGAGAGTTTGGTATTTTTTCTCATATTTTCTTGGACCTCTCTTAACTTCCTTTCTTTTCGATGGAGTTATTGTACTAGTTAATGAACAATAGAATATAAACTATCTATTTCAATTAGATTTAGGTTATGGATATATTGAGAGTTATTAGTAATTTTTCTTATATTGTTTGACTCTTTTTAACATCTTTTTTTATGGAGTTATTATACTATTTAATAATCATCTATAAGAAAGTGACTAATCTTATATGGTTCAACAAAATTAAAGTATCAAAATATATTATATTATACAGTCACAAATTAAATCTAGAATGAAGAAAGTATTGAACTTGAGGAGACATATTGTCCACATTAAATTTCTAGGTTTGACATGGTTTCATGTTTGCATAAATTGGGAAGGTCACACTAGTTTCATGGTTCAACAAACCTTTACATAATGACCTCATCCACTTATCTTAATTTTCCAAACTAAGGGGCCTAACACACAACACTTCTAATTCTATGAAATTCCTTTATATCATATCCCATCTCATAATCGAGCTTAGACTCAAATTTGGACTTAGACTTAGATTTAGACATAGAATTAGGATAAATAGATTGAAATACCTTTGGACATTCTTTATTTCTTAATTTTAGGGAATGAAAATGTTATGATTATGCCATTTAATATCGACAAATAAATTTCATAGTTTCTACATGTGACATGTATGTGTAGGTTTAGAGATGTTTTTCAATTTATAACAAAAATAAATTGTGAGGCATTATCTTCACAACATATGTTATATTTATCTATCAAATTTATGTTACTACATATTTTACATTAACATGTATGATTTGTGTCATTCACATGCATATCAAGGTGGGGATGAAATGTAAGGGATAAAAGAACTATTTACACTTTGTTTTATACCTAGTATTGTTATTTTTATTTATGTAATTTCATAATTCTCAAATTATCTAATTTTATGTGTATATCAATCCCAATGTCAAATATTTAAATGACCATCCTTTCCTATCTTCTAATGGTCTAGAGTGAATTTAATTATTCTTGATATATTTTGATTGTAGGCGAGTCTTAGAAGATAAACCATAGCCTATATAAATGATGAGGATTATATAGAAAATATTATGAACTATAGAACACATAATAGAGTTTACATAACAAGATGAGCAATACCATAATGCATTCAAATAACATGAAATCAATAAAAAATAAACATCTATTCAATGATAGAATATTTATAAATACATAAATGTATAAATTATATAAACAAGTAAGAATAAGAATTCATATGATGGAAAAAGGGGTGATATATCTTGGGAGGCCATATCAGATATGCAAAGAATGTCGATATGCTAATGCTTTAATATTATAATTAAGTGTCATATATTTTTAAATTTTCTAATGTTCATATTTATTTAGCATTTTATAAGATAATACAAATCCACATGGAAAATGGTTGTGTGACATGAAGTGAAATTATTTATTTTATAAAATAACATGTTTTTTTGGAAATTATCTATGTCTTGTAAGATGTGCAAGATTATCTTTGATTTTGTATTATATATAAGATATTTTATCCATGTGAGAGAAAGTAAGGGGGAGTTACAAAAAGAATATGAAAAACAATGAAATAATTTTAACTAAGATTTGTATAAGAGTGACATATAAGAGTATCTTTGGAAAGATGAAATAAAACCAAAATAGGGCACCCCATTTGGTAGGTGGATTTTATGAAACTTAGAGTTACATTTTTCTCATGGGTTGTTCTCTCATGATGATTTGGAGTATTGGAATAGATTTATTGGAGTTGTATGCCCAAATAAGCACATATCCTTAGAAATTATTTATGGTTTCTAGTTTTTGGTTTCTATATATTAAATTTTTGAAGTGAATGTTATAAAGTATTAACTTAAGTTTGTAGAGGGTTATGTTATAAATATTTCTCTAAACATGGTAAAATGTTGTGATTGAAGGCTCACATATGTACTCTAAGAATGTATTTTAATCTAGGTGTTCATAATAATACATTGAGTACACTTTCGATGCTAGGTCATTTTTACACTAATGTTTTAATATGGTATCTACTATTTTATGTTGCATGCCATTTATTCTTGCTAAAATTATTAGATCTATATCTATATTTAATTTCTCTCTTATATAGGTTAAGTATGAAGTTTTATTTGATATCAAAACTTTGCTAAAACTTGTTTGATCCATGTAACTATTTTTTTCCTCTACTAACCATAGATTAAATGGGAGATCTACATAAATAATCATACTTTAGGTTCAAAATGGTGAGCACATCAACAATGAATATATATAGATTTAATGATACTAACTTTGAATTATAAAAGCTCAAAATTTATGTACCTACTTAGATAGAGGTTAAAGGATACAATAATAGGAAAAAAAAATAGGGAATGAAGGATTAAAATTGGATAGTGTTAAATCAAAAATAAATAATCCTAGTTAAAATTTACTTACTATATTTAGTGCTCTTGAATGTTTTGGGAGAGACTACCAAAAAAATACCTATAGAAGTTTGGGAAACCAATATAACAACATAAATCTCTAGTAAATCATTTTTTTATGGAAGAAACTATACTATTTGAGAATTATGATCATAGTCTTAGTATGAGCTAAATACACTAGATCCAAATGAATTTTAAGTTGTATTTAACTAACTAAGCCACAATTCCAATGAAATGTTTGAAAACTATTAAAACCAAAAAGCCATTAAACAAAATGATGAAGAATTGAAAAATGAAAACCTATTTAACTGCTTCAAACCTCATCCCATTGGGGGATTGGTGTCATATTGATATGGAATGATGACCCTTTCCCAATACCTTTGATAAAAAATCCTTGTTTGATAGATTGATTGATGCAAGCGCATCCAAAAGCATTCAAAAAAATGGCAATAGTTAACAATGAATTTGTAGAGTACCGAATTACTACATTTGATTGCTAGAGGATGAGGAGCTGAAATTAGTTACTAGACACTATTAGCATTCATTTCTTAAGGTTGTATATGTCAAGGATATTGACATAATTGTAATAAAATAAGTTGCAAGTTGTCAATGATGTAGTGGAGTGCAGTATGTCAGTTAGCTCGGTATATTGATGATCAAATATTGTGGATTAAACAGCTTGTTGTCCATTATATCTAGGGTTTCCACGTAAAGTTTTAGAGATTCGCATGGAGATTTGATCAAGTTATGAGTAGCCATGTTCTGATAGTTGTTCAGTTCTTCTAGTTGGTGTTCCTGAAGGAAGATGATGTGATTTTGGTACCTTGAGTTGTTGCAGATGTTTCTGTGGTGATTTGTGATGCTTGTGGATGTTTCTAGATTATGTGTTGGAAGTCCACATCGATCGTTGTGCTCGTTATTGGTGATTTTCTTTTGTGAGGTCATGTTTTCCATGTTCTTGACCGACAGGGTGTATTGGATCTTTGAAGAATAATTTTTTAATATTTTCGTGTTCGTGGATATTGTTTTGGGTCCTTACTTTGTTGTGGCTAACATTGGTTGGTTTGCATTATAAATTGTTTATTGTTTGAGGCTAACCTATTTGAGTCTGCACGTTACCTTACTAGTTGTAGTAATTGGGTTGACATGTTAAGGGTTACAAGACACAGAGAAGAGGGGAAATCAATAAGGTGATCGATAATATGAAGTATGAAGCACGGTGATGAATTATTTTCATCCAAAAGAATCACAGAGTAGAGGGAGTGTGGAGCTGGAGAAGGAGTCGATGGAAAATTGTTATTATTTGATCTTTTTGTAATCCCTGGGTTGTGGCCTAGAGTATGTTAAGCTTGAGAGGCATATGTAATGTTTTTTGAGATTATAATATAATGAGGAATGAGCTTTGAAGGCTCAGTTTTTCCCTGTTTGGGTTTTCCCAGGATATATCTTGTGTCTAGTGTTCATGAATATCTATTATCTTTATGTGGATTAGTTATTTATTTCCATTACATATTTTTTATGATCATGGAGTTCATAATTTAGGCTGCAAGGCGGGAAAATCCTTAATTGGATCCTCCTACTTTGGCTGCATCAAATGGTATCAGAGCTGGTTGCGACTCTGTTAGCTGGTTGTGAATTTTTTGGGAAGAAGACAATGTTGAAAGAAGTGTGAAGCCCTAGAAGTAATAAGTGTCATCCTAGAAGAAAGATTGAGCCAACAAAGATTTGGGTGAGTACTCAGATGTAATTGTTTATCTGGTTTGTTTCAATGGGGAAGATTGGGAAGAGGATGAAGAATGAAAATAAAAAACTAATATGCAAAAGGGATACTTTGGAGGAAGAATTGTGTGAAATCAAGAAGTGTAATTCATAATTGATGGAGAGGATGAAAGAACTATGAGGAGACAAGTATGATGCTCTTGAAGAAGAACTGAAAAATGTAAGAAAGAGAAATGAAGAACTAGAAGCAAAGCTAGATATGTTTGAGGATCTTGAAAAGAATTTTGCAGAATAATTCAAGTTGTTTGTAAAGGTGGAAAAGAGGAACAGAGATCTGGAGGAAAGTTTGAAAGAGCTGAACAAGGAGAATAGTTTGCAGAAGAAGGAAATATCTAGCTTGAAGGAACATGTTAATCAGTTAGAGCAATCACTTATAGCATGCCAGAAGGAGAATGAGAATATGATATCTAGGCCTAACTTTTATGATGTTTCTTGTGATACTAATGATTTGTGTGATGTTGCAGAAGTTTCTTTAGAAGGTGAAGTTGAATATAACAATGTAATGAAGCCTACAATTGTTGGTGATGGTATTGGTTTCAAGATCATGCAAAGAATGGGATATGAAGGAAAAGGATTGGGAAAGCATCAGTAAGGAATTACAAAACCTATTGAACCAAAAATGAGACCCAAAAGTGAAGGCCTTCAGTATGACAGAGGTAAGAATGTTATTGCAAGTTTGAAACAGAGAAGAAAAAGTATGTATTTTTCACATTGTAATAGGCATAGACATGAAAAGGCATTGTGATGGGATCTATATCCTTGTGAGTTATGTGGATTAAGGAATCATTTTGAGAAGATGTGTTGGGATAAAATGAGAAGGTAAAATCCTAATAGATTGTAAGCAGATGGATTATGGATGGATTGATGGATCAAAATGGAAACATGTTACTTATATGTTTAGAAGATTGTACAGATGGAAGAACTCATATGTTGGATCAAGATGCGAAGAAAGAAGACCTTATGCAGAGTGGAACAAGGAAATTTATACAAACTATAGAGGGAGAGGTGACAGAAGTCATAATGCTTATCACAATGAAGGGTACTAGAGGAGTGAGAGGATTTTCCAGAAGAGGAACCTATTTTCATGTTTGGAGGAAGAAAGAATCAAGCACTAAAGGTCATCAAGAACCTAATACCAGAGAAGCTAATGAAAGAGAAGTAGTAAAGGATGCAGAGATAGTTTGTATAGATGAAGAAGATCCTGTTGATATAGAATTAGTTTATGCAAAATAAGGGGAACCTTTGGAGGTATCAGATTTCATAGTGGAACTAGAAGGTGAAGCATTGATTTTAAAGAGAGTTTATGTACCAGAGCAAAGTAAATGTGAATGAAGGAATAGAAATAGGAAATGATCTTGAGGCAACTTATGGAGAAGGCTTGCTCAAAACATGAACTAGTGAGGCAGTGCAAGGCTTACAAGTAGACAGTCAAACCTCAACCATGACAAGATGAAGAACCAAAGGCAACTTGCAAGGTGGGATTGCTTAGACCATCGATCAATGAGGTAGTGCAAGACTTGCAAGTAGAATGCCGAAACAATTTAAAGAGAGACTTGAGGCAGTTTTGCAGGGTGGAATTGAACAGAACACCAACCTTAAGGCAGTTGCAAGTACTTATGGACAAATTGCCAAACCAATTCTAAGAGACAACATTGTTTAGAAGAACTTGAGGCAGTTTTGCAAGGTGTACTGGAACATAACACCGACCTTGAGGTAGTTGCAAGTACTTATGGATAGATCGCCAAACCAATTGAAGGAGACAGGATTTGATTTGACACAGTACAACCAAAGTGAAGAGGCTCACTTTTCAAATAACCCCGAGAGTCTGATGCAGGGGCATCCAGAAGCATTCAGAAAAATGGCGACAGTTAACAATAAAGTTTCAGGGTACCAGATTACTACATTTGATTGCTATAGGCTAAGGAGATGAAATTAGCTACTAGACACTATTAGCATTCATGTCTTGAGGCTGTATATGTCGAGGATATTGAGAAAATTGTAATAAAATAAATTACAAGTTGTCAGTGATGCAGTGGAGTGTAGAATGTTGATCAACTCAGTATATTGATGATCAGAGGTTGTGGATTAAAGGCTTTATTTTTTAGTATATCTAGTGTTTCCACGTAAAGTTTTAGAGTTCTGCATGGACATTTGATCAAGTTATGAGTAGTTGTGTTCTGACAGTTGTTCTAATTGGTGTTCTTGAAGGAAGATGATGTGATTCTAGTAGCTTGAGTTGTTGCAAATGTTTTTGTGGTGATTCATGATGCTTGTGGATGTCTCTAGATTGTGTGTTTTTGGTCCACATTGATCGTTATGCTCGTGATTGGTGATTTTCTTTTGTGAGGTCATGTTTTCCATGTTCTTGGTTGACATGGTGTATTGGATCTTCAAGGAATAATTTTTGAAGATGTTTTGTGTTTGTGGATATTTTTTTGTTCCTTACTTTTTTGTGTTTGATATTGGTTGGTTTGCATTGTAAATTGTTTATTGCTTGAGGCTGACCTATTTGAGTCTACACATTACCTTACTAGTTGTAATTGGGCCGACATGTTAATGGTTAGATGATTTGTGGATGATATAAATAGAAGAGAGAGGGTTTGTTACAAGACACAGAGAAGAGGGGAAATCAATAAGGTGATTGATAATATCAAGTATGAAGCACGGTGACGAAGTCTTTTGATCCAAAAGAATCATAGAGTAGAGGGAGTGTGGAGTTGGAGAAGGAGTCGATGGAAAATTTTTATTATTTGAGTTGTTTGTAATCCATGGGCTATGACCTAGAGTCTATTAAGCTTGAGAGGAATATGTAATATGTTTTGAGATTATAATATAATGAGGAATGAGCTTTGAAGGCTGGTTTTTTCCCTGTTACGGTTTTTCGAAGATATATCTTATGTCCAATGTTCGTGAATATCTTTTATCTTTCTTTGGATTAGTTATTAATTTATGTTGCATATCTATTATGATCATGGAGTTAGTAATTTAGGCTGCAAGGCAAGACAGTCCTTAATTGGATCCTCCTACCTTGGTTGCATCATTGATGATGAGAATAAGTTAAAATGGATATGCAATATTGAACCAAAATAGATGAAAATGCTTAAATTATTTCTGATGGATGAAAGTGGGGATTTATTTCAATAGAATAACTTTGCTCAAATGATTTTGGATCCATTTCTCTCCAAAATGTGAGGTATTTATAGGAGAAAATAGTTAATCAAGGGCTAAGATTGATTTGGTCAATCAATGGTCGAGATGAAAAGTGAAGTGAATACATGGATCAAGGATTTTCATCAATGGATGAGAATGCAAGATCACATGGATCAATCTAGTGTTCACAATTATCCAAACAAACACACTTTCAAAGTTGTTACAAAGTTTGTTACAAAGTTTTCTAGGAAAGAGAATTCCCTTTTTGGAGCTCAAATGGGAGAATATTCCAAGGACCAATATTCCCATGCAAGTGGATGGGTGAGGGAAAATTAGTAATTAGTTAATTAAAAAAAAATTGTAATTGTGCAAGTTGAGGAATATTAGGATTATCATCAAATAATTAAATTATTTAATGAAAGGGGTTAAGTGATATTTAATTAAATGATTTAGATTATTCAATTAAATGAGATGACATAAAGGGGGTTTAATATAAATAATTTGCATTATCCAATTAAACAAGATGAAATGTTCATTTAAAAGGGGTGAATTGACCTAAATAAATTAATTAGATTAATCTAGATGAGAATGATGCATTTAATTAAATAACTAGGATTATTCAATTAAACAATTGAAAAGGAGATGAGTTTTAGGATGAAATGATGTTAGTGACCAGATTCAAGTGTGTAATATCATTCAGGACAATTTTAAGTGTCTACATTTTACCCCTCTTTGAAGTGAGGTACATGTTACATTGGTTCAAAGACTGACACTTTTTTGGTTTAAAAATTACTAATTTTTTAGATGCCCCACTATTTCCCTCATAGAAGGAATTAAGTTGGTACCCTACCCCCTCGAGAGAGCGAGTGAAAATTTAATTTTTGAGTCAAGATCACAACAAAGGTTCAAGATCAATTCAACTCAAGGAGGACTAGAAATATCAAATGTTTGATGTAGACTTATTTTATGATGCATAGACAGTCATCAACCATGGGTAGCCTCATGTATAATTTGATATATCACACATATTTGATACTTGGATAGAACTATTAGTAAAGATATAAGAATAAGAAGAATGAGAATAAGATAGAAGTAGAAGAATGAGATGGGTATTGATTAGCCATTATTTTGAGATTGATTCAGAAGTCCAACAAGCCTATGATCATTCAAGACTTTATTAGATATGGTTATGAGATTGATTATTTGCTTGTCCCAGGGATTGGGATACTTGGTCCCTTCATTCCTTATTTTTGATATATCACATTGTAGAACCCCAATCCTAAACTTGCACAAACACAAGAAACAAACACAATATTAGATCAAATGCAAGTGAGAATCAAGATTCCCCATGAAATCTAATTAAATTGTAAAGAACAAGAAATGAGATGAACATAAGCAAACATAAATAAAAGCTATCAAATCATATTCAATGTAAAGAAAACTCTTGATCCCATGGGGGAATTCCAGTGCCAATTTGATGTGAAAATTGGCCCTTTCCCAACTCCTATTATGCAATGGTAATGAGTGATCCACTTTGTTGAAGATTTAATTGAGCTCCATGATGAAAAATATTCATAACCTAGCTAATACCTTGATAAAATTGAGTATAGTAGACTTGCTCAAATTGTGGATGATCAAAATGAGGAGAGAAGCCTCTTATTTATAGAAAGATAAGATAGAAGAATGCCCAAAATGAAGCAATGTGGGATCATTCAATATCCAATAGACAAGTGCCACTTGTCAAGGTGTGAATGGGCAAAGGATGTGCACATTTTAATGAATGTGCCCATAAATGCAATTAGGTGGAATTTAAAAATAATGAAATGACATGTTTAAGTGAGATGAAAATGAATTAAATGCCACTTGGCTCAATACACAAGGACATTTTACAATAGGGAATGAATTTCTTGTTGGAAGGACAAAGTCCACTTGGAGGGATTTCAAATTTGAAGGACTATTCCTCTAAAGATGCCAAGTTGAGAGAAAATAGGGATCTAAAAATTAATTAAATGTATTTTCATGTGCAAGTGGCAAAAGATAGAGGATGGGACATGGATTAGGATTAGCATTAATCAGGATTTGATTAATTAAGATGATGTTAGGTGATTTGACAATTTTGACTTACATTTTAGGATTTAAATAAATCAAAGTTGAGAGGAAAATGATTTAGACTTAGTTAAATAAAGATTTTGATTTATTTAAATAAAGAGGATGATGTTAGATTAAATCAAATAAGGTTTAATTTATTTAATTTAATAAGATGACTTTAGATATTTAATAAAAAAAATGAATTATTTAATTAAATAGAGATCAGAGGCTTAATTAAATGAATTATTTAATTAAATAGAGATCAAAGGCTTGATAGAAGTGGGGAAGGAGCTTGTGGAACTAGCAGTGGTGGCCAAAGAAATCTTTGGGGCATTGGAAGAAGGTTATGACTCTAAAGGCTTGGAGAAGATGGAGGTGGAAGAAGGGGCAGCAGCTATGGAATTGCTTAGCCCACAATTAGGTAAGAAAAGGAAGTTGGCTGAAGGTTTGGCTACGGCTAAAACTAAGTTAGAAATCCATCAAAGGGGAATTTTCAAATCAACACCTGATTGTGGTGAACATAAAAAGAGAGGTAGAATTCCTAATTAGGAGAAGAGGAAATGGGATGGGGATGCTAGTGGACAAAAGAAGATAGATTTAATGATTAAAGTAGGGAAGGATGATGCCCTTCCTGAATAACAATGAAACTCTTAACTTGGAATGTTAGGGGCTTAAATGCTCCTAACAAATGGAGCCTTATCAGGCACCATTTAGAAGTTTGTCAAGCAGAAGTATGCCTTCTTCAAGAAACAAAACTAGGAGGTTCAGACCTGGTTAATTTTGATAAGAGGCTAAAGTTATGGAAATGGGTTGGTGTGGAAGTGGAGGGTGCTTCAGGAGGCTGATAATCATTTGGAAGCCTCAAACAGTATTAGTGGAGACCTTAAATTTGAGTTGTCATTGGTTGGTTTTCAAGGTAAGGAGTTTGATCTCAAACCTTCAATTTAGTTTGATAAATGTCTATGGCACTTCATTGAGCATTCAAAAAAGGATGGTTTGGTTAGAATTGGATGGGGTCCTGAGAGGGCTAACCCAAGATTTTTGCATTCTTGGAGGATACTTCAATGCCATTCTACAATAAGAAGATAAAAAGGGAGGCTCGAGGAAAATCCTGCTTGATCTCAAATCGAATTCTACAAGTTTGTGGAAAGGAACTCGCTAATGGAAATTCCAACAAGAAATGGATGTTTCACCTAGAAAAATTGAAGGAAAGGGTTTGGCAGCATAGCGAAGAAGCTCGACAGATTCTTCTTCAAAGGAGACTTGAGCCTCTTCCCTTTTACCTTTGAAAGAAAAATCAATTATGGGAGCGGATCTGATCATTTTCCAGTGCAACTCCAAATTGTTGGGGAGAAGGGATTGATTTGTTTTCCATTCAAATTTGAAATGATGTGGTTTAAGGACCCTCAAATCTTGGGTAAGATGGAATTGTAGTGGAAGGAGTGCTCCCTGGGAGGTTCAAGTATGTTTCATTTGGTTATAAAGTTAAAATACATGAAACAACAGCTCAAACAATGGAATAAGGTTTGTTTCAAGAACATCTTCATAGTGAAACTTCAAACGAAAAGTGAGTTGGCTCTCCTTGCTAAAGAAATCATGAACAATGGGATGGTTGTTGCTTGTTATGAGAAAGAACAAGAGCTCTCAAAATAATTAAATGAGATTTTGACAAAAGAGGAGACTTTTTGGTGTCAAAAATCCAGGGATGTCTAGTTAAAGGGAGGGGACTGAAACTCAAAATTATTTCACAACTTTACAAAGGCTAGGAGGGACCTTAAAAAAATTTCTTGAATTAAAGCGGTGGATGGTCAACTAGTTGAGGATATTGTGGAGATTAGAGCCTCAGCTATCTCTTATTTTCATAATTTGCTTAACAATTAGGAGGGAACAAATTTGGAGTCACAGAAGGCTTCATTGAAGCCCATTCCGAAGTTGATTTCTCAAGCTCGAATGGAGGCATTAAATTCCAAATTCACTAAAGCATAAGTGAAAGAGGAATTTTTTGAGATGCAGCTAGAGAAGGCCCCTGGGCCAGATGGGTTTCCTACAGTGTTCTTTTAGAAATGTTGGGGATTTTTTGGAAGGGACGTTTGGGAGGCAGTACAGGATTCAAGAAGTACTGGAAGTGTGCTTAAGGAAGCCAACAACACCTTAATTTCTCTTATTCTGAAGAAGGAGAAGCCAGATTCTCAGGAAGACTTCTGCCTAATTTCTCTATGCAATATGATTTATAAAATTTTGGCTAAAGTGGTAGCTAATAGGTTAAAGAAGATCCTTCAATCATTTCATAGGAGCAAACAGGCTTCATTTCTGGCCGTTCAATTTTGGATGGGGTGATAATTGCACAAGAAGTCATTCACTCAGTCCAAACGCTAAAAAAACCAGCGATGTTGCTGAAATTAGACATTAAGAAAGCTTATGACAGATTAAATTGGAGATTTTTGTTCAAGGTAATGGAAGCCTTTGTCTTCCAAAAGGATTTGCTAGACTGGATCTTTGGGTGGGTGGCTTTTCTTCACTTCTTTGTGTTGGTCAATGGTTCTCCAGAGGGATACTTCACTGCTTCTAGAGGTTTGAGGAAAGGAGATCTATTATCTCCTTTCTTGTTTATTATAATGGTTGAAGCCTTGGGAAGATCATTAGAAAATGATCGAAGGTCTAGTTGGATTGAGGGTCTCCAAGTAACTAGTAGTCTTCCTAATATCACTCATTAGTAGTTTTTGGATGACACAATGTTGTTTGGTATTGCATTAGTTAGAGAAGCACAAAGGCTAAAAGGTATTTTATGGGATTACTTCCAGGCTTCTAGGAAAGAGGTGAGTATGGCTAAATCTGAGGTTTTTTTCTTTAATTCAAGTTGCCCTTATGAAATTCAAATTTTGAGAATCTTAGGTTTCAAGAAGAATCAATTACCATGTAAATATCTAGGGATCCCATTGGCCAAGGGCACTCAAAGTGGTAATTTATGGAATTCTTTGGTGGAGTGTTGCAAGGACCAGTATCCTCTTGGAAAAATAGATGGCTCTCTTGGGCAGGCAGATTAACAATGTTAAAATCTGTCATATTAGCTCTTCGTATTTTCATGATGTCTTGTCTACAGTTGTCAATAGGTGTGAGTAAGTCCTTGAATCATGTAATGAAGGACTTATTTTGGAAAGGAAACTCTGATCAAAAGAAATTTCCCCTTATAAAATGACAGAAGGTTTATGAGAAACGGGAAAGTGATGGGGCTAGTTTAAGGAATCTCCTTTGGAAAAACAAGGCGTTGAGGGAAAAATTAGCTTGGGTTGTTCATTCCTTCCCTGATCTTAAATGGGTAAAGATAGTGAGAGAAAAATATCTGGAAGTAGATCCTTATTGCTTCTTGGTAGCAAAATCTTAACCAAATGGGTCTAGCATATGGAATTTCATCAAGAAATCCAAGGATCCCATCACAGATTACCTCACTTGGGGAATTAAGGATGGGAAAGAGGTACTCTTCTGGGAAGACGCATGGGAAGGTCTCCCAGCCTTGGCAGAGAATCATGTTCTCTCACAAGGGAAAGAATTGAGAAAGTTTGCGGTTTGAAATTTTATGATTATTTTTACTTTTTTGGCACCTCTTCAGAGGGTCTTTATGTGTGGAAATCTATGAGGAATATGAATCTTGATGTCCAGGAAATGGAAGTTTTTGAGCAAGAATTGTCAAAAAGAAGAATTTGGTACAGGCAAGGGAGTGATTGTCTATGTTGGGATGCATCTCCAAGTGGGATTTATTTTTCTAAAATAGGCTATGCTATTTTGTCCTCATCAGGAGATGGAAGTTTGGTTGTACTAACAAGATTATGTTGGAATAAAGCATGTCTTCCAAAGGCAAGCATTTTTGCATGGGCACCAGCTTAGGGAAGAGTTCTTACTAGGGATAGGTTTATTAAAATGGGTTATCATGGACCGTCTAGATGTCCACTATGCCAAGAGGTAGAGGAAACAATGGATCACTTGTTTTTAAATTGCAAGTTCAAATATCATATTTGGAGTTGGTTGTGTACGAAGTTGCACTAGTTTACTACCTTCCCCAGTATGTTGTTAGAGTTTCTTAATGCCTGGCCCAACTTTTATCAGAACTCTCTTTGGGGACCTATGGGTGTTCTATCCATCAATGATTTTAGGGGAGGTGTGGAAGGAGAGGAACATACATCTTTTTTAGGATAAGGAGTTGTCGATTCCAAGGCTGTAGTGTAAAATCAAGGCATGCATTGTAAAAAATTTCAATGCAAGATTAGAAGATAAGAACCCAAGGAAAATTAATTTTGCAAATTGGGATGCCTAGATAATGAGACAATGGATTAGGATCAAAGCCCTGCCTTTTGGAGTTTCAAGAAACACAGTGTCCATTGATATGCAAAACAAAGTAGTGTGGCTACCTCAAGAGCAAGGTTGGATCAAATTAAATTTTGATGGTGCCTCAAAAGGGAATCCAAGACCATCTAGGGTAGGATGTATTGTTCGAACCTCCACAGGTTTGGTTTTTGGAAGATGGCTAAGTCCCTACCAGATGGTACTAATAATGTAGCAGAGTTCCAAGCCCTCCTTCTTGGACTGAATCTTTGTAAGGAAATTGGCATTAAAAATATGATGGTGGAAGGGGATTCTAATTTGGTAATAAATTCCCTCAAATCTAGCCAAATTCACAATTGGAGGCTGAGGGTGTTTTTGGATGCAACACTAGAGAAACTAAAGTGTTTTAAACAAGTGATGTTCAACTATACGTTGAGAGAAGGTAATGCTGAAGTTCACACCTTATCAAATATGGGTGTAACTAGTCCAGATCTTAAAGAATTCATTGTAGTGAGGAATTAAACACTATGGGTGGCTGGGTGGGCTCCCCTCCTCTCTTTTCTCCCCATCAGCATGGCTAGGTGGTTGGTTGGATGACACAGTGGAAGAGTGAGAGGACACAGAGGGACGATGGAGGGGGTGTAGGTTGACAAGCATGTGGTCTTGCCACATCATTTCTTCCTTCTTTTTGGAGGTTTCCTTAGGAATAATTGCCCGGAGATCATCTAGTACAAATTTTCTTGGACACACTTGGAAGGTACTCATTAGCTAAGATGGAGGCAGCCAGGTACTTGGCAGTAAATTGGCGCATTGGTTTAAGTTGGAAAATTAATGGTTTTCTTCACCATTCCTTTGCGGAGCTAGAGCTAGATGGAAGTGGAGTTTGATGTAGCCACTATGAGTGTGAGGTGGAGAGAATGGAAAAGTGATCTCATTTTTTCATCAAGGTCTCTATAGATGGGTGGCAAAATTTGGTGCAAACACTCCTATTTCTCTAAGATTGAAGGCTAGACAAGCCTCTTTCAGAGAAATTAAAGACCAGCGTTTGAAGCGTGTTCTCACAGATGGGGACCCTCTGGTTTTGGTGGTGAAAAAAAATATTTTGGGGGCTAGTCATTTGGCCAACAAGGAATATGGAAGAGATAATCTTCACATCTTTTCTCAATTCCTAGCCTCTCTCCTGTACAATGGGGTTTCTAAGGTCGAGGCTAAACTACTGTTGGTGAAGATTTTCCGCAAAGATCTGGTGGGTGGCATCTATGAAGTGTTGGGATTTGTTGTTGAGGGCAGAGGCGTTCCAAAACCATGCGACCTTGAAAATCTATGAGACTCGGATGAGGTAGTGAAGCTATTTCTGTTTCTACTTGATTTGAATGGCGCAGTCCTAGTAAAGCACAAAATGGTGGCGGCAGTGGCAATTGTGTTTGTGAAGAAATTCTTTGGTTTGTTGGCTGCAGGCAGCGAGGAATGGGTAAAGGAATTTGAAGATTTTTCTATTTTAAAGAATTTTATGTGATAATTTCTATCTCTATGGATGGTGGTGTTGGTAGTTTTTAGGGTTTTGTTCTCTGTGAATTCTGGTATTTCCTTTCAGTGGGGTTTGACAACTTGGCCTGTTCATGGCCATTTTGAGGTACTCTTGTTATTTAGGGTTCTGTTAGTTTTTGGTTAGGGTCGATCCCTCATGGCCAATTTTGGAGTTGTTGGATTGCTCGGTGGTTGGGGTTTATGCCATGAATGACTAGTTTTGTCAGTGTTTGGGTTGGGTGTTGGTAATGAAAGTTGGTGGAAATATTACCTACATAGCAAATGAATGTATCTATTTATACATATTTAATATAAATCTCAAACTTGAGTATCAAAAAAAAAAACATTGATTTATTTAATTAATGAAAGAGAGTGACTTAATTAGATAAAATTGATTTATTTAATTAAGAGAGGAAAATTGATGAATTTAATAAAATAAGGGTATTCCATTAAATGGTTAGACAAAGGGATGATTCAGGATGAAGTGGTGTTATTTAAATCAAGATCAGGTTTGTAATGTCAATCAATACTTTTTATGTGTCTACATTTTTCCAAGCTCTTTGAAGTGATGCACTTGTTGCGTTGGTTCAAAGAATAAACATGTCTTGATCAAAAGCCAAAAAAATTGTAATTTTAAAGATTGCCCCACTGTTGCCCTGGTGAACGAATTATGCTGCCATACTATCCCCTTGAGAGATCAGACAAAAATTTCAACTTTTTGGGTGACCTCGCGAAAATAGAGGACAAAGTGCCCAATAAGTCCATAAAGGCTCTAGGAATTTCAAAAAAATGTGATAAAACATGAAAAATGGTGCAAAACAACCCTCAACTAGGCAAAAATGGGATCGGGGGACCAAAACCCTGGTAGGACAGCTAAATGGGGACAAAGAACCCTAATTTTTAGGCTTAAATAGGCCTCAAGGAGCCACTTCCAATTCATTCGTACATTCAACCTTTAGAGATTTTGAACATTTGAGCTCTAACCCCTTTGCGAGATGGCGCAATGATAGCTTCCCCGACACATTTCGGATCGAGTATGCACACACCAAAGGCTACCTAATAGTGGACCACCGATGAGTCAACTTGACTTGACCTCATTTTTTGATTTTTTTGTGCATTTAATAGCTTAGAAGTTAGGTCTTTTAGTAGCGGTCTAATATAGTGCCACTGGAAACTCTTTTTCGGCGTTGCACAGCCTCAAACTGCACCACAACCGTGAATAGCAACGCTACGGTGCAATTTGGAATTAGGGTTCAAATTCCAAACTGAACCTTATATGTGAAGTGCATCGCAGTGGGCCTCTTTGCAATTAGGGTTTTTTATTAAACTGAGCCGCTTTCTTAAACTGTGATGTCACGGTGAAGTTTGAGAGTTAAAAGCTCCTAGCGGTGCAGTTTGGAACTTTCAAACTGTGCCACACCCACAAACAGAAATGTGTAAGTTGTTTCAAATACACTGTGAAAAGTCAGAATCATGTTTTTTTATGAATTTTAACACGGTGGCTTTCCTAATGTAGGAGGAGGTGTTGATACTTCACTTTCCCAAGGACAGGTCCCATAATCTTTTTGGCATTTTGCAGGGTATGCCCAAGCGATAGTAGGAGCACTTAGGGGTGATCAGACTTTGGTACATTGCCTGCGCACCACCCATGAGGACACATTTGGGGATGATGATAGTGCTTGCAGAGCGGTGGCACAGTGATACATCCTCCTTCCACCTTCTGATAGGCAAGGCCACAATCACACTAGAGGACGTGTGGAAAATACTCAAATTACCCATCCATGGAGAGCGCATGATATATGATGTGGATGCTAGGAGGGAGGCCTGCTATGACATGATGGGCCTCGATGAGATTGGATTTTGTGAGGGACATATCGAGCTAGAGCATCATAGGCCTATCATGTCACCCTTTCATTTGGTTATAGCAACTATCATATCAGGTCTCATTGCACTAGATCGGTGAGGTTGATACTTCAATCCTGGATGGGGGCTCACTTGGGAGTAGATGGTCCAGTGACAAGTATGCTTTACATGGGGGCCAGTACTGCTAGCCTCATTATACAGAGATCTACATGAGTTTGCATACATTGACAATAGAGCCATTGGGGTAGGGGTCACAATCCTTCATATCTTGGCTTGGGAGCACATCGATGTGCTTCGTCCAAGAGTTGTTCTAGTTGATATGGATCTAGATGATCCAGTTGTTTGGTGATAGAGAGGAGGTGTCTCTTTCACACACATACGACAACACTGGATTCCCCACTGGAGGAGAGTCCTGAATAATATGTGAGCTTTCACATGGTAGCCATATCTTGGATGGCCCACATGGTACAATGATGTGCAACAACTCTTCTCTTCTCACCAAGACAGACTTATGCAGGTGTAGGAGCACACTTTGCTTGAGAGGTACCTACCAGGCAGAGTACAGACAGTTTGGGGAGCCTTAGGATAGGCCTGATGACTAGTATGTTACTATATTTTGCATGTACAATGAGTTAGACCTCAAGGGGCTGATATATTCCTCTAGGTGAGGTAGTGTAGAGTTTTATGCAGCTGGTGGTCAGACCATCACCATATGATAAAGACTGGGTAGATGTGGGAACTACATAGGAATAAAAATATTGGTTTTGGCCACCTCTTCGATTGATGGTACTAGATACACCATCCACATGGCATAGGGTGGGAGGCAGAGGAGCAGATGGAGGCCAGGACTAGGGAGGCCGAGGGGGTAGAAACGGAGATGGGGACAGAGATGGGCCACCACATCAACCAAATCAGGACAGGGACACACAAGATCAGCCCCACCAGAATGCCCTGAGATAGGACCAGGACCAAAGGTGACAAGATGGACAAGATGGGCAGGACAGGCATGATGGCCAGCTACCATGAGATTAGGGACCTCCACCACTGGCTAACTAGAGAAATGCTCAAATATTGCTGCTACAAGCTTAGGTGGAAAGCTTATAGGGACAAGTGGTTGCCTTGAAGGTAGAGTGAGACCAGCTGAGATAGGAGAGGGACTAGGCTGAAAAGATTAGAGCTACTCATGAGATAGGTCGCCATCAGTAGTTGGAGAGCATGTCCGCCTCCACCTCCTGGAGCTTTGTCTCATTGCGTGCATATAGGGAGGTTGTCAAAGAGGTCGACTACTATAGGGTCCATTATCATCAGGTTGTGCCCCGAGCATCCTGATTCCCATATTTTTTACAGTAGATAGGGTACAAAGCCCCTGAGGACCACGAAGAGAGATAGCCTAGCGAGGATGAGGGAAGCCAGTAGGGTTAGCTTTTTTTTTTTATCAGAGACATGATTCTTTTTGTGCCCCATGGGCTCATTTTTGATAGCCCTGGTGGGCCATTGTACTCCATTGACATACACATGTATATTTTGATTTAATTTTGTACCATGACAATGTACATTTTGATGATATATGATATGATGATTCGATGCAATATGATGCAATGAAAATGACTTATATTATTGAAAATGATTCTATTTATGCATTATGGATGCCTTTACTTTCTATATGTGATGTAATGTAATGCAATGATGTTATATGATGGATGCATCTCTTTTTTAGTATCTTTCTATGTTAGTGTATGGATGCAATGCAAATGACTTATATTATGTCCTATGTGATGATGGAAATGTGACGTACTATGATGTATTATGGTTATATGTGATGATGCAAATGTGATGAGATGCTTTCTTTTTCGATATATTTTTTGTGATGATGCAAAATGCTATGATTTTGCGACTAATAGATCTATATTATGCCCCTAATGTATGATGATGAATTGCAATATTTTTCTCTTTTCATTATCTTTTACAATGCATTATATGGTGATGCATTTATATGATGCTTATGTCATGATGATCTTATGCAAATGATGCTTATATATGTTCTATGGATATTTGTGATGATGTTTATGATTAGATGCAAATGATGTTTTATATGATTTATGACTATGATGATGCAAATGAATGCAAATGTGTAAATGATGACATGCTTAGAATAACCAATCTATATTATACAACTGATGGAAATGTAATGTATGCAATATGATTTAATATTTCCTATATGATATGGTATGCAATATGCTGAGGGTTTGCGGATGTAGGATGGATGCATATATGATGATGTGTGATTAACTATCATGCTACCATGTTAGAGCGAAAAGAGGATAGAGGAAAGCAAGAGATTCCAACAAGACACGAGACAATGGTGATGATGATGATGATGATTTTCTTTCTGAGGAGTTGGGTTTTTAAAGAGCCAATTACCTTATGTTTGATTACACATGCAATATGATGCATCAATGTATAAAGAACAAGGATGGCGTTGCACCTAGTGTGATGGACTTTGACTCAATAATGAGATAGGAGTACTCCTATTCATACTTGGTCAATGGAACCTTATTTAAAATGCAGTTCAGATATTCTAAACATCTTAGACCAAATATAATAAGGAAATCCTTCTTATGTGGTCAACAAAACACCTAAAACACCTTCCCTACATCCAAACAAAGCACACATGACTGAGGTTATATTACAAGAATATCCAACAATCACAATAGATAAAAAGATAATGATTGTTGCCCCATTCCTTTCTCTCTAAATCCATTTGTTTGGGACATCATCGAGAGGTCCTCGAAATGAGTGAAAAAAGATAAGCCAAAAGACAAAGATGAAGTAAACCAACAAGCTAATGTTCTTCATACCACTAGCCAAGACTAAACTACGCTGATGCCTGATGTTGATGTCCATTGGAGGAAGGATGCATACTAAGACATGATGTTATCAGGTGATTCATTTGGGACTAACTGGATGATAAGCTATTGACACAAAGAGTTGACCAGCTTGTTTACCTACTAACCTAGACTTGAGACCTTGACATTTGAGTTTTCACTTTTAACCTGCTAGACTTGTTTCTGACTGTTTCACCAAAGATTGAGGGTGACAATCATTTATTATGAGTGATATTTATTGTGGGTGAAAGAGAGATGGGGATGGATGTATTTTTTGGGTTTTCCTAATGTTTTTGATGTTTTGAAATGTTTTAAGGCTGTTTTTTGGTATTTTTGAGATTTTTCAAATGTTTTGATTTTTGCATTTTCCAATGTTTTGGGATTTTCAGATATTTTGACCAAGAGACCAACCTAAAAACCTATCCTAGGGGCCTCGGGGGTAGATCAATAGATTATCATTGCCTATGTTATACATGCAGAGACCATGTAGTTCAACTGACACAGACTCAATTATTGATGAGATATAAACAGATGGACTACCAGTTTATTTTGACGGACTCCTAAAGGACTGACCCAAGTGTCTTGGGGGATGATCAAAGATCAACCTTGCCTACGTTCAAGGCTCAGAGATGACATAGTTTGACAAGACGACTCTATTTTTTGAATTTTTTTGACTTTTTGACCTATTTTTTGGACTTTTTTATGTTTTGAATATTTTTAGGATTTTGTGATTTTTTTATGTTTTTGGATTTTTTTATTTTCTGATTTCAAGAACATACAAGAATCTGATCTAATGAGAATATTCCCCCAGCATGAAGCAATATACTACTCTGATAAAGGAAAGACAAATTGACCCTAATAATGGGTTGAGTAGTACTAGGAGGGATCATGATACGAACACAGGACCAAGCTATGATGTAGATGTGGATGGGTGATGGATGGGGATATGCGATGTAATGGATGAATGATACGTAATGGATGGATGATGTAGAACAAGCCGTGGAGATCTCGGTGGATGGAAAGTGCTTATTTGCATAAGGTGCCTGTTTGCCAGGTTTTCACCAAGGTACTTTCCCAAAGTGCCACCAATGTGGTTTTCACTAGAGGATGATTTTTCTCTTTATTGTTTTTAATCCTTTTTCTATTTTTTTGGATTTTTTGCTTTTTTTATTTTTTTATTGTCACCAAGACACCTGTTTGTTAGGTTTTCATCAGGGTATCCATTTTTTCAAGATATTTTCTATTTTTTTTGTATTTTTGGTTATATACCTTGAAAGATTTAGGCATAAAACTTTTTGAGATGGGAGTTTTTTATGAGCTCCTGCAGAGGTTCCCCTTCGGGTGTTGATAACTGATATTCCCCTAACTTATAGTTTGTTGTGATGAAAAATGGTCCCAAACAGTTGGGTTCAAATTTACCTTGCTGTTTGGATTTGGGATGTTCTTCTGATTCTCCTTTAGCACCAATTCTCCTACCTGGAATGTCTGACTCATGATCTTCTTGTTATAGCTTAGCTTGAGTTGGTTTTGATAAACTTTTAAATGATTTAAAGCATCTATATGTCGCTCATCCAGTAGCTCTAGCTCATTCATTCTTGATACTTGGTATTCTTCGTCCATGATGAGGTTCTATAGTGATATTCTCAATGATGGGAGCTTGATCTCGATGGGTAATATGGATTCTAATCCGTAGACCAGGGACAATGGGGTGGCACCTATTGGTGTGTAGATGTTGGTTTGATAGGCCCAAAGGGTAGGATTTAGCTACATCTATTAGTCATGACCTGTATCATTA
Source organism: Sequoia sempervirens (assembly GCA_007258455.2). Lineage (NCBI taxonomy): Eukaryota > Viridiplantae > Streptophyta > Pinopsida > Cupressales > Cupressaceae > Sequoia > Sequoia sempervirens. The sequence continues at coordinate 156,097,968 of VDFB02256132.1, read as the reverse complement.
ACTATTTTCTTGAGGATCTTCAAAATGGTTTTATTGGTGGCTTCTACTTGGCCATTGCCATGGGGATAATATGGAGTGGAAAAGCAATGTTGTATTTTGAATATATCACATAGGTCACAAACATCCTGATTCTTGAAAGGTGTCCCATTATCTGAGATAATAGCTTGGGGGACACCATAGCGGCATATTAAATAGTTCAAGATAAACTTAGATATCTTCTTTCTAGTGATGTATGTCATGGGTATAACTTCCACCCACTTGGTGAAGTACTCAGTGGCAATAATCATAAACTTGTGGCCTCTGGATGAGCTGGGGGGTGATTTTTCCAATGAGATCGAGCCCCCACTACGAAAAGGGCCATGGTGTGACAATAGGATGGAGCTCTTGAGCTGGTGCATGGATGAGTTCCCCATGTTGCTAGCATTGTAGACACCTTTTGATGTAGCCATGTGCTTCTCTTTCGATAGTAGGCTAATATTACCCCGTCCTTAGCAATTTCTTGGCCAAGATCATTCTGCTTGAGTGTGAACCACAAATACCATTATCTACCTTAGTTAAAGTAGTCAAGGATTCTTCAATGTTTAGGCAACATAGAAAAGTTCCTTCTATGCTCCTATGGTAAAGGTTTTCTCCTAGGATGACAAACCAAGATGCTTTTTTGACAAAGGTTTTCTTAAGGTTTGAGGTTATGTCACCTGGGAGGACTCCTATTCTCAGATAAGTGTAAATGTCATGGTACCAAGGATCACTAGGACCAACAATTTCACACACAAATTCTTACTCTAGTACCTCGAATGCAAGCACAAGAAGATGCTCTACCATGAATTAATGCTTTGGGACATTGTGAGGGATATCCAATAGGGATCCAATTGTTGCCATGGCGTCTATCACTTTGTTGTCTGGTGTAGGTATCTTCTTGAATATGATCTCAATAAAGGACTCCTTAAGACTTTCCACCAATTTCTTGTATGGAGTTAGATTGTCATCCTTAGTCTGATACTCATCATTCAGTTGATTGATTATTAGATGTGAATCCCCATATACCTTAAGATCCATGATATGCCACTACACTGCTATTCTGAGTCCTATGGTTAAAGCCTCATATTCTGTGATATTTTTTGTGTAGGGAAATGCCAACTTGTAGGATCTTGGTATGTAGTCTCCTTGTGGAGTGATGAAAAAGACTCTAGTTCCTGATCCATGTTGTGTGTAGGAACCATCAAAGTATAACTTCCAGTGGTCTATTATGCTCAAGTTGAAGATGCATTCATCTAGGAACTCTAAAATTAGCAGATTCTCTGAATACATTGGTGCTTCTACCAGTTGGTTTGCAATAGCTTGTCCTTTGATGGCCTTCTGATCTATGTACTCAATGTCATACTCTAATAGGATCATGACCCACTTAGCCATCCTTCCTATGAGCATTGCTTTGGAAAGAAGATACTTGAGCGGGTCAATCTTGGCAATGAGTTTGATTTTTTGCATTAACATGTAGTGTCTAAACTTCTGTGAGGCAAACACCATTATGAGACAAGCCTTTTTTATGAAGGAATAATATAACTCATTCCCTACCATGGTCTGACTGATGTAGTAGATGGCCCTCTTTGTTCCATTTTCATCATGCTGAGCTAGGAGAGCACTGAGAGTTGTTGATGTTGCTGATATGTAGAGGATTAGAGGCTTTCCTTGGATTGGTGGCATAAGCACTGGAGGTGTGAGAAAATACTCTTTGATTTTGTTAAAGGCCTGATCGCACTTCTCATCCCATTTGTACACTACCCCCTTGTGGAGTAGGTGAGAATACATGATTGACTTGTCTGCTAGTTGAGCTATGAACTAGGGAATGGACTGGAGCCTACCTTGTAAGCCTCTCAACTATTTCAATGTCTTAGATTCCTCCATCTCAAGGATTGCTTTCACTTTATCTAGATCTATTTCAATTCCTCTCATAGAAAAAATATATCCCAACAGCTTCCCTGATTGTACGCCAAAGACACACTTCTTTGGATTAAGGTGTACCTTGTATTCCTCAAGTCTGTCAATGATGGCACTTAATGCTACTATGTGGTCTCTTCTCTTTCTAGATTTTTACAATATGTCATCGACATAATCTTCCACAATCTTATGGATCATGTCATGAAAGATTAAGGTCATGGCTCTCTGATATGTTGCTTTATTGTTCTTTAGGCCAAACGACATCATGTTCTAGCAATATTTCCCCCATGGACAAGTAAAATTTATTTTATGTTGATCTTCTTTGGCTATCATGATTTGGTTATACCTAGAGAATCCATCCATTAGTGAAAGAATCTCATGTCCCATGTTCATGTCTATGATCATATCAATGTTGGGAAGTGGGAAGTCATATTTGGGACATGCCTTGTTCAGGTCTCTAAAATTTGTGCATATACAGACGCCCCCATCTGGCTTTGAAATAAGAACCAAATTTGATACCCACTCTGGATAGTCGATTGGTCATATGAACCCTACATCAAGTAGCTTCTTCAATTCCATTTTGACTAACAAGGCTATCTGGGGATGCATTTTCTTGAGTTTCTATTTGATAGGATTTCTCCGGGGTAAACTACTAGATGGTGGACCACAATCTTTGGATCAATCCCAGGCATGTCAGCATAGATCCATACAAAGTTCACCTTTCTCTCCCTTAAGAAATTAGCTAGGAACTCATGTTCTTCTAACATCAATGGTTCAGCATAAAATGTGATATGCAGAGTTTCCTCTATTCCCAAGTTGACTGGGTTGCACTTTTTGGCTAAAATCACTAACTTTTCCTAATGTAGAGCACTGAGGGGAAGATTGAATCCTTCATCCTCGGGTGCCTTAGAGAGGTTTTCACCATTGGATGTGTCCTTTTTTTTTACTATTTTAGGGTCATAGAGTGCCATAGCATGGTTTTCACTCAACGACTAAGATTATTCTCAAGTTTTCACTTTTGTGAATAAAGGATTCAATCGTCTCCGCGTAGTAAGCTTGTGTATCCAGAATAATATCAATTCCAGCCTTGTGATCTCTGCATGGTACTATGTCTCATAGTCCCATGAATTCTTAGAGTTCCTCATCATTTTCGAAAGTATCTAGAACCGGTGGTCCTCATTGGTTGTAATCAATGAGTTGGGGATAGACTAGGTTGATTTCATGGGTTTGACTGGTTGACTCAAATGAAACAGTACTAATCATGAGGATAGAGGAATTCTCAAAAATTCTAGGTATGTCAGTTATGGTATCTTCCTCATCACTACTACTACAGATGTCAGTTATGTCAAATGTGAAGTTGTATATGACTCAGCCAATAGATATAGGCAAGCAAAGTTCAGTTGTTGTTGGTTGAGGGGTAGTCTTGACTACTTTAACTAGGGAACCTCATCCACGTATGGTTATACTCAAAGGGGTAAATCTGAGGCCAATATTTCTCATTCACATCTTAGGAATAATGGGTACTAGGAGCCCACTATCATTTTTCCCAAGTCTCTAGTTTCTGTCATAGCCCATTGTGAGCATCATTTGTAAGCCTTTATTGCTATCATCCATAGGTAGATCATCTATCGGTCTATTGTCTTGGTATAGAAGATGGGATGGGTCCTCCTTGATTAATTCTCACCTGAGATCTCCCCAACTTCTCAAGCTGGAAGATCTTGCTATGAATGTTTGGGATGAGGAAGCATCATTTGATTATGGTCATCCTCGTGACCTAGGAGATTGTGGTAACTCTCCTACCAAAAAAGTATTCTTTGGAATTGTATAGTGTCCACATCCATTTTCCTAGATAATGACCTTAATAACAGAGATGGCGTGGATGGCAGGGATGATGGGTATCTCAGTCACAGAAGTGGAGGTGAGAGTAGCTGGGTTAATGTATGGAGTTGATGGGACTTCAACATTTTTTGGCACTTGCGAGATTTTGTAATATTTTTCTTTTAGGTTCTTCCAGTAAGAGAAGGGTTTTGGATCACCATGGATAGTGACCTCTTGGCCTTGGTATGTGAACTTGACACATTGGTAGAAATTTGATGTTGTTGCTTGCATCCCATGGATCCATGGACGCCCCAGGAGAATGTTGTAAGGAAAATCGAGGTCAAGGACCTGAAAGGTAGCTTCCATAATTGATGTCCCTACTTGAATAGGGAGTTGAATAGTGCCCTGGTACAATCTTTCTTGATCGTCGTAAGCCCTGATTGTGATGCCTTTGTCTTTTTCAATGGAATCCTCTAAGATTCCCAAATTCTTTATGAGCTTGAGGGACAAACCGTTTAAACATGCACCTCCATCTACCAAGACCCTCTTGACTTTGTTCTTATACACCAGGACCTCTAGATGGAGTGCATGATTATGATATGGTTGAGTGGGAAAGTATTGATTGGAGAATGTGAGAATATTTTGGGTTATGATGTTTCCAACCATAGCTTGGAATTGTTCCACATTAAGATCTGCGAAGATGGTGGATGAAGCCAATGCTTCCTCAAAGATCCTTTTGTGGGCAGATGAAATCTTCAGCAACTCCATGATGGAGATATAAGTTGGGGTTCTTTTTAATTGGTCAACATTATAGCCACTAGAATGGATCATGGGCTAGAAGTGGGTGCTCTATTTGGTTGAGATGACCCTACGATGGTGATTTTTCTGCCTCTTGTGGTGACTCCACAATCAGCTTGGGCTCCTTTGATGGTGATAACAGTGCAATACTCATCTAGGGATGCGATGACATGGTCATATACATGATTCACACTTTTGAAGGTACCCTTCCCATTATCATTGTTATTATTCCCTTTGTTGTTATGATTGGGCATCAGATTCATCTAGATCTTGAAGATTTTGATTTCTCACTGGTTGTTCCACATTTATGATTTTATCATCAATGAGGTCTTGAATTAAATTTATTAACCTCATGCAACTAGAAATTGTGTGTCCCTTGATCTTTTTAAAATCACAAAGGTGATTTTCATTGTACCACGATGGTTTCACCAAGGGTTCTTGATAATTTTCACAAGTGGGGATTGTGATGAATTTTTCCTCCACTAGCCTCTTCATGATGGATTCAGCTAATTCCCCAAGGGCTGTGCACTTCTCCTTGGGGGAGTTTTTGTTTCGCTAGGGTGGCCCCTTTTGATCGTTCACATTGTTGATTATTTGATTGCTTGGTTGTTGAGTTACAGTATTAGCTTGACAATTGCTTTGTTTGTTGTTTTGGGGTTGTTGTTGGGGTGCAGGTGTGTTTTCTCAAGGAGCACTGATGAAAACTTTGGCATCAACAACACCATCATTGGTAATATTTTTGTTTTTCACCTAGGTGAAAGGTTTTTCATTATAGTTGGTGGATGGGTGATTGTTTTGCTATTCAGGATATGCAGGTGACCCCCCTTGTGCGATAAGAGCTCATTCAATGTTAAGCGCTTTGGAGATCAATTGGTCACATGTGGTGATACCTTGCACCTTAAGATGGAATGCCAAGGCTCCTTCGAGATTTGGAGATGATGGTGGAAACTTATTGTTCTTCAAGCATGGCACATTTTCTCTTATTGGCCTTGGATCACCATCATTGTAGGAAGGAAGCAAATGATTCATTCTCACCTTGTTTCAAAATTGATAGTTCCTCTAGAATGACATCCATACCGATATTGAATGCGTATTTTTTTATGAATGTGTCTATTATCTCTTGGAAATTTTTGATGCCAAGAGGAGGGCAAGAGAACCACTCCATGGCTTGGCCTGCCAAACTTCTAGGAAATAGCCACATCAGATATCTATCGTCATATGTGACTTCCATGCAATGCACTTGGAATTCCCTAATGTGATCTTCAGGGTTTCCTATCCCATGGTATTTATCAAATTTGGGGATCTCAAATCCCTTTGGGAATGGTTTCATTGCAAGACTCCTGTCAAATAGACAGGGACACAAGTTGCTAGGTGTTTTTTTGGTTTTCCTTGACTGAAGGTCAAGCGCTTGTTGCTAGAGCAACTTGATTTGTGTTATTACATCATCTTGTGGATCAGGGTGTGGTATGAAGTTGTTTTGTGGTGGTTCAATTGTCAGCAAGATGGGTGGATTGGTTGGTGCTTGCATATTTTTTTGCACCAAGTATGCTTGTAATTGTTGTTGTACCAACAATTCTTTTTGTTGGTCTTGTTACTATTGCACTAATAATTCCTATTGTTGAGCTTCTTGTTGTTGTTGTACCAACAACGCTTGTTGTTGGGCTTCTAGTCAGGTTGCTTCTTGCTACTCTTAGTATTGTTTCAGCACTTGCTGGTACACTTTTTGTTGGGCTACTTGTTTTTTCCTGAGGTATTGTGCTTCTTCTTGTGCTTATGATTGAGCTTGTGCTTGTGCTTGTGCTTTTTAAGCTTGGTATTGGGCTCGAGCTTGCACTTGTTTCTAAGCCTTGGCTTGTTTTTTTTGGATAGCTTGTGCAATCTATGCAGCTTGTGTAGCCTACGTGGCTTGAGCAGCTTGAGCGGCTTGAGTGGCTTGAGCGGCTTAAGCAGCTTGCACTGCTTCGGTGGCTTGTTGTGTAGCTAATTGTGTTTGCACTTGTTGAGCAACTAATTGTGTAGCTTGTCGGTTTTGGATTTGTTGGAGTACCTTTTGATAGGTAGCTTGTTGAGCAGCTTATAATACAATGTTGTATTGGTTTGATATGTTTGTGTTTGGTGGAAATGGTGGTGGAGGTGGTGGCAGATTCATAATGGTGCTCTTTGTTGTGGTGATGAGAGGCACCATTGTATTAATGATTGGGATTTGGGTGGTGGAAGGTGCAGTGATCGATATACTTGGTCCTTGAGAGACCATGTTTTGAGATATTTGAGGGATGGTTGATGATGTTATGGTGGCTTGCATTACTTGGATGGTTGCCATATGTTGTTGCAATATTGATGGCAATATGGGAGGATTCAATATGATGCTTTGATTGATGATCATGGGATTGCTTTGAATGAGTGGTAGAAATGGAGGTAATCCCAAACTAAGAGGTGATTTTGATGTTGGCGGCAAGGGTGGAAGTGGTGAAAAAGAGAGTGGCATACTCCCTTGGGGAAATGATGAAGATAAAGGGTCAAAGATGCCCCCTGGTCCAAATAAGTCACCTTCTTCTTGTGAGGTCATAGGGAGAGAAGTCTGAGGTGTTGTGTGAAATGATGATGATGGGTCATTGGGATCATGAAAGGTGAGGGGGACATATGGATGTAATGGATTTTGGGGGATGGGTTTCCCCAAGATGGTGTTTGCATCCAAATCTTGATTATTCACAAGGGGGTTTATTTGTAGGGCATTGAGAAATGTGCTTCCCATGTTAACAATCAGTTGAGTTGGAGAAATGGATGATGTAATTTGTGGAATGGTTTGGGTGATGTTTTTAATTGGGGGTGTGGATGTGATTTGGGGCATGAATGTATGCCATAGAAAAATGGCCCCTTGTCATTTTTATGGCATTTTAGGTCTTGCTTCATGGTGTTGAATCTGTGTTTCTCTAATTCTATGTTGTATCATGGCTTTAACATGCTTATTTAGGTACTAAAACTCAAAGAACAATGTCTTGTGAAGGTGTTGTGAAGTGTTGTAAGACATTTCTATATTCTTTTAGACTCTATTTAATACAATTTACCTAAAAAACACCATTTTACCAATCAACAAGTCCTATATTGAAGTGTTGTAAAGTCTTGTAACAAGCCTTCATTCTTTTCTAGGCACATCTCCTTATTTACACCTTTCTCATGCTTTATTTTGTCTCTTTATTCCCTCATATGCTTAATTAAGTGTATTTTTGCATATTATCCCGACAAACAACATTAAACATAACATTATTTTTGACACTTGGTTTTAAGTCCTAGGTGGGACCCATTCGTCATGGGTGTCGAATGAGTCCCCCTTGGCCCAAAATTCAAAATATTTTAAATTTCATTTCGTGATTTTATTCAAAATTACTTGATGTCAGCCTATGATGAGGTATGAATGGATCGTAAGGCACAAAAATTGTATAAATAGGTGTTTTTCATCTCATTTTAACACCCAATTCATCAAATTCACTTATCCACATATACATTCAAGCATTCAAGCATCCTACATCATCAATTGTAGCAACTGTTGAAGCACTTTGAAGCAACCACTGCTATTACTTCAGACTTACAAGATCAAGGATTTGCTGAGTTAATAGCATTTGCATGTTGTTCATTTATCATTTCCTTTGCATTTCATTGATTTCTATTGGGTTTGATTACCAAAATGGGGTTTGACCAAGGGAAAACCCTATTTGCTAACCCTCCAACATTTTTCCCCTTTGCATATGTCTTTGCAATCTTTGTTTTGCAGATTTGATAGGTTTTAAGGTGTTGAAAAGTGAAAATCAAGTCAACTAGGCTCTTCGACTCAACATATCACTATTTCAAGCTTATTGAGTATTTTATGTCCGTTTTCTACATAACTGACTCTGGCAACCTGACATTCAGACATTCCCAAATCTGGTTTTGTAGAGTTTCTATCTGATTTGCTATAAATCATGGACTAATTTTCCACCCTTGGAAAATGAGTCCCACCTAAGACCTAAAAATCTGTATTTTGTCAGATCTTGAATCTTAACTGTCAGAAATTAGTTCCCCACACTTTTTCATCAATAGGAGGACTGATTTGCCACCTTGGGAAAATAAGTCCCACTATGAAAAACCAGTAAAATTCATCAACATTCTGGACACTCCAGAAAACTCATATTTCATCCAAGTGCACTCTGATTTCATCCATTTCTTTTTATTCTACATATTTCTTTCAATTTCTCCATTTTCATAGTAGTTTGCATATCATAATATGTTTTCAAACATAGTTTAAATTACACTTTTTCATTCATTTTAGATCATTTTAATCAGTCAATTTCATTTAGTTAAGTTCATTTACATTATATTATATAACATACATCTTAATCTGAGTGTTACATAAGCATTTTGGGACATAAATCTCTCTCTTTCTACGTGAAAAATTTTAGGAAGAGAGCAAGCATTCTTGGGTCCCAAAATTTGTCATAGGATGAAATTGGAGGCATGACCCCAAAAGGTGATTCCACAATGGTGCTCACATTGAAATCAGAAGGGATTTTAGCCACTTGTTTTGCTAATTCAACCATGTAAATTGTGAGGGATGGAGCTTCATCATGATGTTGACAATTCTATGATTTTCGGGATTTTGGACCATTTCGATGATCTCGTCTTGTGTCATTCCAAAGGAATTATTGGTGATGTCCTCTACATGACCTTCCTCTTGAGGATTTTGTGATGATGAAGGAGTATTAGTTAGGATATTTTCAGATCCAATAGGATTCATTTCAGAACTAGTTTGACTTAGGTCGCTTGAAGTTGATGTTTCTTTATTGGCTTCCAGGCTTCCATGTTCTTCTTGTATTGAGATCTAGTTTGAACCATAAAATGAGGTTCAAAATAGAATATCTAGGATGTTTAAGGATCAAAGGTGTGATGGTGAAATGTGTAAAAGATGGATAATATGGATTATTGAACTCTTAGAAGATCTTGAGGGGATGCTAGACTTTTGGAACTTTTTTGGATTCTTGGATTTGTTTTGGATTTTGATTTGACCTTGATTTGGTTTTGTATTGTTTTTATTTTGGATAATGAACAAATAGATCAAAAGATGTTGAATGTTATCTATGGGATGGACTTGCTCACAAGATGATAATTTGACTAAGTGTAGGGAGAAGGATGCATCTACCCACACCTAACCAAACAAGATGATTTGATGAAAATTTAACTAAGCATATGAAGAAGGATGCATCTACATATACCTAGCTAAAAAAGATAATTTTTTGATAATAATTTAAATAAGCATATGGAGAAGGATGCATCTACATATACCTAGCTAAACAAGATGATTTCATGTTAATTCAACTAATCATATGGAGAAGGATACATCTACATATACCTAGATAAACAAGATTATTTTTGATGTTTTGATTCAAGGATTCAAGGATTTTGATTCATGGATTTTCCAAAAAGTCTAGCACGAAGAATGATTTCAAGATTTTCAAGAGTTGTTGGTGAGACGAGTTTGGTTGACATTTGAAAGATGGATGAAGGTTTTGATTTGATCCTATGTGTACCTAAAAATACTCTTGTTTACAAGACCTCAGTTTTCAATAACACACTTTCCTCTAAACAAGATGCTCAAATTCCTGAAAATGATTTGGATTTTGACAATAATAGAATGAGTACAAGTTGGGATTGTTTCTTGAAGATCTTCTATAAAAGTTGGAAAGAAATATTTGTTTGAATTCAAAGAGCGTTGAGAGACGCTTTTGATGATCTTTTTGACTAAGAGCTTTTGACTTTGGTTTCTAGATTTTGATCTTGTGTGAAATCATTTGAGACACATGTGTAGGGTTCAATTGTTCTTAGCTTTGCTTAGTGATTTATTTTTACCACAAATAATTCTTGATTAATTTTCTTCAAACTAAATGTCTAATGTCCTAATTTCTTATCATCCCACAAAGTGTGTTATGTGGAAATCAAGGAAGTTAAGGAAAAAGTTTCCTATTGTTGACTTTAGTAAGAAAATTGAGATATAAATTAAAATGTTTAGAAACCTCTACAGATAGAATCCCTAGGGCAAGCAATAACACTTGAATTTTGTCAAATATATTTGCTTCCTAAAGGGTTTGGAGTTTTATGATAATGTTGAATGTTTGTTTTTTCCAATGTTTATGAACAAGCAAAGTGTTTTGTTTCTAACAACATGCACAAATCCTATGGCTATGAAGGACTATATTTGTTGAATCCCCACTTGGACAAGTCCAGCTATGCCTACTTTTAGCGAATGGTTAGATGCTTGACCCCATTGGCTCCCCTCCACAACACTCACTTATACGAGGCAGCCAAGCATCAATACCCATGAAACTCCCATGGAATACTTTCCATCCTTACTAAAAGCCGTAAAAGTGTGGGGTGGCTTCAAAACGACCGTTCATGGGGAACCATCCATGAGGGGTGGTTAGATCAAGGATTTTGGCCTTTTCTAAACAAGGGTTTTAATGTGTGAATTTTTTTCATGGGGAACCATCCATGAGGTGAGAAACCATTGCTTCCCTTCTCGTCAGAATAATCCTCATGATATTGGCCTTTTTTCTAATACCCACACTTATATCCCAGGTGGAAGTCACTTGGCTTTAGTGTGTTCCTGGTTGGGTCGTTCCCTTGGGTGATTACTTTTTCCCACAAGGTAGGCCCTCTAAGATAAAAAAAGCAAGAAAACATATATGTAGTTTGATCGATCTTTGTTGAGAAACAAAGAGAGAACACACGCAATATGTTCCACTCACACTCGCAAGTTGTGTCCAATTTTTAATCCCAAATGGAATGTGGAGGTAATCACTTTACACAACTTAAGATTACCAAAAATCCTTTTGGTTCTCAAGGTCACCATGAGGTGCGAGATAATCGCATACATCTTTTCGGTTGTATTACATTGGGTAAGTGATTACAAGAAAAAGAATCACATGTTCATTTTATCTTTTCAAATAAAAAGTGACTTCTTTTTAACCACCAAAGGAAGTGTGATATTTTTATTGTTCAATTGTTAACCATAAACAAAATATAGTGGATTTTCCTAAAGTTCTTTTTTAGCCCTTTGTAGCAAAAAATGAAAAGATTTTGTAGTGTTCTTTTTAGAGCCTAAAATAAATTCAATATATCCTAAGATCATGAAAGATAACAAATCCTTAAGAGAAATTATGAGTTCTCCAAAAGTGTTAAACAAACATAAAAGTGTTCAAAAACACTTGATATAATGAGATGGTGATGTTATTATGAACCTTCAACATTTTTTTCCCCTTCACCTTTGATTAAGCCAACCTACAAAAACTGATTAGAACTATAAAAAAGAGATTAGAAAATTAGTTAGTAGCCCAAAATAACCAAAATAGAAAAAGAACATGTCAAAAAAATTAAAATTTGACTTTTTACTCCACCCCAGTGGCACAACCTGCATATGCAGCATTATCTGAAGAACTCTAAAATGGTTTATAGCACCAATAAATCTACATGTGGTGCTCTACAGCAAAACAAATAGCGTGATGGTGGCATAGTTTAGAGTTTGAAGATCCCAGTGCCAAAAAACTAGACCAGCATCGCAGTTTAGAAATTTGAATTTTTGGGTGGGAATGTGGCAACGACAGAGTTTGGAATTTGTAGTGTCATTGTATGGCACCACTAGAGTGATACTGGTTCTACATGGAGCCGCTATACTGATAGTGGCACAGTTCCCTGTAGACACCAAAAAATACATAAAATCATGAAATTTTGTGAGAAAACATGATTAGAACTTGAGATTTTCCCTCCTTCTAGTGCCAAATATAGAACCCCAATTCTAAACCTACACAAACACAAGAAGAAAACACAATATTAGATCAAATGCAAGTGAAAATCAAGATTCCCCATGAAATCCATTTAAATTGCAAAGAACAAGAAATGAGATGAAGAACATAAACAAAAGCTATCAAATCCTATTCAATGTAAAGCAAACTCTTCATCCCATGGGGAAATTGGTGCCAATTTGATGTAAAAATTGGCCCTTTCGCAACTCCTATGATGCAGTGTTGATGAGTGATCCACTTTGTTGAAGATTCAATTGAGCTCCATGATGAAAAATCTGCAAAACCTAGCTAAGACCTTGATAAAATTGATGGAAATAGATATACTTGAGGATGAAATTGAGTGTAGTAGACTTGCTCAAATTGTGGATGATCAAAATGAGGAGAGAAGCTGGTGCAGGAGCACCTGGGAAACACTCAGTTTTCAAGAAGTCTAGAATGAAGTTTTATTTTGTTGTGTTATTTTGAGGTCATGTTGACCATTTAGTTAGCATTTGAGGTTTATGAATAAGTATTGATCTGTTGTGATCAGTAGAATATGAAGTGAAGAGGATGGATGGGTTTAGGAACTAAACTTACTTAGGTTACTAACAATTGGCAAGAATTGGAAAACACTGTGGGTTTTACAAATCTTACTTTTAGGTCTTGAATAAGTCTGAGCAAGGAAGATAACTGATTGAGGGACCTTATTTAAGGTGAGCCTCGACCTGAAAGTGGGGTTGGAAGTCTTGTTTTTGTGTAAACACTTAGTGGATTGAAAGAAAACAACACTTTTATGTATCATTTTTCTTATTTATGTATGAAAGTAGGGTTTAAATGGATTGAATCTGTTATTGTTTTGCATGTAGGATGTAGTGTTGATAGAATACAAGTTGTGTGTGCCATTTTCTAGTCTTTTTGATTTGTTTCCATTCATAGTTTGTAAATAGTTCACTTTTACTCTATTGCTGGTCTGAACCAGACAGTTTTGAAGAGATGGAGCTCTAGACCATGTTTCCCCTGTACCTGGTGTATGGGTTCTTGGAAATAGAGGCTAGTCTCCATGTTTGTACATAAGGTATAGGTAGGAGTCCTTAGGAGTCAGGAATCCTTGGCAAGAGGCTGTTCCTAGGTGAGCTTGGCAGTGCCCGGTTAGGACAGTCAAAGAGTGCAGAGTACTAAGGTTGCAAGGGTGTCAATCTCCTAGTGAACCACAATGTGGAGAGGATGTGGATTGCCTTGCAGAGGCTTGGTAACAAGAAGGAGGCTTAACACAAAATAGGAGGTGACAAACAAACTGACTAGTCACAAGGAGGTTAAAAACTGGCTTAAAACAAGCCTAAATTTGCTAAGGGTTGGAGTAGTGTACGGATAGTGGAGGCTTCAAACCCCAAAAATATTCAATGTGTGGGCAAGGGTACCACGAATCCCAAGAAAATATTTGTGTTCATTTGGAGAATTTGGGCACACTCCATTTTTCTTAGGTTAGGAGGCCTAATTGGGGCTCTAGGACTTGTAGCCTTTTCTAACCCTAGGAGAGGGTTTGGTGGAAGCGATGGAGAATTGGAATCTTGTGATTGATCAAGAACCCTAATAAGTTTCTATGAAGCTTTTTACTACATCTCTACACCCATGCAAGAACCTAATGGGATGTTGGGAGTAATTGGCCTTTAGGGAAGAGTGAGGGTCAAGGGTGAGATAGTGGCAAGGCACCAAGATTGGCTTGGTAGAATAGAAGAGTGATGATAGTAGGGTTGACCAATAGGACCACAGGAACCTATACCTGAGATAGGACCTAAAGGTCAAGGTGGAAGAGTCACCTAGGAGTTCTTGAGAACAAGGACCCAGAGCATGGGACAATGAGTGTTCCATCCAACCCTACTCTATCATATTGGTATCAGAGCAAGTTAAAGATTTGGGAAGAATCTTGTATGTCAGACCTTGAATCTAGTGGTTCTACCATCATGGTGACAAATGTTGAATTGGCCAAGATGGTCGAAGAACAAGAGGAAGACAATAAACTGTTAAAAGAAAGAATAGACCAACTTGAGAAAGTATAGAATAATGTGCAGTTGGAAGGAAGGGTACCAAAGAAAGAAGAGGTTGTAGAGGAAGACAAGATCCCTGAACCTGACCTTGTTTTGGAAGAAGAGCTTTTCTTGAAGGCATTAAAGGCTTTGAGTGGAAAAGGACTTGAAGGCATACCACTGTTTAGTGGAAAAATGGAAGCTGATTTAGTTGTGGATTAGATAGAGGGAATGGAAAACCATTTTGAGTGTGATGGGGTCATAGAAGCACAGAAGGTAAAGGTGGAAAAATCAAGGTTAAGAGGTTCTACCTTGACATGGTGGAAATTCATTCAGACAAAGAGGGAAAAGGAAGGGAAATAGCCTATTTCAACTTGGAAAGGAATGGTTGCCAAAGTGAGGGAAGCATACATGCCAGATGATTATGAGATTCAGTTACACAAGAAGAGACAAAGCCTAAGGAAGAAAGACCAAGATGTTAATACCTACACAGAGGAGTTCCAAAAACTTTGTATGAGGTCTAATGTTTTAGAAGATGAAAGTCTCAAGGTGGCTAGATATCTTAATGGCTTGAAATGGAACATTCAAGAGGAGATGGCTCTTTTAAGTCCTGAGACAGTACATCAATGTTACCAATCAGCTATCAAGATTCAGGAAAGAAACAAGAGGAAGCAAGACCAAGCTTCTAAGGCTAGAGGCAAAGGCAGAGATCAAAGAGATCAAAGAGGACAGCGAGGTGGCTACCAAGGTAGAGGAACTGAGCAAAGAAACCATGGAGAGTCTAAACTCATAGAGCATGGTGGTGAAACATCTTCTAGAGAAGGATATAACAGAGGCAGAGGTCCTCAAGGAGGTTCAAACAGAGGAAGAGAAGCAAGCAGAAGTAGTACATACTTTGCCAATATGAAATGTTATAACTATGGTCAAGTTGGACACATAGCTTATAGGTGTCCAGAGAAAGCATCTTCATCCAACAATGAGAAGAGAGTGGCTTATGCACAAGAGGACACCATGAGTCCTAGGTCACCTGAGGTCAGTCACATTGAATCTGAGATGGGAGAGAATATGATGTTTAGAAGAGTGTTGATCAGACAACCGGTCAAGGAAGAACCAAAACAAAGAAGAGCTCTATTTAGAGTGAAGTGCAAGATACTTGGTAAAGTATGCAAGGTCATTGTAGATTCAGGTTCAACAAACAATATCATCTCAGAAGTAGTAATGAAACTAAAAATGAAAAAGGTACCCCACACTAACCCCTACAAGGTAACATGGCTCAACAAAGGGCAGAGTGTTCTAGTGAATGAGCAAGTAATGGTGGATTTTTCCATTGGAGGGTATAAGGATAAGTTAGTTTGTTATGTTTTACCCATGGATGCATGCCATCTACTATTAGGCGGACCATGGCAGTATGACAGAAGTGCCATGTATGATGGGAAAGAGAATAGCATTTCCTTTGAGAAGGATGGGAAGACTTTCAAGTTGTAGTCACTGTTAGAAGAAGAAGAGGGATAGTCAAAGACACCAAGTGTCATGTTGAGTAGTGGGAAGGAGTTCCTTAACAACCTACATCAAGGGGGTAAAGGATATGTGGTTATGTTACAACCTAAAGAAGAAGAGAAGGTTGAAAAGACAGTCATACCTGGAGCAGTCCTAAAGTTGTTTGATCAATTCAAGGACATTGTAAGTGATGGTGCACCTGCAAATCTACCACCAAAGAGAGCCATAAGTCATCAAATTGAAATCATACCAAGAGCCTCATTTCCTAACAAAGCAGCTTATAAACTTACACCAGATCAGAATCTAGAGGTAGCTAGATAAGTGCAAGAGTTGTTGGATCAAGGATTGATTCAAAAGAGCATCAGCCCATGTGCAGTACCGGTGGTCTTGGCAACCAAGAAGGGAGGTAAATGGAGATTATGCACTAATTCTAGAGCAATAAATAGGATCACCATTAGGTATAGGTTCCCTATTCCTAGAATTGAAGACTTAATGGATTGTCTTGGAGGAGCTCAATACTACACAAAGTTGGATCTCAAGAGTGGATACCATCAGATCAGAATTAAGGATGGTGATGAGTGGAAGATAGCTTTTAAGACAAATGATGGGTTATATGAATGGAGAGTGAAGCCATTTGGTCTCTCCAATGCCCCTAGCACATTCATGAGGCTCATGAATGAAGTACTTAAAGACTTTATAGGGATATTTGTGGTGGTATACCTTGATGACATCCTCATATTCAGCAAGGCAGCAGAAGAGCATTTAAAACATGTCGAGTTGGTTCTTAGAAGGTTGCAAGAGGAGAAGTTGGCAATCAATCTAGAGAAGTGTGAGTTCTTTAAACCAGAGGTTGTATATTTGGGTTTTGTAGTGTCCAAATGATCATTGAAGATGGATCCAAGTAAGGTGGAAGCCATCCTAAACTAGCCTACACCAACCACAGGGACTGAGGTAAGAAATTTCCATGGTTTGGCTCAATTTTATAGAAAATTCATAAGAACCTTTAGTGGTATATGTGCACCAATCCTAGATACAATCAAGGGTGGTTTAAAAACTAAGTTTGTGTGGACTCAAGAAGCTGAGAAAGGGTTTGAGAAACTAAAACAAGAGGTGGCAACTCAACCAATTCTCTTATTACCTAGTTTTGACAAATTGTTCACTATTGAATGTGATGCAAGTGGAGTGGTAGTAGGAGGAGTGCTAAGTCAAGAGGGCAGGCCTATAGCCTTCTTTAGTGAGAATCTTAATGAATCAAAGAAGAGGTATTCAACTTATGACTTAGAACTTTATGCTATGGTTTAGTCACTTAGGAAGTGGAGGCATTACCTTCTACCTAAGGAATTTGTAGTCTTTACTGACAATCAAGCACTTAGCTATATGAATACCCAAGAGAAGTTGAGCAATAGACACTTGAAGTGGATGGAATACATCCAAGCTTTTACCTTCACCATCAAGCACAAGAAGGGACAGCTAAACAAAGTAGCAGATGCATTGAGTAGGAGGTTGTTAACAGTGCAAGAGATACAAGTGAAGAGCATAGGGATTGACAGTTTTAAAGATCTCTATGGGGAAGATGAAGACTTCTCAGAGGTCTATAAGGTATGTTCTAACTTTGAGAACCATTTCCATAGCCAATACTCAAAGTATACATTGCAAAGTGGGTTATTGTTTAAAGGAAATCAGTTATGTGTTCCAAGAGGGTCAATGAGGGAAAATCTCATTTAGGAAAAGCATAATGGAAGTCTTAGTGGACATTTTGGCATCAACAAGACTTTAGAACTAGTGCAAAGATTCTATTACTGGCCTAAGTTGACAAGAGATGTTAGAAAGTATATGGAACAATGTGTTGTGTGTATGAAAGCTAAGGGAGGAGCTAGTAATGCTGGTCTATATCAACCCCTACCCATTCCTAACATACCATGGGAGTGTGTAAGCATGGATTTTGTGGTAGGCCTTCCTAAGACCAAGACTGGTTTTGACAGTGTCTATGTAGTAGTGGACAGATTTAGCAAAATGAGTCATTTTATCCCTTGCAAAACTACTCATGATGCTAGTAACATAGCTCATCTCTTCTTCAAGGAAGTTGTAAGGATCCATGGATTGCCTTTGAGCATTGTTTCAGACAGGGATGTGAAGTTCATGAGTCACTTTTGGAAGAATCTATGAAGTAGATTGGGTACCAACCTATCATTTGGATCAACTTACCATCCTCAGACCAATGGTCAAACAGAGGTGGATAACAGGGTGTTAGGTAACCTTCTAAGGTGCCTAACTAAGGAGTATGGACAGACATGGGATATGGTTATCTCACAAGCTGAGTATGCTTACAATGATAGTGTGAACCAAACCACAGGTAAGAGTCCTTTTGAAGTTGTGTATGGGATGCACCCAAGAGGCATATGTGAGCTCAGAGATCTTGGAGCTATGGAACATACAAGTGGACATGCAGAGGATTTCAGTCAAACCATGAAAGAGATTCAGGAGTAGGTGAAGAAGACAATCATCGAGGCTACACAAAAGTTGAAGGAGAAGGTAGATCTATCAAGGAAGGATGTGCAATTTGCAGTAGGAGATTATGTCATGGTTCACCTCAACAAATCTAGGTTGCAAATGAAAAGAGTGGGACCATGCAAAGTGTTAGCCAAGTATGGGAAAAATGCATACAAGGTGGAGTTACCAGCAGATCTAGGGATTTCACCAGTGTTCAACATTGCTAATTTTATCAGATATAAGGGAACAGTCAGTAACTCAGATCAAGAAAGTAGGGAGATCTTAGAGGATGTAAGCAACATAGCCTTACATACTCCAGACAAGCTACAAGCAGAGAGAATCCTGGAGTCAAGAGTGAAGAAATCTACTAGGCACAAGGTGTATATGGAGCATCTTGTCAAATGGAAGAACATGAATCTTAGGCTACTTGGGTAGATGAAGCTGAGTTCAAGAAGTAGGGCATTGATGAATCACTTCTCTCTCCTCACATTCCTTAGTGTTTGTGTAGGGAGGGGGAGAATGGTGCAGGAGCACCTGGGAAATACTAGGTTTTCAAGAAGTCTAGAATGAAGTTTTATTTTGTTGTGTTATTTTGAGGTCATGTTGACCATTTAGTTAGCATTTTAGGTTTATGAATAAGTCTTTATCTATTGTGATCAGTAGAATATGAAGTGAAGAGGATGGATGGGTTTAGGAACTAAACTTGCTTAGGTTACTAACAATTGGCAAGAATTGGAAAACACAATGGCTTTTACAACTCTTACTTTTAGGTCTTGAATAAGTCTGACCAAGGAAGATAACTGATTGAGGGACCTTATTTAAGGTGAGCCTCGACCTGAGATTGGGGTTGGAAGTCTTGTTTTTGTGTAAACACTTAGTGGATTGAAAGAAAACAACACTTTTGTGTATCATTTTTTTGATTTCTGTCTAAAAGTAGGGTTTTAATAGATTGAATATGTTACTGTTTTGTGTGTAGGATGTAGTGTTGATAGAATACAAGTTGTGTGTGCCATTTTCTAGTCTTTTTTATTCAAATCCATTCATAGTTTGTAAATAGTTCACTTTTACTCTATTGCTGGTCTGAACCAGATAGTTTTGAAGAGATGGAGCTCTAGAGTGTGTTTCCCCTATACCTGGTGTATGGGTTCTTGGAAACATAGGCTAGGCTCATGTTTGTACATAAGGTAGAGGTAGGAGTCCTTAGGAGTCAGGAATCCTTGGCAAGAGACTATTCCTAGGTGAGCTTGGCAGTGCCCAGTTAGGACAGTCAAAGAGTGCAGAGCACTAAGGTTGCAGGGGTGCCAGTCTCTTGGTGAACCATGGTGTGGAGAGGATGTGGATTTCCTTGCAGAGGCTTGGTAACAAGAAGGAGGCTTAACACAAACTGGGAGGTGGCAAACAAACTGACTGATCACAAGGAGGTCAGAAACTGGCTTAAAACAAGCCTAAATTTGCTAAGGGTTGAAGCAGTGTACAGATAGTGGAGGCTCCAAACCCCAAAAATATTCAAGGTGTGGGCAAGGGTACCACAAATCCCAAGAAAATATTTGGGTTCATTTGGAGAATTTGGGCACACTCTCCATTTTTCTCGCATTAGGAGGCCTAATTGGGGCTCTAGGACTTGTAGCCTTTTCTAACCCTAGGAGAGGGTTTGGTGGAAGCGATGGAGAATTGGAGTCTTGTGATTGATCAAGAACCCTAATAAGTTGCTATGAAGCTTTTTACTATGTCTCTACCCCCCTACAATAACCTAACGGGATGTTAGGAGTAATTGGCCTTTAGGGAAGAGTAAGGGTCAAGGGTGAGATAGTGGCAAGGCACCAAGATTGGCTTGGTAGAATGGAAGAGTGATGATAGCAGGGTTGACCAGTAGGACCAGGGGAACCTATACCTAAGATAGGACCTAAAGGTCAAGGTGGAAGAGTCACCTAGGAGTTCTTGAGAACAAGGACCCAAAGCATGGGACAATGAGTGTTCCATCCAACCCTACCCTATCAGAAGCCTCTTATTTATAGAAAGAAAATATAGAAGAATGCCCAAAATGAAGCAATGTGGGATCATTCAATATCCAATAGGAAAGTGCCACTTGTCAAGATGTGAATGAGAAAAGGATGTGCACATTTTGATGAATGTGCCCATAAATGCAATTAGATGGAATTTCAAAATAGTGATATGACACATTTGAGGGGGATGAAAATGAATTAAATTCCACTTGGCTCAATGAACAAGGACATGAAAGAGCAAATGAATGTCTTGTTGGAAGGACAAATTCCACTTGGAGGGATTTCAAATTTAAAGGAATATTCCTCTAAAGATGCCAAGTTGAGAGAAAATAGGGATCTAATAAATTAATTAAATGTATTTTCAAATGCAAGTGGAAAAAGGCAGAGGATGGGACATGAATTAGGATTAGCATTAATCAGGATTTGATTAATTAAGATGATGTTAGGTGATTTGACAATTTTCACTTAGATTTTAGGATTTAAATAAATCAAAGTTGAGAGGAAAATGATTTAGACTTAGTTAAATAAAGATTTTGATTTATTTAACTAAAGGGGATAATGTTAGATTAAACCAAATAAGGTTCTATTTATTTAATTTAATAAGATGAATTTAGAGATTTAATCAAATAAAATGAATTATTTAATTAAATAGAGATCAGAGGCTTAATTAAATAACATTGATTTATTTAATTAAGAGAGGAAAATTGATGAATTTAATCAAATAAGGGTATTTGATTAAATGGTTAGAAAGAGGGACGATTTAGGAAAAAGCAGTGTTAGTTAAATCAAGATTAGGTGTGTAATGTTAATCAGTACTTTTTACGTGTCTACACACATAGACATGATGGATGAAGGTATCAATAACCAAGATGGTTTTGTATCTAGTGCAATGGAATTTGACTCTACAAACAAATAGGATAATCGTTCACAACTTGACATGTGGAAACCTCGTCGAAATGTAGTTTAGAAGTTGAGAACATTTCGGACCAAAGCATATGCAATGGTCAACAACCTATTCAAAACGACCTCCCTACACACACAACTAAGCAAGTATTCGCTAAAGTTATTTTACAATAACATTCGACAAGCACAGGAAAAATAAGATAATGATCGATTCCCATTTCTTTCTCTCTAAATCATTTTGATAGACATAATCGAGAGGTCCTTAGAATAGATCAAAAAGATAAATCAGAAGACAAGATCAAAACAAGCAATCAATGTTATCTATATCTCTTGCCAAAAAATGTGTTTTGGGGATAAATATCCAAAGTGATTTCCAAAGATGATGCCCATTGTAGGAAGGATGCATCCTAGGACATGTTAGTGTATGGTGGAAAGTTGATAAGTTGTTTGAAAGGCCATTGATATAAGGTTTGATTAACAAGTTTGATAATGATCAAGGGTTTGACTTTTGTGTTGCGTTTAAAGGTTCTACTTTTGTTATTTGTTGTATTTGTTTTATGTTTGTGTTACCAAAGGGTGAGTGTGATGGTCGATTTATTATGGATGGAAGTTTATTGTGGGTGAAAGCAAAATGGGATGGGTGGTTTTGGAGTTTTTTGGAATATTTCAATGTTTTTGGTATTTTGCAATATTTTTGAGGTTGTTTTTGGTCTTTTCGAATGTTTATGTGAATGTTTATGATTTTAAGGTTATGTGAGGTTGTATAGGGATTTTTTTTGGTATTTTTGAATGTTTATGTGAATTTTTATGTTTTTAAGGTTATGGAAGGTTGTTTAAGGTTTTCTAAGTTTTCAAATGTTTTTGGTTTTTCATGTTTTTAATTTTTTTTGTGTTTTCTAAGTTTTCAAATGTTTTTCTGTTTGTTGAGTTTTCATTTTTTGTGTTTTTCTAATTTTTCAAATGTTTTTTGTTTTTATTTGAGTTTTCAAAATTTTTTTGTGTTTTTCAAGTTTTGACCAAGACCTAAAAGGGACTGGCCTAGGGCCTCGAGGGCTTATCAAAGATTAGCCTTTCCTACGTTATACACATAGAGACCATATAGTTCGACGAACTTTGACCTATTATTGATGGGATATGAACACTTGATGGACTATCAATTTATTATGAAAAACTCCTAAGGGACTAACCTAGTGTGTCTCGAAGGCACATCAATGATGGCCTTGCCTACATTCAAGCTCAAAGACAACATAGTTTGACAAGGTAAGTTTTGATTCTTTTGATGTTTTGAATAACCTTAAGATATAAAAGAACCCGATCCGATGCAAGCATAACAAATTGCCCCAAGTGGGATATGATAGAATTAGCTTGATATAGGTGGGAAAAACTAATCTTAGGAATGTGTCAAGTAGTACTAAAGGGGAATATGATACACAATATCTAACTATGATTCGAACGCGGATGGGTGATAGAATAAATAGGATTAATGATGCAATGGATGGATGTGATAGATGGTGAAGTAGGATAAGCTATAGAGCCAATGATAGATGGAGGTGCTTGCTTATGCAAGGCACCTTTTTACCAATTTTCACCAAGGTACTTGCCCAAAGTGTCCTCAAAGTGGTTTTCACTCGAGGACAATTTTTTTCTTTACTATTTTCAATCCCTTTTCTTATTTTTTTTTATTTTTTTATTTTTTTGTATTTTCAGATTTAGACCCTTCAAGCCTAGGCATAGTTTTTTTTTCAAGATGTAGACTATTGATTGGTTCCTACAAGGGTTCTCCCTAAAGGGTTGATAACTAATAGGCTCCTAATCCATAGCTAGTTGTGACAATAAATGGTCCCAACCACTTGGGCTAAAACTTTCCTTTACTATCCTAATCTGGAACATTCTTCTAATTCTTCTTTAGGAAAATATATCCTACCTTGAAAGAATGAGTCTTGATCTTCTTGTTGTAGCTTCTTTTTAGTTAGTTTTGGTATGCTTGTAAATGATTCAAGGCATCAAGATGACACTCATCTAGGAAATCTAACTCATTCAGTTGAGACACCCAATATTCTTTATCAGTTATCAGATTTTTTAGTGACACTCACAACAAGGGAAGATCAACCTCAATAGGTGAAACGTATATTTTTGGGTAGGGCTTATAGGCTATTCTTGCACTTTTAGGATGCTTCACCTAAAAGGAGAGAGATAAACCCCACTCAAAGGATCTAGGTGGTTCACTCAAATTAGGAAATGTATGATGTGATTAAAGCTAAATGAGATGATCTAAATGTAGCTAATTGATAAAATTGACTGATTCTATATGCAAAACCTAAGAAATATGCAATGATTTGAAAACATAGTGTTGTTTGCAAAAAGCTTAAAAGAATGAACAAAAATGTAAATTAAACCAAACTAAAAGTTGCTTTTTAGAATGTGTGCACCTAGGAAACTGAAGAGTATTGGAAATGACTTTGAAATTCTAAAGATATTCATTTTTAGGCCTGGTGGGACTCATTTTCCATTTTGAGTGAGCAATTCCAATTCTGGAAAACTATACTGAGGCCTATTTTAGCAAAACAGGTATCCAAATCGACAAAAATCTTTAGGAAATAGGTACAATGGGACTCATACATTACTCTAGGTAAATTAGTCCACTTTGTCTTTTCTAAAAACTCAAAAATGGAATCTAGAGCTCTCGGCCTACTCAATTTGCACCTCTAGGTGTCAGAATCTAAAACCCTGATTTTTAGCACTATTGGTGACTTATTGTGTAGGTTTTGGCCTTGTAAAAATGGAGGTCACTTCAACTAGTTTTCAACCTAATCTTCAATGATTTCCAAGTCTTCAATGTACCTAGATCTATAAAAACACAAAGGAAAAGAGAAAAAATGTTGATTGTTAGGGCATGAGAGTTTGCCTTGGTCAAACCCCTTTTTAGGAAATTAAACAAAATGAAGAAAAGAATGTAATGAAGCATGCAACAATAGAGTTATTACCTTTCCATGATGATTGATCTTGATTGTCTACAACAAAACATGAATAATCTACCCTTGAATGTCTTAGGAAGCTAACTTGATGACTTGATAGAGAAGATAGATGATGAATGAATGATGCGAATGAGTTCTGAGATTGAAATGGATGGAAAAACATGTATTTATACACTCTTTTGCCTTAGTAAACCAATGATACCTCATCACAGGCCGACATAAGGTAATTTTGAATAGAAACCCAAAAGAAACTTTGAAATATTTTGAACTTGGAGCTAAGAGCGACTCATTCGCCACATGGAAAATGGGTCCCACCTTGGACTTCAAAGTGGGTGTCGGGAATTATCTTGCATTTAATGTTTTTTTTCAGGTTTACATTCAAAAATACACTTAATTAAGACTTATAAGGGCATAAAGGGGGGTCAAATGATGCTTAAGAAAGGTGTAAATAGTGAAATTAAGCCTAGAAAAGCATGAAATCTTGTTACAAGAATTTACAATAATTTAAAATAGGACTTGATAAGTGATGAAAAGGTGATTTTTAGGTGAATTGTAATGAATAGAGTCTAGAAATGCATAGAAATTTTTTACAACACTTCACAAAACCTTCACAATACATTAATAAATGCATTTTATTCAATTTGCAAGGGTCCAAGACCTAGGGTGGACATGTAAAACACCTCACAACACTAAATAAAAGCCTCATTAAGTCCAATTTATCATGAATTAATCCCATGTCAAGCAAGACATCCTTTTTTCTATAGTACAATTAGCCCCCACTTTAGTGAGAGGATGAACTTGCTTCAAACTCACACTAAAGTAGAAATTTAAGAGAGATCTGAGTGTACAGATGTAGATGAAAATGAATGAAAAATATCAAG
Source organism: Sequoia sempervirens (assembly GCA_007258455.2). Lineage (NCBI taxonomy): Eukaryota > Viridiplantae > Streptophyta > Pinopsida > Cupressales > Cupressaceae > Sequoia > Sequoia sempervirens. Next base: position 156,072,839 of record VDFB02256132.1, on the reverse strand, counting down.
AAGGAAGTCAAGCCCCCAGGATCTAAGATCCTAAGTCAAGCCATCAAGATACATAATCATGCAATGGCAAGAACTAAAGGAAAGAAAAATGGGGTGGAAAAGATGTCCTCACTTTGGGCCATAGAACATCATCTCATACGTGGGGTGATATGTCCCAAAGAAGTCATGGTTTAGTGAGAAATTCATGCCAATGTGTCAGCTTCCCACTGTACTAACCATACCAAAGTTATGCTCCTAATAACATTGATAAGGTGCCACAATGTAAATGCTTTTGTAAATGTTTTTAAGCTATGTAAAAAAATTTCTGAAGGGGGTTTTTCTTTGTTCATGTAAGGTCTTCTTCTTAGGGAGAATTGTGCCTAATGTCTCTGAAAAATAGATTTTGGGAACTTGAATCCTTGCTCTAGCACTTCTAGGGTTTTTAACATAAAAGGAGAGAGATTAGGTTCCAAAAAATCTAATGATTACTCAAATTAGGATGTGTGCAATGTGATATGATGTAAATGAACTTAATTGAATAGAATTGACTGATTAAGATTAACTAAGATGAATGCAAAAGTGCAATTTATCCTATGTTTGAAAACACATTATGATATGCAAGCAACTATGAAAATGAAGGAATTATGCAGAATAGTAGGTACAGGGGTAAATATGAGTGCACCTGGATGATGTGTGAACTTTCTAGAATGTCTCAAATGCTAATGAGATTTACTAGTTTTTCACAGTGGGACTCATTCACCCAAGGTGGCGAATTAGTCCTCCTACTAATGAAAATTTATTGTGAACTGATTTCTATCTGTCGGGATCTGAAATCTAACAAAATTCAGGTTTCCAGTCCTAAGATGGGACTCATTCACCACATGTGGTGAATCAATCCTCTCCCAAATTTCTAAAAAAAGTAGAAAACTTTGCAACACCAGATCTAGGAATGTCTGCTTGTTGGGCTGCCGAAGTCAAATATGCAAAAAATAGACAAATAAGTCTCTCCAAGCTTGAATTTGACTTATGTTGACTTGAAGCACCTAGCTAACATGAAAATCAATCTTCAACACCTAATAACCTATCAAATCTACAAACAAAAGACTGCAAAAGGTGGAAAATGATTGGGGTTAGTGAATAGGGGTTTGCCTTGGTCAAACCCCACTTTTGGTAATAAACCCTTGAAAAGATATTGAAATGAAAGAGAAAGATAAAGTAATAACAGGAAAATTATATCAACTCACCTAACTCTTGATCTTGTAACTCTGAAGTAATGTCAATGGCATCTTCAAAGTGCTTGAAAAGATGTAGAATGCTTGAATGTTCAAGTGAATGAGGAGATTATGGGAGGATGTAAAATGAGATGAAAAATGCCTATTTATACAATTCATGTGCCTTAATATCCATTCATACCTCATCACAGGCTGACATTAAGTAATTTTGAATAAAATCCCAAAAAAAAATTGAAATATTTTGAATTTGGGGCCAAGGGGGACTCATTCAACACCCATGGCGAATGGGTCCCACCTAGGACCTAAACACAAGTGTCGGGAATAATGTTGTATTTAATGTTATTTGTCAGGATAACATTCAAAAATACACTTAATTAAGTCATATGAGGGCATAAAGAGACAAAATAAAGCATGAGAAGGGTGTAAATAGGGAATATGTGCCTAGAAAAGCGTGAAGGCTTGTTACAAGACTTTACAACACTTCAATATAGGACTTGATGATGAGTACAAAGGTGATTTTTAGGTGAATTATAATGAATAGATTCTAGAAGAATGTAGAAATGTATTACAACACTTCACAACACCTTCACAAGATGATGTTCTTTGAGTTTTAGTACCTAAATAAGCATGTTCAAGCCATGATACAACATAAAATCAAAGAAAAATAGTTCCAACACCATGAAACAAGACTTAAAATGCCATGAAAATGACAAAGGGCCATTTTTCTATGACACATTTAGCCCCTACTTTAGTGAGAGGATGAACTTACTTCAAAATCACACTAAAGTAGCCATGAACATCAAGGGGAGGGTTCAAATGCACTTACGTTAGCAAGATGAAATACAACAATCAAGAGGGATGATCAAGCCCACAAGATGAAGATCCCAAGGCAAAATAGACATAAGGACAAAGGAACACACAAGTGTTGAAAAGAATAGGATGAAGCTTCAATCGTCAATCCAACTAGTTGTGAAAAGAGATCTCAGCTGATTGTTTGAAAAAGAGAATGTGTACTCACTCTAGGGCTACAGAACTAGTTGTCCACAGGGTGAGAAGGCCCAACTATATACTCACTTTGGGACCATGGAACTACTTGTCTACAGGGTGAGAAATCCCAAAAAGTAAGATACATACGCTAGTTCGTATGCACTCACAAAACACAAAAGTGCCTATGGGGAAAAGTCATCCTGCTAGGTTGGCTTCTTGCTCAACCATGCCAAAGTTATGCCCATTGATAACTTTAACAAGGCACCACAAAGCAAAAGGAAATGTAAATTTTAACCTTTAAACAATATGGCACTATAGGCATGCAAGTTGTGTTATGCAAGGTGGCAAAGAAATGCAACAATATAAAATGAAAAAATGTAACGTGAAAGATTGTTCAAAGGAGTCTTTTCAGTTTATGCAAGGTCAGTCACTTAGGGAACATTGTGTCTAATGTCTCCAAGAGAGGACCAATCAAAGAATAGTATATTCACAACTTAGGGGATGCAGTGCATCGCATCAAGCCACCAAGAGGAATGTAATATGCTTATAAATATCACACTTATGAATGACATCATACCCAATGTCATCCACAAAGTGATGAACGCATCACGTAAATTATAAAGCTACACTAAGAAGCATGAATGTGCAATGAAATAATGGTAATGTATGCCCCCACTTTAAAGGAATTGTGACACATCGTTCTGTGAGCAATTACTTGAAAGTAGAGAAGGAAAGAAAATGCAAGAAAAAAAACAAGACATGAGAGCCAACTTGGAAAGTTCTATGCCAAGTCATATGTTTCAAAGTTAGGTTGCATCATGTCAAGGGAAAATGAAAAACAAAGAAAGGGAGTTGCCCCCCAGAAGAAAAAAAACATACCAAACACATAAGGGATCTATGGATTTGGGGTCAATATGCTCATTGCTGCAATATTTTTGCATGAAAGAGCTTAGAACTATCATCATTCCCCGAATACACATAGAACAAAAAGAATGACACAAAGAGAGCAACAACAAAGGAAAAGAGAAAATCTGTTTCGGGTCAACATGGAATAGACATTACGGTCTCGACACTTTGCACCATCCCCAAAAGGAAAAACACAAGAAAAAAGAAAGGAAATGAAAAGGAGAAAAAGCTTTTGGGTCAACATGAAGGTGACATAGTGGTCTTGATGCCTTGTGTCATCCCCAAAAGGAAAAACACAAGAAAAGACAAAGGAAAAAGGAAAAGGGACCATTCGGGTCAACATGGAAGAGAAATACGGTGTCTCTATGCTTTGCATCATCCCCAAAAGGAAAACACAAAACAAAAATGAAAAAGACAAGGACTTTTTGGGTCAACATGGAAGAGACATAGGGCATCTCTACGCTTTGCATCATCACCAAAAGGAAAACACAAAACAAAAATGAAAAGGACAAGGTCCATTTGGGTCAACATGGAAGAGACATAGGGCGTCTCTACTCTTTGTGTCATCCCCAAAAGGAAAACAAAAACTGAAAATGAAAAAGACAAGGACCATTTGGGTCAACATAGAAGATACATAGGGCATCTCTACACTTTGTGTCATCCCCAAAAGGAAAACACAAACCAAAAATGCAAAATGAGAAGGACCATTTGGGTCAACATGGAAGAGACATAGGGCATCTCTATACTTTGTGTCATCCCTAAAATGAAAACACAAAACAAAAATGAAAAAGACAAGGACCATTTGGGTCAACATGGAAGAGACATAGGGGGTCTCTACGCTTTGTATCATCCCCAAAAGGAAAACACAAAACAAAGGATGACAGATAAAAGAATAAAGATACAAATAGAAGAAGTGTACAAAGAGAGGAAACATCAAATGTACGTTATGAGGAACCACAATACACACATGAAAAGAAAAGAAAGAAAGATAGAAAGCTAGCTAGGAAAATGAAAGTTAACCATCTAACAAGTCATCTACCTCCCAATCATGTTCATTGTAATGCGAAGGCGGTTGGCTGTCCAAAGGAAGAATGACAAGTGTCGAAGTAGGAGTTGTACTAGGTTCTTCACTTGGTGTAGAGGATTTATCATCTAAGCTCATTGTAGATGAAAATAAAGAGTTCAAATAATTGTGTACATATTTGTCTATTTTAGTGATCCTTGCATCATCATCATCATCATCAAGATTAATAATAACGGGAGGACGAAGGGTGATTTCTAAGGATAGATGCATCAAGAGTGTTGGTTATTGGATGGGTTCATTTTGTTGTGATTGTTGGGCTGAATTATCATGTGAAAAGTGAAGAGAGGGAAGGTTGTCATCTATTATGTCTATCAAGGTTGGAGATTGATTGTCTTTATCATTGTCCATACCAGATTGACGAGCAAGGAGATGACAGCGATGCCAACATTCTCGAACACTACGGTTTCATTTAATTTTGTTTTGGAGTTGGTGAGGTGTAAGAGTGGATTGAGTCATCATAGGTTCTTCCACTTCCGAAGAGGGAAGAGTAGGAGAAACCATAGAGGATGGGTCAACCACTTTCTCTTTCACTTTATATACTTGTTTGATATGAGGAGGTAAGACAAGAGTTCTGTCATTTTCCCTTGGTCGTTTAAATGATGGTTGAGAAGTGTCAAGAGGGGATTGTTCAGAAGGTTTGATGGTTTTTTCAATATTGGATTCAGGTGTAATCAGGGTTTCATCTAGGATAGGATGGGTAGAGGTGGATGGAGATGTGTTACAAAGGGATAATCCAGCTATCTTTTTGGCTTTATACTTTTGATAAGCAATGTAAAAGAAGTCCTTATGACGGGTGATAGGTTCCATTGGTTCAGGCCAAAAGGCTTCTAATGAAAAGTTACCTTTGGAAGATAAAGGATTAAATCCACTATGATATACGGTGAATACCTCATTGTCATGTGGAAACTTCAAGCACTTATGAACAACTAATGGGACTGCTTTGATTGAGAGAATCCAAGGGAGGCCTAGCCACAAACGAAATTGGTCAGATTGTGGAATATTGGAAAATTTTACCTCCAAAGTCTTAGGTCCTATTTGTAAAGGTAGCACAATCGATCCAATCATAGGGAATGCAAAACCATTATGTGTTTTAATCCATGCAATCAGTTTAGTATAGTCATCTTGATATAGATCATGTAATACCAAAAACTCCTCTATGATCACATTCTCACCACAAGCGGGATCTATTAATATCCCATTAGTAGGTTTATCATAGATTCTTCCAGCTATGTAAAGAGGACCATTAGGAATATTTTACAGTATGTCCTTAGCAGAAAAAGAAATATCAAGAAATTTAGTGGTTTGGCCCTTACGAGGAATAACGTCTATCATAGCTACAAGTTTATCCATAGGATTAGCTTGGGTAACAATAGGAGGTGTATCAAGCTGTCCATTGTGTGTATCAATAGTCATTACATCAGGCTTCGAAGTTTCACTAGCCTTGACAAACAAGGTAGTGTGTTTAGGCATATGATTGGTGAAGATTTTCAAATTTTGGTTAGGGGGTGCAACGGACTTATTTCCTTGATCATTAACACCAATAATGGTCAATTCACCAAAATCAATGAGGTCTTGAACTAAATGTTTAAGACGCTTGTAATTTTTGGTGTCGTGGCTATTTTGACAATGAAAATGACAATAAGCATTAGGCTTGAAGGTAGGTGCTAAGGGTTGATTAGGATCAAAAGGTCGAACAGGTGGTAAGGTGAGCATGCGTAACTTTTGAATTAATTGGTTCATTGTATGATGGAGGGAGTCAGGTAAAGGAGTGAAGTGTCTATTTGGATCGCCATAATGATAAGGCACAATTGTCTTAGTAGTGGCCATTGAATGTTGAACTTGTTGAGTTGGTTGTGGTTGTGGTGAAGGAGGTGGATTAAATTGTAAAAAGACTTGGTTAGGTTTGTGGAAATTTTGCGTGTGATTTTGGTTTTGATTGTTGTTTTCAAGTTTATCAACTCGAATAGAAATGGATTTTGACTCATGACTTGAAACAAAAATTTTGATAATCACATAAGGTTATACATAAATGCATAAATGAAGGGAATTTCATCATGGTAAGTTTATCTTGAAGGTTGGTGTGCAAATTCTCAATAAACATCTTCTGCAGATGTGCGTCTAGAAATTTGACATCAATTTGAGCATATAAGGATTGGTAACGGGAGATGAAATCTATCACTTTTTCATCTGTGTTTTTTCTACATCTCATAAGGTTAGCCATTGTCTTTTTAGGTTTCATGTGCAGTTGAAAGTGACTAATGAAATCTTCCACCAATTTGTTAAATGAACGGATGGAATGATTGGGAAAGTTGAAAAACTATTCTAAAGTGGTATCTTTCAAGGTCCTCAGAAAAAGTTTTGCTAAAATTTTATCGTCAAGGAAAAAGTCACTACACAAAGTGGTATAAGCATTGGTATGGTTAATAAGGTCTCCTTTTCCTTCATATTTCTCAAACCTCAAAATTTCTATCCCTTGTAGCATCGAGGTACATAAGATCTCTAATGATAAGGAGTTGTTGCAGACAAGATATGTGGGTTGAGTGGTTTGACCTTGACTAATGGTGGAAATTTCATGTTGCATGGATGAAACAGTGGTAAGGAGTTGGGTAAGGAGAGGATCAGGATAATTGGGTTGAGGTGGAAGGGAAAATGGTGATGGAGTGTAAGTTATGTTAGGAGGGGTGAAAGGAATGCTAAGGGGTGTGAATGTGGTGGAAGGAACTTGTGATGCCACAAAAGAAGTAGGAATACTAGTGGAAATTGGGAAAGAAGTAGCCACGTAATTAGGTTGATGCATAGTTGTGTGGACTTGCGGATTAGTGTAAGTTGGTATGGAAGCTATAGTTGAAGCAGGAGGAACTTGAGGTGCTCCTTGACTTACAAAAATGTTTTCGAATTGGGTATTTGAATAGGCATGTTTATTGTAAATATCACCAATTTTTTTCAGCACTTGCAAGCCATCATCACTCTCAATTAAGCAACGAAGGTTCTCAATAGCAGGTATAGCAGTGGTGGAAATGTTTTCCAATGACAAATCTTGTTGTAAATGTGCAAAGTCCTCATGAATATTAACGATCTTTTCTTGCGAGAGGGATTTGTTTTGATTGTCAACATGCATAGGATGGAAAGGTGAAGGTATGGAAGTGGTATTGTCAAGGCCTAATGCACCATTTTCCATAACAGGAGTAGGAGCTTGTGAGATCCCAACGTTCACAATGAAAGTGTTATCACGAGATTCCATGAGTCTAGAACTTCTTCTCACGAAAGTATTATCAATGGGGCACCAAACACTCATGCAAGTACCACAAAAGAGGGGTGAATGGAAATGAAAATGACAGAAAATCTGCTAACTGTAATAGAGATGCAAATACAAAAAACATAAATGTGGGAAAATGCCAAAAAAAGCACAAAACTACTATCTAAAAAGTATAGAGGGACTGATTTACCCTGGGTGGTGAATGAGTCCCAAGATGCAATTTTTTTATTTTTTTCAAAATTTTAAGGATGATCTAAATGCTCTACATAATGAAAATACAAATGCAGAATGCATATTTTTACTTATTTCAATGAAATGGAATGCAAAAATGAAAACTAAATGAATGTTTCACTAATGCAAAATGAAAGGTCCTAGAATGCAATAACAAATCAATGCCCTAATTGAATGCTAATACAAATTAAAACTAGGATGCAAGATATGAATGCAAACAGAAATTGAAAGTGTTCAAAAGTCGGGTTCACCAAAATGAAACATAGATTTTGGGAACCTGAATGCTTGCTCTAGCACTTCTAGGGTTTTTCACCTAAAAGGATAGAGATTAGGTTCCAAAAATGCAAATGATTCACTCAAATTAGGATGTGTTCAATGTGATATGATGTAAATGAACTTAACTAAATGCAATTGACTAATTAAGATTAAATAAGATGAATGCAAAAGTGCAATTTATGTTATGTTTGAAAACACATTATGATATGCAAGCAACTATGAAAATGAAGGAATTATGCAGAACATAAGGTATAGGGGTAAATCTGAGTGTACCTGGATGATGTGTGAGCTTTCTAGAATGTCTAGAATGCTGATCAAATTTATTTATTTTTCGTAGTGGACTCATTCGCCCAAGGTGGCGAATCAGTCCTCCTACTTATGAAAAACTGTTGGGAACCGATTTATGTCTGTTAGGATCTAAAATTTGATAAAACTCAAGTTTCTAGTCTTAAGGTGAGACTCATTTTCCATAGGTGGTGAATCAATCCTCTCCTAAATTTCTTAAAAACTAGGAGACAACTCTACAATACCAAATCTGGAAATGTCTGCTTGTTAGGTTGTCGAAGTCAAATCTATAGAAAATAGACAAATAAGTGTCCCCAAGCTTGAATTTGACTTATGTTGACTTGAAGCACCAAGTTGGCATGAAAATCAATCTTCAACACCCAATAACCTATCAAATCTACAAACAAAAGGTTGCAAATACACAAGCAAAAGGGGAAAATGATTAGGGTTAGTGAATAGGGGTTTGCCTTGGTCAAACCCCACTTTTGGTAATTAAACCCTTGAAAAGATAATGAAATGCAAGAGAAAGATAAAGTAATAACATGAAAATGATATCAACTCACCTAACTCTTGATCTTGTAACTCTGAAGTAATGTCAATGGAAGCTTCAAAGTGCTTGAAAAGTTCTTGAAAAGATGTTGTAGAATGCTTGAATGCTCAAGTGAATGAGGAGATTGTATGAGATTATGGGAGGATGTAAAATGAGGTGAAAAATTCCTATTTATACAATTCTTGTGCCATACTATCTATTCATACCTCATCACAAGCCGACATCAAGTAATTTTGAATAAAATCCCAAAAACAAAATTGAAATATTTTGAATTTGGGGCCAAGGGGGACTCATTGTCCACCCATGGCGAATGGGTCCCACCTAGGACCTAAAAACAAGTGTTAGGAATAATGTTGTATTTAATGTTATTTGTCAGATAACATTCAAAAATACACTTAATTACGTCATATGAGGGCATAAAGAGACAAAAAGAAGCATGAGAAGGGCGTAAATAGGGAAGATGTGTCTAGAAAAGCGTGAATGTTTGTTACAAGACTTTACAACACTTCAATATAGGACTTGATGATGAGTAAAAAGGTGAATTTTAGGTGAATTATAATGAATAGAGTCTAGAAGAATGTAGAAATGTCTTACAATACTTCACAACACCTTCACAAGATGTTGTTCTTTGATTTTTAGTACCTAAATAAGCATGTTCAAGCCATGATACAACATAAAATCAAAGCAACATAGTTCCAACACCATGAAAAAGGACCTACAAGGCCATGAAAATGATAAAGGGACATTTTTCTATGACAGTCTAAAAGAGAGGACAAATCAAGATGTCAGATTGTTATCCATGGGATGCCTCATTCGCATCAGGCCACTTTAGTTGATTGTTATTCCCTTGTCAGATCGTTATCCATGGGATGCTTTGTTTGCATCAAGCCACTTCAATTGATTGTACACTCTTGGAAGGCATCAAACCCAATGACACCACCAAGGAGAGGACACATCACAAGAGAAAGTAAATCATGCCATGAAATTTACAAAGAGATGTTTTCTATGTATGCCCCCACTTTAAAGTGGTTGCTACACATCGTTCTATCAGCAATTACTTTAAAGTAGGAGAGGGTATGAGAGCTTATTCAAAAATCCCTATGCCAAGTCATATGTTTTCAATAAGCTGTGTCATGAAGAAAAGGGAGTATGTCACATGTGAGTCAATCTTAAGACATGATTTCCACATCTCAAGGGTGATCTTATATGTTCATGAAAGGTTAAATATTTTTCAAAAGAGACAATGACAAGTGACATACAGGGATAAGGCTTTCTAACCCTTGTCCCCCACTTAGTGCAAGACAAAGGTGAGTTGGGAATGGATGATGGTATGTTGCCCCTTGAAATGGATGCAAAACATGCAATAGTGAGTATGTGATGGTCCTACAACTATTGCATGGCAAGGAGAAGCAACTAATGTTATTTATGTAGATAAGGAAACAATGTTTCTGATTGATACATGTTTAATGAGATATCTATCAATTTAGGATGTACCAAGGTTAGAATTTGCTTGGAAGAATCTTGAGTGATAGTATGGATGTTGAGTTAAGGTTTGCTGAATTGGTTAATTTCTATGAAAGTAAAATCATGAAGACCATGATTTGGAAGAATGAGGTTTGGTGTATTGTGAGCTTCTTTCTTTTGTAATGGTGGGTAAAGAATGATAGGATTTTTAGGTGTGTCCAAAATAACTTGAACACACATAGGGGGATGATTAATGGTTGGATTTTTTTGAGTATCAATTATAGTGGTGATATGAGAAAAAGTCTCTATTTGGTTGTCTTCTTTCTCTAAGGTATCATTCTTATGTTCCATAATATCGACCCTAGGAGGAGAGATAATATGTTCATCACATGTCATAATCAGATTTGGCAAGATAGCTTCATCGGTCATTGGAGAGGCATCAAGAAAAGGATAACTAGGAGTTTCATGGTTACTAATGATTTGTCTTTTTTGTTCAAATAGATCTTCCATCACAATATCTTCTAACACTAAACTATCTTCTTCATGTGTAGAGAAGATATTAGGAGAAGAAAAAGGTTGATTGTCATTATTATCTATACTTACATCCTCATGTCCTAGAATGCTCTCTTGAGTATAGGAGAGGTAGGATTTTCATAGCTCTCAATCATATCCTCCACAAAAATTTGTCTGTCATGATTTTTTAGGGTTGTATTTGTATTCACTAAAGGATTTTCACAAGTATGGGAGGTGTTTGGAGATGAATGGGGACTTGGTAAGTTAGTGTCAATGATTTCAACTTTTTGTGTCATAATGTTGTTGAAAGGGGGACAAGAAGGAAAACAAGCATGACCATCATGATCTTCAATGATTGTGTCTTCTTTCATCAAGATACCTTCATCACCAATGGGAGAGATATTAGGAGAAGAACAATTATTATTATCATGATTATCAATGCATGCATCCATTTATGTCAAATCCTTAGTGGATGATCTTAGTGAGAGGAATTCCTTAAGGGCTTCATCTAACATGTCTAAATAATCACTACTAAGGGGCTTGGATGTTATGTTTTTTCGAAATTGAATCAATTTTTGAATTGGATTGTTTGATGTTTGTTGTTTTTTGTTTTCATGTGCTAATGAATCTGATCTAAGTGAACTAGGAACTAATGCTAAAAATGAAAATTGCAAAAGTCTAAGTTCCATGAATGTAAATAATGCTTATTTATAATTTTAAATTTAATAGAAGCTATGCAAACGTAAAATGCAATGTAAAGAAATAGAATGAAATACAACTTTTTAGATTTCAAAAAAAGTAATTTACTGATGACACTATGCAATAATCTGAAAGATGAAAGATTGGAAGTGCAAATGTGAATTTTAACAATGCATGAAATGAGTTAATGTAAGCTAAATCTAATGAAATAAATGATATAGAAAGTTAGCCAACTAATATAGATAACTAATGGCAGCAAACAGAAGCATAAAAATGAGGTTTTCAGCTCTATAAAAGGTAGTTTCAGGGGTCAAAAGGGACTGATTCACATTAGGTGGCGAATGAGTCCCAATGGGGATTTTTTTGAGGGATTTTTATCTTTTTTGTGTTGTAAGATGCAGAACTAAGATGAAAATGCCAAATTTTAGAAAATTTTAGTGATTTTAGATGCCAAAAATGCAACCTAAATGCACTTTTCATGAATGCAAAATTTGAAACCTAGCATGCAAATTAATCCATGCAAACCCTCATGCAAGATCAATGTGAGGCTAGATCTATGATGGACTTAAAATTAGAAAATAAAGTATTCAAAAAATCAGGTTCACCAAAATGAACTATGGATTTTTTGTTAGGGCTTATAGGCTACTCTTGCACTCTTACGATGTTTCACCTAAAATGAGAGAGATAAACCCCACTCAAAGGATCTAGGTGGTTCACTCAAACTAGGAAATGTATAATGTTATTAAGGCTAAATGAGATTATCTAAATGTAGCTAATTGATAAAATTGGCTGATTATAAATGCACAACCTAAGAAATATGCAATGTTTGAAAACACAATGTTGTTTGCAAAAATCTTAAAAGAATGAACAAAAATGCAAATTAAACCAAATAGAAAGTTGTTTTTCAAAATTTGTGCACCTGGGAAACTGAAGAGGACTAGAAATGACTCTAAAATTCTAAAGATGCTAATTTTTAGGCTAGGTGGGACTCATTCGCCATTCTGGGCAAATCAGTCCCAGTTCTGGAAAACTATACTGGGGCTCATTTTAGCCAAATGAGTATCCAAATCTATAAAAATCTTTAGGAAATAGGTATATTGGGACTCATTCGCCACTTTGGGTGAATTATTCCACTTTTTATTTTCTAAAAACTCACAAATGGAATCTAGAGCTCTCGTCCTACTCAATCTGCACCTTCAAGTGTCTGGATCTGAAACCTTGATTTTTAGCATTGTTGGTAACTTTTTGTGTAGGTTTTGGCCTTGCAAAATTGGAGGTGACTTCAACAAGTTTTCAACCTAATCTTCAATGATTTCCAATTCTTCAAAGTACCTAGATCTATAAACACACAAATGAAAAGAGATAAAATGTTGATTGTTAGGGCATGGGGGTTTTCCTTGGTCAAACTCCTCTTTAGGAAATTAAACCAAATGAAGAAAATAATATAATGAAGCATGAAACAATAGAGTTGTTACCTTTCCATGATGATTGATCTTTATTTTCTGCAGAAAAACATGAATAATCTACCCTTGAATGTCTTAGGAAGCTAACTTGATGACTTGCAATGATGAAACCCTAGCTTGGTTGGCTTGATAGAGAAGATAGATGAATGAATGATGTGAATGAGTTATGAGATTGAAATGAATGGAAAAAAACTTATTTATACACTCTTGTGCCTTAGTAACCTAATGATACCTCATCAGAGGTTGGCATAAGGTAATTTTGAATAAAACCCCAAAAGAAAATTTGAAATATTTTGAACTTGGAGCCAAGAGGGACACATTCACCACCCATGGTGAATGGGTCCTACCTTGGATTTAAATGTGGGTTTAAGGAATTATCTTTCATTTAATGCTACTTTTTAGGTTTACATTCAAAAATACACTTAATTAAGCCTTATAAGGGCATAAAGGGGTCAAATAATGCATAAGAAAGGTGTAAATAGTGAAATTAAGCCTAGAAAAGCATGAAATCTTGTTACAAGACTTTACAATACTTCAAAATAGGACTTGATAAGTGATGAAAAGGTGAGTTTTAGGTGAATTGTAATGAATAGAGTCTAGAAATGTGTAGAAATGTTTTACAACACCTTCACAAGACATTAATAAATGAATTTTATTCAATTTGTAAGGGTCCAAGATCTAGTGTGGACATGTAAAACACCTCACAACACTAAATCAAATCCTCATTAAGTATAAGTTATCATGAATTATTCCCATGCCAAGCAAGAGGTCTTTTTTTCTACGGTATAATAGGTAGAATGGCTTTAGATCCTTAGACTATGGAGAAATGGGTTGCACCTATACATATGTAGATACTGGTTTGATAAGCCCATAAGGTAGGGTTTAACTACAAATGTCAGTCATGGCCAACTTCATTGACCATAATTTTTAGTATTTTCATTATGGTCTTGTTTGTAGCCTTAGCTTGATCGTTACCCTTGGGGTAATAGGGGTGGAGAACTGATGTTGTATGTTGAATTATTGGCATAGCTCTCTTACACCCTAGTTTTTGAAAGTTGTCTCATTATTTGAGATAACAGCTTGTGGAACACCATAAGAAAAAGTAAGGTAGTTTAGGATGAGCTTGGAGATGTATTTCCCCATTATGTAAGTCATAGGGATAGCTTCCACCCACTTTTTAAAGTACTCAATGGTCGTGATGATGAATTTGTAGTCATTAGATGAGGTGGGGGTAATATTTCCTGTGAGGTCAAGCCCCCACTACCAGAAAGGAAAAGGTGTGACAATTAGTTGTAACCCTTGATCTAGAGCATGGATAAGGTCTCCATGTTGTTGACATTGGATACATTTTTGCACATACTAATGAGCCTCTCTTTCCATGGATGGCCATTAATTTACCCCGTCCTCAACAGTTTCTTAGATAAGGTCATACCACTAGAATGGGAACCACAAATTCCTTCATGTACTTCTGTTAAGGTGGTCAGGTCTTCCTCTTGGTTGAGACATTGTAATAATGTCTCCTCAATACTTCTATGGTATAGGGTATCACTTAAGATGATGAATTAGGATGCCTTTTTAATGAAGGTTTTCTTAAGCTTGGAAGTAATATCAAATGGGAGGGTACCTCTGCTAAGATAGGTGAATATATCGTAATACCATGGGGAACCAAGACAAACAATTTCACACAAATTTAGATCCACGTATTTCAAAATCTAGTATGAGAAGTTGTTCTACCAATAATTCACATTTAAGGATGTTGTGTGCCATGTCTTAAAAAGACCCAATCGTTGCCCCAGTATCTACTGCCTAATTATTTACATGAGGTATTTGCTCAAAGGTTATATCAATGAGGAAGTCCTTAAGATTGTCTATTGTCTTCTTCTAAGGAGTGATTTTATCATCCTTGGTCTAGTACTCATTGTTGACTTGGTTAATAATCAATTATGAATCCCCATAGACCTTTAACTCTGGTTTCTATCACTCGACTACTATTCTTAACCCTATTGTGAGAGCTTCATACTTAGCAATATTGTTGGTACATGGAAAGGATAGTTGGTATGAATTTGGAATAAAATCACCTTGATGGGTGACAAAGATAATGTCTACCCCCAATCCATGTTTGGTATATGATCCATCAAAGTACATTTTCCATTGATCCACTACATTAAGGAGAAAGACCGACTCATTTGGAAATTTAGATACCAAAGAATTCTCCACATAAATGGGTGCCTTTTCTAGCTAATCTAAAATGAATTGTCCCTTTATAGCCTTTTTCTCAACATATTCTATGTCAAACTCTATTAAGATCATTACCCACTTGGCCATTCACCCAGTGAGATTTTCTTTAGACAACATATATTTTAAT
The DNA here is from genome assembly GCA_007258455.2 of Sequoia sempervirens. Taxonomy (NCBI): domain Eukaryota; kingdom Viridiplantae; phylum Streptophyta; class Pinopsida; order Cupressales; family Cupressaceae; genus Sequoia; species Sequoia sempervirens. Next base: position 156,057,549 of record VDFB02256132.1, on the reverse strand, counting down.
AGATCGATCTTAGCAATAAGCTTGATTTTATGTGAAAGCATGTAATTTCTAAAGTTTTGTGAACCAAAGATTGCTGCTAGGCATTCCTTCTCAATGGATGAGTAATTCATTTCAAATCCTATTGAAATAAAGGAAATAGGGTGCTCCACCTTTTAGGAGATGGAACACAAGAAAGGGGGCCTATTTCACTCTAGTTCATTAAAGGAAACCAAGATCCCTCAACCAATTGAATTTATTGAAGAATGGGCTCGAGTTAGGATGGTTTCCTTGGGTGTGATTAAATGAAAGAGGGAGTTCACCACTAAGCAAGAGCTTAAAAAAAAAGAGATAAAAGTAATATGCAAAAAACCTAGCTAAATGACCTAGAAAATGAAACTTGAAATCAAAATAGTAAACAAAAAGTTACAAAAAATCACCTAGAGAATCGAAGACGACTAAGAAAGATCTGAAAACCCTAAATTTTGTTGTTTCTAAACTATACTAGGACTCATACACCAAACTAGCCGATTTAGTCATAGTTTAGGGTTTTTGGGTAGAAACTATAATTTCATAGTAACAAGTTTGAATCCACTGAAATTTGGTAAAAGTGCTATATCGAGACTCATACACCCAAGGTGATGATTTAGTCTCATTCTATTTTTATGGAAGATTGAGATTTAAAATTGTTCTATCTATGCACTTCCTTATTCTGTTTTCCAAACTTCACTCCTAGTTTTGAACCTGCTAAAATTTGTGAAACAAAGTATTGGGTTGATTTGCTTATGTGGGGTTTGCCTCAGTCAAACCCCTAGTTTGGTAATTAAACCTTGATAGAAAGAATAGATCTTGAAAGGAAATGTGTGTGAAAGTCCTAATATTAAGTGCATATAAGATTAAGAAAATTAAAGTGAAATGAAACCCTGTTCTAATGTGTTAGAATAGTATACATAAATGAAACATGAATATGATGACTCACTTTGGGAGATCTCTAATCACCCTAATAAGCCACAATAATGCATGTACCTTCCTTTAGGTAGAAAGTGGAATGATAATGGAAGATGGAATCACTCAGGAAAAAAGTCATTTGGCTTGGTTCAATGGCTTGTTGCATCTCACCAACCAAGAATCCATCATGATTCTCCATAGGCAACCATCATCAATCCTTAACAATACTATATCTTGAATTGAAAGTGAGCTTAAAGACCTGAAAAAACACTATAATGCTACTTCAAGACTTCAACTTTATTTGCTCCTTGCTCTTGAATACTTGAAAATCTCTCTTGAAGGCTCTTGTTTGAAAATTATAGGATTGCTTAGGTTACTTTGGTGAAATAATGATATGAAACCTTAGTTTTATAGGAATCTCATCTAATTTACCATTTATTAGATCTCAAATGTCAACATTAGCCAAAATTTTGAATTAGAAACCTTAATTTCCCGTTCAAACCCTAAAAAGGGTCCACACAAGACTCATACACCCAAGTTGGTGCATGAGTCCCACCCTAACATTTTGGGGTGAGAAAATGTTAGGGTGATAGAAAATTGAATGTATTTGTTGATTTTGTCAGGATTTCAACTGAAATAAGCCTTGGGATCCAAAATAAAGGGTCTTAGGGGCCTATTAATGATGATTTAAAGGGTCATGAATGCAAGGGTACTAAAATAGGTCTAAACTAAGTGTGAAATTGTACCATTTCCAAGAAAGGAGTATAATTTTCTATAGTAAATTTAGCCCCCACTTTAGTGCCCATATGACACTACATGTAGATGCAAGCTAAAGGAATTCAAATAGTAAACTTTATCTCATAAAAGGATACTCATATGGATCCATTCACAAATATGGGAGAATGAAGCCCCCAATATAGCTATATGAAAAACCACAATGTTAGAAACTGCATCCTACAAAACTAATTCGTTAGTTGTTCAAAAATTCTCTTATCTAATCTTCTTCTAGAAATCAAATTTGAGGGTAGATGTATGCCCCCCCCAAATTTCGCTTTCTTTATGGAGAGGGAATCAAGGTAGCAGTATAACCGCATAAAATTTCCTAAGTCATATCATATGGTATTTCCAAGTACCATATCTCATAGTAATAGACATTTGATGAGAATGAGAGTGGAATTATGAATCCAATGCAACAAATGGCATTGAAAATGAAATTCTTTAGCCCCCAATATGCTAGTTTGAATAATAAAGCACTTTTAACCCTAATATGTAAATGATCTAATTTGAAATTATATAAGAGTAAAAAGTTAAGTAATTTGTAATCATTTTGGCTTTTACCTTTTTATAGTTTTATTTCAGTGGAGAGTGAGTGACAATACCAAGTGTATGGCCTTACATGCCTCTGAGACTCAAGAGCCTATGCAAGGAGGTGGCACTAGGTGATCTACAACATATAGTTAGTGGATTCTTCTCTACCTTAACTTCATTTTTATGCATTTATTTTATGTTTTACACATTTCTAGATAGATTTAGGGCCTTGGAAGAAAAATTCACAAAGTTTCCCTTTTTCATAAAGTGTCCCTTTTTTCACGAAGTGTCCCAAAAAAGGAATAAAGTGTCTAGGACCCTTAGAAAAGTACCCTAGAGAAACTTTAGCATACTTTTTACTATTGATGTATAAATTTAAGATTTTAGAATGCTTTTAGGTGATATTTTTACTTTTTTGTGTATTAGATTCCTCCTCAATCATCACATCTTGGAAATAGACTATTATGCCGCTTATGAGACCTAGTCACAGAGCTGTCAGAGGAGGAGAGGGAGATATTGTAGCAGAAAAGCATATATTGGGTGTATCTCATGCCTCCCATGAGATACCATGATTCCATGTTGATGGCATTAGTAGAGAGGTGGGATGCAAATATCTGCAGCTTTTGTCTACCCACTGGTGAGATGACTATCACTCTAGAGGATGTTCATCACATTCTTTGAGTTCCTGATTGAGGAAATACTATCCATTTTTTAGAGGACCATTCATACAGGGAGACAAAAGAAGATATCTAGTACTGTCTTGGAGGTTTGATTCAGGAGGAGATTGTGGGGCTACATATTGAGCTACAATGGCTACTCTACACATGATCACTCTTGAGGTAGATTATTATTTTTATCATAGCATTATTACTAGTTCTATATGATTAGGGAGCACACCTAGATGGAGGAGCAGTGCACATGAGATAGGAGATGGAGCATCACAGGATCATCTATGCATGGGGTCGCACCATGCTGGCACATCTCTACTACGATCTAGGATGGTTCATTTATGAGGAGGTGGATAGCATGGTGCATTGTACACTACTACAAGTTTGGTGCCTAAAGAATATTACATGTACCAAGTTGATGAGTGCCTTGGGATACCCACACTCTTTTAGTTACCCACTAAGACTAGCATGGCAATATGGAGATCTACTATTTTGGAGAGTTGGATTTGATTGTCTAGATAAGGAGATCTTATGGAGACCCTACTAGCTAATACCACAATGGCTAGATGACACCCACTAGTTGATGAGGATGCATAGGGATAGATTTTTATTGGGGAGGCATGATTATGTAGTGATACCATTCTACTACGATCATCCCTTGAGGCAGTTTGGATAGGTACAGGTGCCACCAATAGCACAGCCATTTTATAGGAGATCAATAAGGACTACCCAGAGGCCTGGGGATACAAGATGAATCACACTTGATGGTGTTGTATCTAGTGATTTGGATGATGAGGATCTTGATATGCCCCTAGTCTCTGACACTGATGAATTGGGTGCTACAAATGCCTATGAGGAGTGGTGGGCCACAACATGACCAACTCCAACATTTCCTATGGATCAGCCTATAGGCTTTGCAAGGAATCTTCCAAATCATAGGGATGATGAGGAGGAGACAAGTGCAGAGGTCAAGGCTATAGATCTAGTTGTGGATGAGGTAGAGGAGGATTACAATGAGGAGGAAAAATTAGACTATGAGGATGAGGAGGACAAGGAGGACAAGGGCCAGCTAATGAGTGAGGGAAATGATACAACAGATGAGGATCCAGTCGCCCACAAATGGAGAGATTCAGTTCCCACTCGGGTTACTAGATCACAATCAGTAGCTGTAACATGTGCTAGCACTTATGAGCATGGATAGGCTAGCACATCTCCTATTCCTCCTATGTAGAATGAGGCTATTTTTATACAACAAGCCAGAGATCTAGGTGATGATGCATTATTTATTATTATGCTTATGCTTTTATAATTATGCTCATGTTCATGTTTTGATTTATATATATTTCATGATGTGTACTGATTATTTTTTTGATTTCTATCTTACAGGGTCCATGAGAGAGTTGTAGGATCTCTATCGATAGGTGGTTGCAGAGATACTACCTCATTTTCTCATAAATGAGGCTATCAACATAGATGACATGCCCCCACCTATCATGGAGTAGCATCTAGAGCTATTCAATCCTTTCATGAGGTGGAGAGGAGCATGTGAGAGCACTTCCAGGTGTGCTAATTGAGATGAGGGTGATCTATCAACACTATAGGAAGCATATGATATGCTTCGATCATCTTGAGGTCTAGCGAAGGTTGAGAGACTTCAAGGAGAGGTTGCAAGACTATAAGCCAAGAGATACCGCATAGACCGATAGTGCATGGATGCCATCGTACGAGAGGCTACGGCTATTGGAAAATCATGAGGCCTACAAGATGCACTGGGTTCTATAGCCATGTCATGATCATGCACTATCATCTCTCGATGGATCATCACTTGACAGATGCAATCACTAGGTCTCGAGGGATCTAGGAGCCACAAGCCATAGTAACATTGTATATTTGATAACATGTACTTAAAACTTCCTAATGATATATATAAACATTTATGTTTAGTTGTTTATGTTTATGTGTTCAAGTTAGATGGAAATGTGATTTATGAAATAATCTTTGTAAGACTATTTAATAAATGTCTCCATGATCTAACATGTTTTATGTGATATAATTAAAACTATCTTAGTTTTCTTTAAGATGCCACATTATGATTGAGTATGTTTTGCTAAATTAAATGCACCTATGATCTAATTATAGTACATTAAATGCATATAAGGATATAACAACATACAAGATTAACTTCAATAGTATGAAACCTAAAGTAAAAACCCAAAATTACTTTAGTATTCAAGACACACAAATGATTGTTTGTCAAGAATGAAGCAATGAGAGAGAAAATAGCATATTATTTACTAATTCTAACATCACTAATTTATTACTCACACTATTTAAGAAGATTAGACATAGTACCGATGTAAATGTGTGGAATTAATAGGTTCTTTAAGAGGTGTACTATCCATTTCTATTAATGTTTATGATCCAGACCCATAACTCTCATCAATTATGTAAGGTCCTAACCAATTTTTGTTGAATTTTCCTTTTTCCATTGGGGCGGCATTGATGTTACGTTGATTTTCAAATAACACCAAATAACTTTTAGTAAATGAACGAGGGATGAAATTATCATTGTAACTACGTTGTATTTTTTTTAGTAAGCTTGGAGATGCTCAAGAGCATTAATGTGTTCTTCATAAAGAATTTGAAGCTGATGCAATCATTTTTCTTTATAAGTATTGTCATCGATAAGTCCTTGAAGAGTGATTCTTAATGAAGGAATCTCTAACTCCAAGGGAATTATCACCTTAGTACCATAGACAAAGTTATAAGGATTATTTTCAGTTGAAGTTCTAATACTAGTACGATAAGCCCATAACGTATATGTTAACTACATGTTCCAATCCTTATTATATTTGCTTACTATCTTCTGTAAGATTTGCTCAAGATTCTTATTAGTTGATTCAACTTGACCATTGGATTATGGATAGTAGGGCACTGAAAAACGATGTTGGATATTAAACATTTCTAAGAAACTAGTTATTTCATCATTCTTAAATGGTGTCCCATTGTTCAAAACTAACGCGGAAAGGAATCCAAAGCAAGAAATAATGTGTTCCAATATGAAACAAATTTTTATATTGGTATTTGTTGAATGAAGGGGAATGGATTCTACCCATTTCATAAAATAACCTATTGTGGTAATTATAAATGTATTTCTGGAGAAATAAGGTGGTGATATTCTTCCAATAAGATCCAAACCCCAAACTGAGAACGGCCAAATAGGAACTTGGGCATGAAGCAAAAAAGCAGGAGCATGAATAAAATTGCTATGTTCTTGACATTTGTGACATTTCTTAATTTTCAAAGAAATCTTGTTCCATATGTCTCCAATAATATCCTATGTGGATTAGCTTTTGAACTAATTATCTTCCTCCAAAATGGCATCCACAAGCACCTACATGAGCTTTTGCAAGCATTATGGGGATTTTGGATTGTTTAAGGAATCTAAGCAAAATACCATTGAAATATCTTCTATACAACACATCTGCAAGGATTATATATCTATACACAATTTTTCGAAGGTAGGCTCGAATATTCTTATTTGTCAACTTGGGAAAGGTATCTTCTTTCAAATAATTAAATATTAGTGTATACCATTCACTAGAGATTTCCATGGTGGTTGGTAACACTTCTTCAACCTTACATTCTATTGATGGTTTCATAATTGTATTGACAATAAATGTAAAATATTTTGAAGGATCTTGAAGAGATATAAGGGAAGCCGCACTTTCCATTGAATCTATATGTCGATTATCTTTTCGTGAGATGTTATCAATGGTATATGAATCAAAGATGTTTAACAAATTCATTGTGACTTCCTTATATTTTGATAATTTGTCATGCTTTATTTGGTACAATCTATTAATTTTCTTAATGACTAATTGTGAATCTTTGAATATATTAATACTTCAAGCTCCCATAGTTAAAGCAACATGTAATCCACCAATTAAAGCTTCATACTCTTTTGTGGTTTGTGCATAGGAAATTTAAGTGGTAATACAAGGGAACAGAATTTCCCATAGGTGGAACTAATATAAACCCTACACTGGAGCCAGTTCTATAGTTAAAGCCATCAAAATATAACTCCAATGTATTAGTTTCAATCATCAATACATGATCATTAGGGAACAAGTCAATATTAGGTAACACAATGGGAGAGGTAGCATCAGCTAATTGGTCAATCAAAAATTGTCCCTTGATTTCCTTTTTCAAGACAAACTTAAGGTAAAACTCAATTAACAGCATAACCCACTTAGCTAAACATCTCGATAAATCTATTTTAGCAAAAAGGTGTTTCAAAGGATTGAATTTTGTCATCATGTGTATTTCAACATTCAATAAGTAATGTCTCAATTTATTAGTAGCAAACACAAGAGCCAAACATTGTTTTTCTATTGTCATATATCGTGTCTGGTAATCAATGATTGTTTAGCTAATGTAATAAACATGATGTTCTTTACCATTTTCATCTTGTTGATCCAACAACACTGTAAGAGTGTGGGTTGATGCTACTGTATAAAGGATGAATGGTTTTCCTTGCATAGTAGGTTCTAAGACAAGTGGATTATCAAGGTAATCTTTCAAACTCTCAAAAGAATTTTTACAAACATTGTGCCAATTAAATTGAACCTCTTTCTTAGGAGTTGTGTAAAGGGTAATGTTCAATCTTCTAAGGATGCTACAAAATGACAAATAGCATGAATTTTTCCTTGTAGAGTGCACAATTGAGAAAAAAATTTAGGAGGTGGCATGTTAACAATAGCATCAATTTTCTTCATGTCCACCTCAATTCCTTTGTGAGATACTATAAAACCTAAAAAACATCCACTATCTACGCCAAAGACACACTTTTTTGGGTTCAATCTCATGTTCTATTTTCACATTCTTTCAAAGATTTTTTGAAGAATATTCACATTTTCTTGTTGAGTTAAAGATTTGGCTAGAATATCATCAACATAATCTTCCAAAATCTTATGTATGTAATCATGAAATATTAATGTCATAGCTCTTTGATATGTTGCACCTATGTTCTTCAATCCAAAAGGAATGACTACCCAACAAAATTTTCCCCAATTTGTAGTAAATGTTGTCTTATTTTCATCTTGAGGGTTGATAAAGATTTGATTATATCCAAAAAATCCATCCATGAACAACAACAAAGCATGTCTCGTAGTCGAGTCCACTATCATGTCAATATTAGGAAGAGGAAAACTATCTTTTAAAGATGCTTTATTCACATCATAAAATTCCATACACATCCTAATATGATTATCAAGTTTCACAACAGCAACAATGTTCAATATCCAAGGAAAATAATTAATAGGTTATATAAAACTTTGAGGAGTTTCTCAATCTCGTCCTTAACTAATAAGGCTATCTTAGGATTCATCTTTCGTATCTTTTTTCTAACTAGTTTAGAATTTTCTGCAAGGGGTATGTTGTGTGTCACTATCTTAGCATCAATTCTTGGCATTCCTGAAAATGTCCAAGCAAAAAAATTGGGAAAGTCATGAAGTTGTAGACACTTAAAAAGTCCCGATCAATATTACGCATATGATTCTGATTAACTAACATCACTTCCTCCTAAATCATTTCTACACTAACCAATTAATTAAATTATCTTATTATTTAGTTAAATTCATCAACTTCTGCTATTAATCAAATAATTAACTTTATTACATTAATTTTCACCTTCTTCTAACTAATATTCATCCTATTTAATTAATCAAATCATTTAATTAAATCTCCATAAAGTCATCTCATTTGATTAAATAATCTAAATTATTTAATTAAATGTCATAAATCCCCTAACTCACATCTATTCATTAAATTCTGAATTAATTAACTCTAATCTCCTCCTAATCATCATTACCCATTTCTCTAGCTTTTAACTTCACAAAGGTTAAATCAACTCATGGTCAACTAACCAAGTTGCACATGAAAATAATTTCTTCTAATTAGTTAACTAAATACTCTGTTTATCCTCATAATGGCATATTCCTAAGAATATTCAGGCCCCAACCACCCCTTCATTCAATTTCCCTCTAAATGGCTTTAATAGCCTCTTACAAATTCATAAATACCTCTTACAAAGGCATTTAATCTCTCTTACATGCCATCTTGTCTCTTAGAAGGGCATTAACCTCTCTTACATTCTCAACAAAATTCTCTTACATCCTCTTAACTCTACACATTCTTCAAAATGTGCTCCACCTCCATCCATTAGCCTTCTAACAAGTGTCACATTCCTATTGGCCGCCATTTTAATCCCACATTCACCAATTTCACTCTTTCTTCAACCCTTGAGTCGTATAAATAGAAGCCTCTTCTACTTGAAATGGATCCAAAATCTCAAGCAATTTTTCTATAGGAATTTTCATTCATAGAAATCACTCACTCACACTCATTTTATCACATTTTATCTTTTTTATGTTATCATTTTGCATCAATCTCATACTTGGAATTATCTACATCTTGGAAAGCTCATCAAAGGGATTGGGAAAGATCTTCTTTCCACATCAAAGGAGCACCAATCCCCCTATGGGATGAAGGTTAATCAAATTATATAGGAATACATGCTTTTATCTTGTTTTATCCATGTTTTATTGTCTTTGTTTGATTGAGAATATCATAGGGAATGCTTGGTTTGGATTTCTAACATGACTAACCTTATTTTTTGTGTCTTTTTAGCTAATTGAAGATTAGGCATTCATAGAAGTAAAGTTTCATGGTTTTTTTTTTTCATCTTCATCAAGGCACTTTCCTATTTTTAATCACTTTCTCCTCATTATTAATATCCATTTGTATGTTGATTGTATCTCCCAAAGGAAGTGTGGTTTATTTCAAAATTTTGGGATTGTATTTTTCATTTTCCTTATCATTATCATTACTTTCATTTTCTTTGTCTTCTTTCTTAGCACTAATCATAGCACATTGAACCTATTTCTTTTTAGGAGGAGTAAATGGTTTTTCATAAACTCCTAACATTTCTTTCAAGGCTTCATCATCTTCAAAGTATTCTAATGATTCTTCACAAGTTGTATCAATCAATTTAGGATGCTTCAAGGTGAAAGTTATTGTAGGGTTACACATGACGGTGTTAATGTTTAACAACCTTGGGTATTTTCGTTTCTTGTGTTATCTTAGGACAATGCCCCAAACCACTTTTTCTTTCTTGTGTGTTAGGATCTATAGGAAACGGATGCCTTGTTCTTTCCTTCCATAGTCTTTTCCACTATAGCCAAGTTGTTTCATAAGCTCATAACCTCTTCCATAAAGTTTCTCCATTTCTTTCAGGTTTGGTCGTTGTTGATAGTCTATCTCGTCAAAGTTTTCTATATAACTTATCTTCTTCTAGAGTAGATGAGGTAGATACTAGTGATTTTTCTTCCAAATTCTAAATTGACATTATCATTGGTTGTTTTTTAGTTTTGGTTTCTTTTGTTGTGATTTTGTATTCTCCCATAAATGTAGGTGTAAATTCTAAAGAACCCTAATCATCTTCCAATAACTTTGACACTTTTTCCATCTCTTGTTTCTCTTCTTTCATAGATTCTATCTTTGAAGTTGGAATTAATGTGTTTAGAGGAATTGGCATTCCTTTTTCAACTTGTAAGCAACTTTTAGGCTTGGGATCTATTCCAACTTGGTATACTTTATTTTTATAGACATACTTCATGATGTGATGAAGATTCAAAGGGACCACATGCATCTTATGAATCCAAGGTCTTCCTAAAAAATTATTGTATTAAATATCATGAGGCATAACATGAATAGGAGTTTGTCAAATGGGTGATCCCACAAAGCTGGTTTACAATTTCTGGGAGGAACTGATTTTTGCTGAAATCACATATTTTTAGAAAATATAATGATTTAAGCCTTAAAATGTTTCATTTAAAGAATTCCAATTGAAGAGGGTTTGATCAAACTACCTTAAATCAAACCCCATTGGATAGAACCCTACTAGTTTTAAACCATACCTATAACGGAGTCTCCTTTACACCTATCAAAATGTTGATAAAAAACCACTTTTGATTTAAGTTTTGGGGGATCAAATGAATTCATTTAATTTTTTATTTTTTTAAGTATGTAGTTCTTATTATAAGCTTCCCAAAAAGTATAATTTTAAATAAATTTAATTTTATTATCATATTTATTTTTTATTTCTTGTGAATGTAGGTTTTTCACCGAAAATCAAGCTCTCTATTCTACACATGTGGAAAAATAGCAGATTATTAAAAAAAATTAAAAAATATTAGTGCAACATATATTTAAGTCCTCAATCCAACAAAGAAAAAAAAAATTAATTTTGATACATACAAAAAAATTACATTATACGGTATGTCGAATTATAATTGGTTTGAATTTGAAACTTGATTAAAGAAAAAATATTCAATAAAAAACTATCTAACCAAGTGGAAGCACTAGATATCAAAGTTACAAATCTAAATTAGAAAGAATTATAATTTTATCCTTCATGGAAAAAATTTATGCATTATACATGAGCGTCACTTTTTAAAAATGTTGTTTTCAAAAAAACTAGTTTTGAGGGAGATGGAAAAAGAAGTGCAATTTGATTCCAAAAAATTGAAAAAAATATATTTAGAATCTATAGACAAAATTTCATGAAACTATAGTTTGTATCGTCTTCAAATTCCTCAAGGTTTAGCCTCTATAGGTGTCTGAAAGTGAATATTTAGTTAAAAAAATTATTTCAATGTCCAGTTTGGCCAAAAATTGTAAACCACTATTGCGGGATCACCCAATGTATCCTTTCTGACTACAATAGGCAAAGTAATTACACCAAGCGGTTGCTTTCCTACATTGTCAAATCCTTGAATCAATAAGGAATTAGGTTCAATTCTTGATTTATCCACATCAAGTCTATCCAAGGGTTACACTACACACATTAAGGGAAGAGCCATTGCCAACAAGGGTCCACTTTATTCCTGTCCTATTGAAGATAGCTATTATCATTTCAGGCATCATTTTTCTTTTTGATTTCCAAGGGAGGTAGCTCATTTTGATGAAAGTTAATGTCTATGTTAACCACATTCATTTCTTGAATTAGAGCTACTACATCACTTGCATTTGCACTAGAGGGAACTACAACTTGTTGCAAGGATTTTTGAAGCATAGTAGGATAATTAGGTAAATTTCAAATTAGGATTCATAAGGATATCTTTGTGGGAGTATTCTTAAGTTATTCAACAAGATCATACTCCTTTCCACTATGCAAAGGCAAACGAGGAGCACTAGGCAAGATGGGTTGAGGTAAAGGTAAGGATGTTGAAGTTATTTTTCTTGGTTTTGGATTGTTTCTAGTGTTATATGTATGAGCAATAGTATTATAATTCAATTACTACAAAACATTATTCTTAGGTGGTTCAAGGATAAGAATGGGTTTGTTTTGAGGTTTAAGTTGGTTTGAAGGTGGGTAAAGGATGATCTGAGGTTGAATCACATTAACTTCCCTTTGTTTTAGTTTGTTGTAACAAGCCTTAGTGGATGAACCTTGTGAGATGAAATCCTTCAGGGGTTCCTCTAACATGTCAAATTCATCAATACTAAAAGGCTTGATGGTTAGGATAACTTGGAAAAAGATATTTGACATACTCAAATGACTGTGCTTTCTCTAAGGGGTTCATCGATTTATAGAATTTTTTGTTTTTTTAATGAATTCCAAGTGTAGTCTAATCTTATCAAACTATGAACTAATGCTAGAAATCAAAAGTGCAATAATATAATTCTATCCATAATTGAAATGAAACTAAATTAAGCAAGATTTTACTTAAATGAATGCAATAGAAACTCTGTAAACTAAAATAGATATCTAATAATAGTAAACTAAAACACATAAATGAAGCTTTCAATGTTGTAAAATGTATTTTAAGGTTTGACATGGGACTAAATCTCATAGAGGGGCGTATGATTCCCAATTAAAGTTTTTGAAGGGTTCAAATGCTAAAAAACAATAAACACAAAATTCCTAAAAATTAGGTAAAACAACCTATACTGGGACTAAATCACCCAAAGGGGCGTATGAATCCCATATTAGGGTTTTTACACTAAATTCAAAAAATTATAAGTGAATGTTAAGGTTTTTGGTTTGTATGTTGTCCTAACTATGTGCAATTATATATTTCAAATGAAATTCAATGATTCAAGATGCAAAAAATGCAACCTATATGCACTTTCACTAATGCAAGATTTAGAAGCCCTAAATGAAAATTAACTAATGCAAAGCTAATGTAAGCTAGATCTAGGACAATGAGGCACTCCAAATCAGAAATAAGGTGTCCAAAGGTCAGGTTCACCAAAATGAAATAAAGGAAATAGAGGTGTATTCACATTTTACGATATGGAACACAAGAAAGGGGACCTATTTCACTCTAGTCCATTAAAGGAAACCAAGATCCCTCAACCAATTAACTTTATTGAGGAATGCGCTTGGGTTAGGATGGTTTCCTTAGATGTGATTAAATGAAAGAGGGAGGTTCACCAATAAGAAAGTTCTTAGAAAGAAAGAGATAAAAGTAATATGCAAAAACCTAATTAAATAACCTAGAAAATGAAACTTGAAATCAAACTGTAAACAAAAAGATGCAGAAAGGAACCTAGAGAATAGAAGATGACTAAGCAAGATCTAAAAACCTTGAATTTTGTTATTTCTAAGCTATACTAGGACTCATATGCCAGACTAGGCAATTAAGTCCTATTTTATGGTTTCTAGGTAGAAATTGGAATTTCACAGTGACAAGTCTAAATCCAATGAAATTTGGTAGAAGTGTTATAGAAGGACTCATACACCCAAGGTGGTGATTTAGTCTCATTCTGCTTTTTCAGAAGATGAGGATCTAAAACTATTCTCATATCTCTACACTTCCTTCTTCTATTTTTCAAACTTCACTCCTAGTTCCAAACTTGTTGAAATCTATGAAACAAAGTATTGTGTTGGTTTGCTTATGGGGGGTTTTCCTCAATCAAACCCCTAGTTTGGTAATTAAACCTTGATAGAAAGAATAGGTCTTGAAGGAAATGTGTGTTGAGCTTGATGCATTATATGGCATCTATGGTCCTTCGAATGGAGCAGACAAAGGACCTCCTGCACTCAAAACATGCAAAGCATTGAAAAATTTACCAAAATTATGCAAATTCAAAAAATAAAAAACCCTAAATTACAAAGGCAATTCGGTATTTGCAAAGGCAGTGCTCTGCATTTCGCAAAAGCAACAATATATTCATAAGTGATGCCATATCACAAAAGTGAATCAACATTCTTGGATGGTACTTCACTCCTCTAGGCTCGCACGGTGCTTCATTGCAAAGGTGAATTGACATTTCCCTATGGCACTCTACCTCTCATGGCTCGCACAACACTCTATCACAAAGTTGGGTCAGCATTGAAAATGCAACAATAGACCCTAACAACATCATGTGCTACTATTTTGCAAAGGAAAGTCGACATTGAAAAAAGTGATGTCGATGCTAATAAATGTGATGCCCTAAAGAGCCACTTTTGGCCGACCTATTTGGGCCTAATAAATGCACCTAAAACATGAAAAATGAGAAAAAATTTAGTTTGCGTACTAGGGGTCCTACATCTAGATCCCACTGGAACTCACGAACCCATTCCATTTGATGTCTGAGAAGCACATGAGCAGCCATTCCATCAGCACTTGAGAAAAAAATGGCAATGATTCTCAAAGGTTAAGTGCACAAATGATTTGAAAATGACTCCAACCCTCCTATTTATGCTAGAAAATTAGAGTTTTTTAGGGTAAATTTAGGGTTTATGAGCCTGTTCATCCATTTTTCATGCAACGAGGCCTTTTTTGACCCATTTTTATCACCGTGAACCCATTTTCACATCCTATAAGCTATTTTTTTGCACCCAAACTATTGTTGAATCTTTATTGTGAGTTTGACACAAAATTAAAAAAAATTCCCGATCTTTCAAGGGGGCAGCGTAGCAATGTAATTCCTTCCACTGGGGTGATAGTTGGGCATCCAAAAAAATTAAGAAAATATTTGAATTTTGATCTCAGCAGTGATATTTGAACCAATGTAGCAGGTACCTCGCTTCAAAGAGGGGAAAAATGTAGACACTTAAAAGTCCTGGTCGATATTACGCATCTGATTCTGATTGACTAATATCAATTCCTCCTAAAT
Organism: Sequoia sempervirens; assembly: GCA_007258455.2. Classification (NCBI taxonomy): domain Eukaryota; kingdom Viridiplantae; phylum Streptophyta; class Pinopsida; order Cupressales; family Cupressaceae; genus Sequoia; species Sequoia sempervirens. Next base: position 156,042,478 of record VDFB02256132.1, on the reverse strand, counting down.
CATTTTTTCACTAACCAATTAATTAAATAGTATTTATTATTTAGTTAAATTCATCAAATTTTTCTATTAATCAAATAATTAAATCTCCCTCAAGTCCTCTCATTTGATTAAATAAACTAAACTATTTAATTAAATTTCATAAATCCCCTAACCAGCTTGAGTTCATTAAATTCTAAATTAATTAACTCTAATCTCCTCCTAATCATCATTACCCATTTCTCTAGCTTTTAACTTCACAAAGGTTAAATCAACCCATGGTCAACTAACCAAGTTGCACATAAAAATAATTTCTTCTAATTAACTAAATACCCTATTTATCCTCACAATGGGGTATTCCTAGGAATATTCCTCACAACCACCCCTTCATTCAATTTTCCTCCAAATGGCTTTAATAGCCTCTTACAAATTCACAAATACCTCTTACAAAGGCATTTAATCTCTCTTACATGTCATCTTGTCTCTTAGAAGGGCATTAACCTCTCTTACATTCTCAACTTGACATTCTCTTACACCCTCAACCATATTCATTCAATTCTCTTACATCCTCTTAACTCTACACATTCTCCAAAATATGCTCCACCTCCATCCATTAGCCTTCTAACAAGTGTCACATTCCTATTGGCTCCAATTTTCATCCCACATTCACCAATTTCACTCTTTCTTCAACCCTTGAGTCCTATAATTAGAAGCCTCTTCTACTTGAAATGCATCCATAATCTCAAGAAAGTTTGTTATAGGCATTTTCATTCATAGAAATCACTCACTCACACTCATTTTTTCACATTTTAGCTTTTTTATGTTATCATTTTGCATCGATCTCATACTTGGAATCATCTACATCTTGGAAAGCTTATCAAAGGGATTGGGAAAGGGCTTCTTTCCACATCAAAGGAGCACCAATCCCCTTATGGGATGAAGGTTTGATCTAATTAGATAGGACTACATTCTTTTATCTTATTGTATTTCATGTTTTATCCATGTTTTCTTGTCTTTGTTTGATTGAGAATCTCATAGGGAATGCTTGCTTTGGATTTCTAACATGACTAACCTTATTTTTTTTTCTCTTATTAGCCAATTGCATATTAAGAATTCACATTTTGGTGCTAGAAGGATAGATAACCTTTTGAAAAAATGATATTTTTTGCTTGAAATTGATGTTTTTCATAGTTGCAGGAAGGCGACGCAACCCTTGGATCCACAGATCGCCGCCTTTGCATATAGCATTTCCTTTGATTGCAAGAACAGTGTCGCTTATTCATATAGTGTTTCCTTTGTCATGTAGCCTCGCCTTTGCAACACTCTGTTGTGTCACCTTTGTAGAAGTGCTAATTCTGTCTTGTCATCCAACATGCTAAATTTTCATTCTCAACCAGATTTGTCATGTTTGTTTCTATGCCACCTTTGTTTATGTTGTGTCACTTTTGCACTCTCTATCTGTTGCAAAGCATTTCCTTTGAATTTCACCAAAGCACCGCTTTCGATTTCAGCACCACCTTTCTTACCCAACGTCGCCTTTGTAAATTGAAGAGGAATATCAATTTGGAGAACCAAAAGCATTTTTTAATGCTCATTGTAATACCTTAGGCTTTCCAATTCTACTCTTCATTTTCCATTTTAGGACCCATTATCATTACTTTAGGCTTAAAATTAACCATTTACTTAATCTTTTCAAGTTGGACTAAAATTGAACTTAGAAATATACTAGACATTGCTATATGGGATAAGATTACACAAGGAAAATTCACACTTAGTTTGGTGCTTAAAATGAATTCACCATTTCTTTGAAGGATAAAATGAATAATTGCTTGATGTGAGCGATATTGTCTTTGACATGTTTTGAGTACTTACCCTCTCCCCTTGTGCTTTGTGTGATATTAGGTGAAGAGAAACACTCAAAGAGTTATTTTCTTGCTTTTGTGAATTCAAGGTGTGTATCCTCTCCCCTCATGCCTCTTGGCAATCTTGGGTGATGAAAAACATCTTGATTCTTTTTGTACATTTTTTTTTCATGTCAAAGTGTCACCTTTAGATGGGCCCACCTCTCAACTTGTGAGGGAACAACACAAAGTGGTGCTTTCATATTCGTTCTACTATATAAATGAAATGGTGGTGACTAAATTCATCACCAGTTGGTGTTTTCGTCCCATACCGACAAGTGCCACCCCTAGTATCCTTGTGATACATTAAATCTCTTCTTATGAAGAGACTAGGAGGCCTCTTAATTGAGCTAATCTTGTCACATGTATGGCACCAGTATTTGTATCCCAAATATTTGAACTAAGAACCAACTTATTTTAGTGACCAAAAACCTTTATGCTTGTTGGTTCAGGAATGGTCATTTCGAAGTTGCCCCACATTCTACTATTCATAGTTGAAACAGAAAAATCCTTTGGGGTTTGAGATTTGGTACGCCTGAGAAGTGTGTGTCATGTAAGGGGGATCCAATGCCACCAAATCTCTAGTTGTTTTCTTTGTCTTAGTGTTTAGAGCAATCCAAGTGGGGACTCAGCAAGTTGTATCTCTTCAGCCTAGGATTGTGCATTTTACAAGTTAGTTAAACATATTGCTTGGTTCTCAAACATTTAAAAAATCATCAAAATTTCAAACCCTTTGAAAAGAGTGGGTACCTTTGAAGATTCCAATTATTACTGCTTGTCCCTAAGGATTTTATTCTTAGAGGCTTCTAAATACTTGGGCTCATCTCTCAATTCTTTCTCTTCAAAGTTAACCTAGGGAAACTATGGCCTTGACTCTGATGGCACTTTTGAATTTTCAAAAATCTAGAGTGCTCATATTAAAACCCTAAAAAAAATTACCTACAAATCTTTGTTACATCTGTTGTCGGATTCTTATATGAGGTTTAGGGTTTTGTTCATTTTAGTTGCTTGGAATTCTATTCTATTGTTTACTGGTATTGCCTAAATTGTTAGTCACAAAAAATATTTTTTTATGTTTGTTAAATGTCATCATGTGATTGGCCCTTCTCGTGTCTAGGTCTGAATCCCCTAAATTTTACATCCTTTGTATTGCGTGATTCAGAAGTCTTGAGCCTACTATTCTCATGTCATCCTAGAGAAGTGCCCTCTTTTAGAACAACTAATGAGCACATGCTTAAAAAGTTCCCACTTATGTCTCAATGGCCCTCATAGTTGTATCGCTCATTGCTGATTTATTCATTGGTTCACACCTTGAATTAGCGACGAGCGTTGGATTGATGTTTTCCCTTTCATATCGCTCATAACTAATGGCTTTTGAGCCTTCAAATTTGTATTAGCAATCAGAGATGCATATCTTAAGAATTAAAATCCATTTGCATTATCACATGTTAAAGGCCCAAGTTACCATCATATTAGCAACTATCTTAGTGATCCTTCATATTATCATAGTTGTGATTGTGCACCATTAGTTAAAACTAGATTTCCATACATCCATGGATTATCAAAGAGAAATAACCATGCCACTAGAAACTTGGATGCATATTGTCAAGAAGCTTCAGAATTTTGATAATCCTCAAACACTTGAAACACCAAAGTGCATGAACCTAAGTGTGAATAAGCCTAGGATAAGCCCTGAATGGAAAGTTGTGTTCAAAAGGGGAGTTAAAGAGTTGAACAAAAGGAACCTGATGGCTATGCAAGCCCAGTTAAGAGATAATCATACTAGATTTTCTAGTCAAGTTATTGCACCTTTTGTCAATTCTTTTGATTCATTATATAACCAATTAGACTTGTCATGGATTGATTATAAGGTTAAAAGTATGTCATCTCAAGTCTATAAGAAGATGCCTAGCTTTAATGGATGCAATGTATGTGAAGGAGATGCACATGTCCAAATCTTCTATAGTTTCATGGTGAAACGTTCATTTGAAGATCAAGATATGTGGATGAGAATTTTTTTCAGATCTCTTGAAGCTAAAGCTAGGGATTGGTACTTAAGTTTCCCTGAGAAATCCTTTTCCTGCTGGGATAAACTAGTGGATGCTTATAGAGAATAATTTCCAAAAGAACCCTCTGATCTTGTCACAAAGTTAAAACAGCTTAAGAAATAAGATGAAGAGTCAAGTGTTACTTTTAGTCACATATTTGTTGTTTCTCTTTCACTAATCCCTGAAAATTTTAGACCTAGTACATCAGATTGCATTCATTTGTATTTTGAAGCTTTTGAGGAGAGATCTAGTGCACTGATTAAGGATTTTAGAATATTGAGTATGTAGATGGCTTGCACATGTTTAGATAATATGGAAAAAATGAGGAATGAATATGTGCAAAGTATGTTGTCTTCAGTTGTGGGTAAGCATGTTGATGAAATCAGCAGCTATGTGAGTAAAAAAGATCAAATACATGTAGTTTTAGATACAAACAAGTGCATGTCTAAGAAGGAAGAAGTTAAGAGTGTTGCAATGTTAACCATTGATGCTCATAATAGTGAAAATGCTTTTATTTACTTTCAAGAACATATAAATGATCAATTCAATTATGAAACCCAGTCTATGAAGTTTCTAGATTTTGATAGCAATAATATCTTGGTATATACTGACTTACAACTTGGTAAGGCATGTTTTTCTACTGGATGTCAAGAGAGAGAAATGGTTGAAAGAATGGATCAAGATTGTGGTCTATTAAATAGTGAACAAATTTCAAATTTTTTAACCACTAAATATCAAAAATATGCACATATGAATAACCTTCAACTATTATGTAATGTTCATATTGATTTTCATAGTGATGATAGTCTTTATTATGAAAGATATGAAACAAGGGTATCTGATGTTCCTTCCAGTTATGAACCAGTTGTTCAACATGATGGTAACATGGATCAAGGAGGTAGCCCTTTGATTGTAATGATGCATTATATGATGAGCATGAAAGTATGCAGACTAATGGAAGTTAAGAAACTTGTGTTGATGAGTTAAGAACAACAAATAACCATGAAGTTTATAAGCAAGATTTTGAGAATTCTAATGTGGATTTGGATAAGTATATGTTTCCTCATTTTGATGAGCCTAGTTATGAATTCTTTTATATGGATATAGGGGCTGATTTAAAAGGAAAAATAGATTATCTTTTGGAACCAAAATTACTCACTTTTGAACAAGATGTGAATGTTGAAGATGTTAGCATGATATATTCAAAAAGTATCAGAGTGAGTAAGAATAAGGATTGGGTAGAGATTCTTGATGATTCTCTACACCAACATGTTGAGGCACAGTTATGGGATGTGCCAATGTATGAGTGTATTTCTTTACATACACTTGGAGATAGTTTGCATGATGTGCATAGTCTTTTGATTGGTCCTTGTAATCATTTCACCTTTGACATGCAAACTACTAATCAGATTGAGCTTGATAATCCTAGCTATGTGGCAGAGTATGAGTGCTAGATTTTTCAGGTGGATGAAATTTTCTTGCAGTGTGTTAATGAGAAAAACATTAAGGAAAATTGTTTTCAACTTTACAATATTTTGAATGACAAAATTTATGAGTCATTGCCACATAATAATCAGTATTTTAAGGGTATGCTTGATTCTCAGATGCAGGTTAGTTATGAATTTGTTGATAATGTTGTGCTTGCTAAGTTATTGAGAGATGCAAACATGTTTAATTGGGCATATTCCAATAATGTCTTCAAATTAGATTCAGTGAGGTGTGATGAAAACTTTGTCTATGACAAAGGTAAGAAAAGGCCAACAATTTTGGTGGCCTTGGGCCATCAGATATGGTTTGACTTGTCAAGCCAAAGCAATTGGTGGAAGAGATTACCTTTTGAATCTATTTCCCAATGGAGTAGGCACCTATTCTACTTCTCCAGAGGATCTGAATTCTCGCTCTGTTCACTAAGGAATAGATGTCCCTAGAAAGAGCCACTCATGGCACATTCAAATTTTGAAAAATATAGAGTGCTCATATTAAAACCCTAAGAAATTTTACATACAAATATTTGTTACATCTGTTGTAGAGTTCTTATATGAGGTTTTGGGTTTTGGGTATGTGTAGGATCATCATGGAAAAAACAGGCCCTTAAGTGGCAAAAAATTCAAAAAAATCAGAATTAGGAAACTTGACGTAAAAATTTGAATAAGTTATCTATATTATTTTAAAAACATGTAAGAATAGAATTTGTAGCAAATTGAATGTAGTTTCTAAACTACTAGGTTTTTAAGAAAAAAATCTATTTGGTGAAAATTTGAAATTTCAATGTAGTGGTACTTAAATTTGGGAAAAAATAAGAAGTAGGTGTACCTAGAACCACAATAAAATGATAATATTTTTTTATAATATTTTAGATATAAGTAGAGGACTCATGCTCCGATGTGATGCATTTTTTTTATAATTTTTTTCCAAGTGAATAATTAATTATGATTTTTTCATTACAACTTTTTAAAAAATATAAAAACTCGTATGTCTAACCACCTTAACTTGGTCAAAACTTCATGAAATTCAATTTTTTATTTTTTAATCCTATAGTATGCAAAGCATAGAATGTGACATATTTTGGATTCAAAAAATGTGATACTATTTAAAAGTTATAGATGTTTTTCAATCAACCTATCAATTAGGACTTTAGTCGTAATTTGAATAGAAAATGAATAATAATTACTTGTTAAATTCAAATTAAAACATAATTTATATCAATGGAAAGTTGGGAATCTCCTTTAAAAACCCTTTTCGTTTCATCAATTTTGGGTAAAAAAATAGTCGTCAACCACATACCCATCATATTGCCACTTTTTGGCCCATCATGATCCTGCACATACCCTTTTGTTCATTTTATTTGATTGACATTCTATTCTATTGTTTACTGGTATTACCTATTGTTGGTCACAAAAAAAAAAAAAATTATGTTCATTAAATGTGATCATGTGACTGGCCCTTCTTGTGTCTAGGTCTGAATCGCCTGACTTTTACATCCTTTGTATTGTGTGATTCAGAAGTCTTGAGCCTACTATTCTCATGTCATCCTAGAGAAGTCCCCTCTTTTAGAACAACTAATGAGCATGTGCTTAAAAATTTCCAACTTATGTCCCGATGGTCCTCATAGTTGTATCCCTCATCGCTGATTTATTCATTGGTTCACACCTTGAATTAGCAATGATCAATGGATTGATGTTTTCCCTTTGATATCGCTCATCGCTAATGGATTTTGAGCCTTCAAATTTGTATTAGCGATGAGTGATTCCCTGGTCTTATGTTCTTATCACTCATCACAGATCGTTAGTGAAAAGATAAACTTGAATTAGCGATGAGCGACATGATGTGATATCGCATGATCGCGGATATGTTTTGAATGTAAAGTTTCACATCAACGATACGCGATGGACCTTATAAATGTTGTAAATCTTCTCATCGCTAATTGCTTGCAAAATATATGGGGAGAATTAGCGATGAACAAAGGCCTTATGTAATAACTTCATCACTCATCGTGGGTTTGTTTTAGAGCTTGAGTTCAGAATTAGTGATAAGCAATGGATGTCCTCTAAAGTGTTTTTATTTCGCTAATGTGATATGATCCTATGAGAAATGTATTTTATGCCATTTTTTTTATGCAGGTTGTACGTGACTAAATTTGATGCCTCCACAACATCTCCCATCACAGATAGAAGCCTTTGTGCAAGGTTTGAATTAGTGATGTGTGACAGAAGCATGAATGTGACCAAAGGTCAGGCCGCAAAACCGAGGGCTAAAGATCATCGTCAGGATTTTTGCATCACTGATGGAGTTGGGCGAGGATAAAGTAAATCAACGATAAGAAATGGTTACTACATGGAACAAGCAATGTGGCATGATCCTAGGAATTCCACATAAAGCAAAAAGGAAAGCAGTGAGAGGATTAGAGAACCATTGATAAAGTTTTAAAATGAGATGATCTGATGAACTGAAAATCATCACAAAAATAACTTCATCGCTAAATTGCACCCTAAATTTTGGGGAGGATCAGTGATGAAGTGTACAAATAAAGTTTCTTTCTAAGAAACTGGTCCTATGTACTTCACCAATATTAATGAAAAGCATGAATTAGGTTGGTGATACATGCTAATTGTTAGATCAGTTATGATTAATCAAGGTTAAAAAAGGAACATGGCATCATTTGAGATAGCCTCGCTATTTTCAAGGAGCAAGTTGATAATGGTCAAAAAATGATGCTTATGGCCACCTCAGATGAAGTTTTAATTTTGCTAAGATGAACAGCCCAGATTCAGAGCCAAGGTGATACGTTACCAATTCACTCACGTAAGGAGTTTTCAAGTCATTAATTCTACATGCTCAAATTTTCTATTTAATGTAGGTTGATCATTGTTTATTCACACTATCTTTTCAGTCTACAGAAGAAGTAAGGTGTATGTAGTAAAGGAGATTGAAATGGTTGTAAGGTTTCCTAAGTAGATTTTTAGTGTTTTCAGCCTGAGAAAATTGGTATGAAATTAGGTTCTTTGGTCTATTTAGGATTTTTGTTGCTTGAGTTATCTACAATTATTGGGATTGGGGTGCTTCTCTTGTGGGTCTTGAGTCAAAAACCTTTTTAATTATCACTCTGCTAGCTTTAGAGAAAATAGGAAAATTTGGTGCAACAATTCCACCTGTTAGGAGGTCAAGCTGGCTAAGTGTGTTTGAGTGTCGTGAAGACATAGCTAAGCAAGAAGCCATGGCTTCTCTTGATATTTCAAAGGGTAAAAGGAGGGCTAGGGGCCATAAGAAGAAGTCAATTGTGTTGATTACTTACTGCTTGAGGAATAGGACCCTTCCAGGTGAACTGGTCAAGTGCAAAGGCAAGGAATTGGCACTACCAGTGAAGAAGGCCAAGAAAAAGGAGAAGAGCCACAGGGCTCACCTTGGTGAAAACATCTCTCCTATCGTGCTTTAAAACTCTCCTTCGGATGATGAAGCTGATTTCGACTCAAACTATGGCCAGTACCTTCATTCCCTGGTGCCATATGGGAGATCTGATGACTACATACTGGTAATCCCTCCAATTGCATTGAGGACAAGGAGTGATCGGGCATTTTCAGATGTCGACAACTCTGAATAGGGTCACCTTCTATTTTTAGTTTTTGATGACACCATGGTCTTTGCATAGGAGGTATTTTTTTCATATGACCGTGGTTTTTCTTTTATTTTCTCATGTTGATGTGGAAGGTCTTCAAGAAGATATGAATGGAATCAAGTTTTTGTTCTAAACAATGAATGTTGTGACAATGACAGCTAATATCATGCACATGTTTTTTTCCTTTTTTCCTCCCCTATTCACAAATGATTGCTTATGAAACCATGTGGGATTTCTTCAAGGAGTCAATTAGAATTAGGTTTTTGAAATGAACTCAAATGAAAGTGAAATTGTAATTCAATCGGGTGCTTGTTGCTCCCCTATTTATATAAAGGGGATTTTATGGCTGAAAAAGAGAGAGTTCAAAATTTTGAGTTTATTTATGGTCACAGTAAATGCTATGCTCTAAATGTAACGCCTCACCGTGTGAACCCCAAAGGACAACAAAACACCGCACAATATTTTTTTTTTGAAAATAGAACAATACATAAGTTGAAAATGAACATATATTACATATAAGGTAATTATGCAATCACAATGACCATTACGTCCTCTAGGGTACATGAGATGGCACAAAATCCTAAAAATAATACCATAATGATAATGAATGAATCAAGATTACATAAGGATAACATACAACCATTAATGATCAAAAGAGAGCAAAATGATACATCATTTTATTACAATTCAATTCACAGTTCCATAATATAATTGTGGAGCATATTTCCACAGATATAACATATCAAGGATACAATGGTACATTACATAATGCTTCCCTTATATCAAGTACAAGAATGATACATCAATGAAGAATAAGGTACAAAATGAGGAACAGTCTTCAACCAAGAGAAGGTCTGGAACTCTACATCCACTTCTGCATCATAAACACAACCTGGGAACCCAATGGGGTGCATAGCACGTTCCCCCCAACCGTGTGGATCCAAAGACCCACCTCCCATGCTAGGAGATGACAAGAAAGACCCACACCCAAATCGTCTAGGTGAACAATGGCAAATAGGACTCCACAACAAGAGCAACAACAAACACAAGACTACATCTCACATCATCAACACATAATTACGAAAAAATAATGGAAATTTGAACAAAACCAAATGCCAATATTATAGATCAACACTAAATAACCATAAGAGGTGCCAACAACAATAGGATCCAAAGTCTTCAAATGAAATCGCAATATCAACCAACAATAAATATCAAGGGAACCTTTCATTAACATCAATCAAGTTTCCACGAGGCATGTGTGCAACACTAAAATATAGAACTTGGAGGCTTCAACAACAAGCACCAAGAACCTATTGCCTCAACAACATCAATAATTCAAACAACACTCCCAGAGGCAACCAAACAAGGGAAAATAAATGGGTACTATGGGAGAGTGTCATTGCATGGCCTTACATGGATTATCCAGACAACCTATCACAAGGTGTCACCTCCATCTATGGTTATCTTGACTACCTATCTCAAGGCACAAGTCCATAGGGTGACTCATGTGGAACCACTTACCTTCCATGAGGACAAGGCAGTGATCTTACTGACCAGGTCTTCTCATCCCATCCTTAGCCTGTGAAAGCACTAATGGTATGGGTGAGGCACATAATTATGCTTGTTTAATGTTTAACTACCCAAACCCACTAGTTCATTAATTACATTATCACTTTTTTAGGAAACTCTTCCATGGGTTACCATAATAGCCCTTTTGTGCATCAGCCCCCATGAAGAGCCACCCTCCCCAACAGTTCTAAAACAAGAATCACAATAACAAGGGGTGTACCAAACATAAAATCCATAAAACGAAAGCATGTGTGAGGCATGAACCATCTCACTCATAGTCATAACCAAAGGCAAAGAAAAACATGGTACAAGGTACACCCACGAGAGCTTAAAATAGGAATACGATCAATGAATCACAAAATTCCAACCATGAGAAATCAATATAAATCCAATTTCACCATTGCCTCTAGAAGCCTAAAAACACCGACTATCCACAAACTCCCAATGAGGGTAATTCAAACTCTTTGGGTTCCCAACCATCTCTAAATAGGACTACAAGAAAGTCATTGCATAAAGTTTCCTCAAACAGAATTAACACAAAAGGAAGATTCACATCATGGGATCACAAAATGACTATATAAGTCTCATGATCACAAATTGACAAGTGCAGAGTAAAGGAGACAATATCACGACGAAATTAGAAGCCAACACTTTTAAAATATTATCATCTTCATACAAAATCAAACACAGTAACCAATAGCTAAGTCTATTAACAGTTCATCCAAGAGAGACATGACAACAATCAAATAAGCAATAGCAATTTTATCCATGATCTTAAACTAAAGGTTACAATGATTTTGACATTAAAACAAGCTATTTACTCAATCAAAATAAATTATTATATATAGATATTTCAAGAAAGCCCTATTATCCAAGAAGCAACCATTCCAAATCCTTGGGGTTAAAGCTTCACTATACAATATTACTACAAGGGTTATACAATAGTAAAGTTCACAAGGATTATATATGGTGTACCCTAATGCTACATATGGCAACACTCTAATTACTTTGCAATGATAATTCAACTAACTAATAAAAGTTGCACCAACCAATAGATAGATATTCAGCTAAAAGGCAATGATAATACTATCTCAACTCTATCTTAGACACTAATCTCTTTATGAATTAGAACACAATTAGAGAAATAAAATATTCAATTAGTACAATTTCAATTTCAACTATCCCCTTATAATATCATTTACATTAAGCTACCAATAAGGCCCATTTAATTAAAGGATACTTAAATCTTTTTCAAATACCTACATGAGACTATCATGACCACTAATATTCTCCAACCTCTACACAAACCTATTTACATCATTAAATTGTAAATATTGAACAATCACATGAATATTAATAACACACAAATGCTTGCATATAAATATTTTTATATAAATTTCTTTTACTTATTCTTTCCCAATTACTCACTCGAGTAAAAGAGTTATTTTATTAAGTAACCTTCTAGTCTTTTCTAAAAGCATTATCTCCTAAATATTTAACCCTAAAACTAATTTCTAATTAATAAATCCACTAAATGTATATATCTATCTCGAATTAGATTATTTAAAGAATACTATTCTTCATGATGCAACACTATATTTACAAAACCCCACACATAGCCAATCTATAATGATGATAATTAAGTATTTATGTTACACATGGATCAATTATAATTAATTACCTGATATAAAATTATTTCAACATATTGACCATTCTCATTAACTACCCTAAACAATAGACATCTCCCAAGTCAAAGGATAATCTAAGCTATTTGTTTTAAACAAATCTTTATAAATATACAAATTAATCAATTTATCATAACCACTTCATAAACACTTTGACATTTTCTCATCTGATTAATTTTAATTTACTTTCAAAAGGAAATCAATTAAACTCAAGGCAGAGTGATCTTTTACCATACTATGATATATCTCTATATATAACCTTATGATCTCCATATATAACAATATTCAATTTATTATCCTTAAATGACCTCATATTAAAATTTACCCCCTTATCTTAAAATTTTGTTTACTTATCAACTTAATTTACTATAAAGATCACCTACTCTAAATAAACTAGTACAAGCTATTACCAACTACGAGGGAGGATATAGGTACATATAGACATACATATAAAATTTAAACAACTATGAAGAACCCATGGTCTGCTATTATCTACAGCCACGACACATTATAATAGAGATTTCGCACATACATGAAGATACGTACACAGGTGTTTTAAAACTACTGAACAAGTGTTTAAGCATAGGCGTATTCAACACATCGAACAACCAGTATTGTAGGCGTACTTTACGGAACTAAATTGCAGTCTTAACAACAAATAGCACAAATATGCCATTGCGTAGATGCAGAAATTGATGAGTTCAAATGAATAAGGAATTCGATTGTTAAAGCACAGGAATTAAGTCTAGTCTCCATAAGACTCATTTTTTGGTGAATGGAATAAGGAGATATCTAATTTCAAACTTTTCCTTTCATTAATGAAGGTATCAGTCTAAGCTATTAAAATTTCGACATGCTTATTGTGTCGATTGATCAAACGTTCACCAAATTGGAGAAGTGAGAGGTCAATACCCGAGAGGAAGAGTTTGAGGGCTTTTTAATGGGGGCACATTATTTGAAAGAATACCTCAAAGAAATGTGATCTCATGGAATGCAATGATTTCAGAATGAGCACAAAATGGATTTTGCAAGAAAGCTCTCAAAATTTTTGAATCAATGAAGCACTCGGTAACACCTCCTAATATTGCAAGCTTTACTCATGTTCTAGGTGCCCGCAGTTAGGCAAGTTTAGTGGATGTGGGCTGCCCATGCTTCCCACACTAGTAACCCCAAGATATAAATGCATGCAGAGTGTGGGCGCACAAACAAGGCATGCGAACTGTTTGACAAAATGCCTCAAAGAAATGTGATCTCAAAGAATGCAATGATTGCAGGGGACGCGCAAAATGGGTTTGTTAAAAAGGATTAAGAAACTTTCTAGCGAATGCAACTGGCAAGGTGACACCAAAAGAATCAGGGAGGTTATTTAAATTTTTACACCCTTCTATGTTCAAGTGCTGCAACTACGGTAGATTGTCAGAAGAATCAAGCAGGTTGTTTAAACTTTTAAATTTCTTATTATGTTCAAAAGTTGCGGCTGAGACAGGTTGACAATGGAGTCAGAGAGATTATTTAAACCACTACAACATTCTATTTTCAAGAACTGCATATGTGACAGGTTGCCAACGGAATCAGGAAGGCTATTTACACCTCTACAGTCTTCTACGTTCAAGTGTTGTTGCTGTGACAGATTGCATATGGTATCAGGGACATTATTTAAATTTATACACCCTCCATTAGAGCTTTTCTTATAAATCACTTACCAAATGTAGACCAACGAGTTCAACAGGAAAGAACAATTTCATGGCAATAAGCATGCAGGGTATATCGATAGGATCGACACATATACTGTTTGTCACTAAGGGCCGGTGGAGAGCGGTGAAATGCATATCCTTAAGCTTATTAGATTTCGATTTGGGTAATTAAAGATGAATAACCATGTAATATTGAATCAACTACAAACACAAGTAACAAGAATTGGTAGTTCAAGCACAAGACATTATTTACCCTAGTGATCAAGGCATTTTCAACAACTCTGGAAATATAGGGAAACTGTAAAACGGCCGAGGTACATGCAAGAACGTTTTCATTCAGGAAGCAGTATAAGCTTTTCATGCTTTTGAGTAAATACCATTGTCAAAGAGACAACAGAAACGAATTATTCCTACAGTGAAACTGCATGGAATTTTGTGAGAAGCATCTGACTACAGAATAATCCATCTGATAACTACCACAGAGAAGAGGCGACGCCATATGCCTTGTTTGGCTTGCTTCTGCTTAAGACGAAAAGATGACTTATGCGCAACAAACATATAACTGAAAATCGAAATACCCAGGGGAAAATCTTTCAAAATAAAGATAATGATGGGTACAAAATGACACATAAAACATCACCAGTGATTGCTAGTCGGTTACAAAACCAGCATGGAGATTCTAGAGGGCCGCCTCCGAAGACAACGAGAACTAAACAGAGGATTACACCCACTAAAGACTGGAGGATACAATATATAATACAGTTGAGACGCACAAACATATTACAGTCAATTTTGAGGAATATTTAGGGCAAGCAACAAAATAGCTAACAAGACTATTTCATCAATTTTCTAGCTGCATTACAACTTTATTGAAACCAAAATGAAGTATTCGATACCCAATAAGAAATTCAAATGGCAAGAGAAACAACTCACGGAAAAGAATAGAAGAGCATCCACTCACGATATGCAAGAATAGGGTCGCCTATTGTGTGGAGAGTTTTCCCCACAAAGTTGTGACGATAGCGGAGAAGAGGGCACAAAAAATTCGCAGAAGGCCTTGGTAACTTTCCGTAAAAGCCAACTTTTCAGATGTGAGAAAATCGAAAAGCTTTAGAAACTTTCAGCAAATGCAATTGACAGGTGTGAAGTATTTTTTTTCCATGTTAGAAGACATTTGTGCGACATACAACAGCGTAAGGAGGACACATGAAGCCAAGGAATTCTTTTAACCATGATCACCTATTAAATTCCTAATTGTTACTTTTTTTTAACTATGGTATTTAATTTACTGCCAAATTATTCTCCATCAATTATTATTAACAATTTTTTTTTTTTTTAAATAACACAAATATTCACATTATTATAATCCCCATTTAATAATTATGGAGGTAAGTATTCAAATTCTCTTTTAATATAATCTATTTATTTCTAAAATCAAACAACTATATGATTGTTATTATTTTTATTTTATTTTATTATTATTTTAATTAGAACCTGTATTAGTATTGTAGAATTAAAATTCTTAGCTATATAAATCAACTATATTATCAAGTCAAATTGGAATCAATTAAAAGAGAATTAGTCATCTAAAACATATTACTTTGTAATTTCTTAATACATAAAATATGAGTAATTTATTATGGATTCCTAAAATCAATCTGCAATGATAGGGTACGTAAGTATTCTATACCCAAATAAAGATCATTCAAACAAGTTTATAGTCAATAACCCGACGATCCTTGACCTCGATAAGTGACTAACTATGTTCTAAATATGGTATAAATTTACACATAAGCAATCTTATGTGGGCATGATGATGAGTAGTGGTCTCACACTTAGTTTATTTTCTAATGGTACTCAAATTCACTAAAAAGTAAACTTACTCAGAAACCAAAGACAGTCGAACCAAAGGGACACTACACTAAAAGCATAATAGAATATAGAAGGATACTGTAGTAAATATATCAAAAGTAAGTTTAAGTTGAAATTTATAGTGTATATGAATCTTAAATATGGTTTTACAAGGAAATATCATAAATAAAGAAGAATTATAGTTTCAGAATGTTGCTCTCCTATGTTTTTTCTTTCAAGCTATGAATGAAGTTGTTAATGACAGTTTCATTTATCTTTTTGTCGTTTGCACAGAAATGGGTGAATTTGTTTTATGCTTCAATTCAATGAAATGATTAAACGCTAAAATGAGCTCATTAGTTTGTAAGAAAAGGATATAGGATTCAGTAAGGAAGTGATATTTTGCAGACACAGTGAGTTAAATGATACAAAGTAACATTCTAATGGTCCATTTATTTCTAAAATTCAATCAAAATTGTATTATCGGGGCATGTGTAGGATCATCATGGAAAAAATAGGCCCTTAAGTGGCAAAAAATTCAAAAAAATCAGAGTTAGGCAACTTGACGTAAAAATTTGAATAAGTTATCTATATTATTTCAAAAATGTGTAAGAATAGAATCTGTAGAAAATTGAATTTAGTTTCTAAACTAGTAGGTTTATTTTTAAAAAAAGAAAATCTATTTGGTGAAAATTTAAAATTTCAACGCAGTAGTACGTAAATTTCAGGGAAAAAAATAAGAACTATGTGTCTGTCTGACCACCCTAACCACAATAAAATGATAATATATTTTTATAAGATTTTAGATATAGCTATAGGACTTATCTCCTAATGTGATGCATTCTTTTTTATAATTTTTTCCAAGTAAATAATTAATTATGATTTTTTTATTACAAAATTTAAAAAATAGAAAAAATCGTATGTCCTGACCACCTTAACTTGGTCAAAACTTCATGAAATTCAATTTTTCTTTTCTTAATCCTATAGTATGTGAAGCATAGAATGTGACACATGTTTCAGATTCAAAAAATATGATATTGTTTGAAAACTATAGATGTTTTTCAATCAACCTATCAATCAGGACTTTAGTCGTAATTCAAATAGAAAATAAATAATAATTATTTATTAAATTCAAAATAAAGCATAATTTATATTGGTGGAAAGCTAAGAATCTCCTTTAAAAACCCTTTTCGTTTCATCAATTTTGGGTAAAAAAAAAGTCGTCAGCTGCATACCCTATATATACCCAGCATATTGCCACTTTTTGGCCCATCATGATCCTGCACATACCCATCGATTGATTATCAGTTGTGACTCTTTCTCCCTTAAATAAAGAACTCATTGTTTTATTAGTTTATCTTATAGTAGATTGAGCTAGTATTGAATTGGGCCTAGGATTCAAGATGAAAAATGACTCACAAAATACATTAAACTTCATTATCCCAACTCTAAGTATTAAAGTGCACTCCTTGAAATAAATAACACTTCTATTTGACATTTGTCAAACTTTTGATAAGGTGATTTTCATGAGATAGTGCATTTGTGTGAAGAAATACTCTTGACCAAGCGTGAAATATTATGAGTATGTGTGGGGTTACCCTCCTTGGATCTCATAGAGCCCGAAGAGAAGAAGTAAAGTATTACTTATTCTACTTAGGTGTTGGCCAATCCTCAACCTAGCTGATAATTGGGTTGTGGCAAGCTCATAGGTTAGGACTAAGATTAAGTTTGGTTCTAAAAAAATAACCAACAGAAATGGTCACTCCACTGGGGACACCTTTGCATCTTTGATGCCAGTGTGTTGAAAACCATTTAAAAGAGTCAAAAAGAATAAACGAACATCTGGTTCAAAATTTGAAGAAGTTCCAGATCTACAAATTGATTCATAGCAGCCCCAAATTTAAAATATTGTGAAGTGACTCTGCTAGACGAACTCAGAGAAAGATACTCTTGCTTCAAAGGTTTTCCTCTTGCTAAAGAGGTGGCAACTCTACTCTATAATTTGTACACATGAAGGGCTATTATTTTTTATAGTAACTTGAAAGTGGTCTATTCAAAGTTATAGCAACTGGAGGTGTGAAGATACATGGTTCTCTACCTACTTTCATTTGTTGAACCTGTCATATTGAATGCTATTATAGTTCCATTCAAAAAAATTGTCTAAGAATTCATAAACTGGCTAATATTGATGGTTCGAATGAAGTTGTATATCTTAAGAATTACTATCCATTTGCATTATCACATGTTAAAGGCCCAAATTACCATCATATTAGCAACTATCTTAGTTATCCTTCATATTTTCATAGTTGTGATTGTGCACCATTAGTTAAAACCAGATATGCATACATCCATGGATTATCAAAGAGAAATAATCACGCCACTAGAAACTTGGAAGCATATTGTCAAGAAGCTTCACAAGTTTGATAATCCTCAAATAGTTGAAACCCCAAAGTGCATGAACCTAAGTCTGAATAAGCCCAAGATAAGGTTGGAATGGAAAGTTGTGCTCAAAAGGGGAGTTAAAAAGTTGAACAAAAGGAACCTGATGGCTATGCAAGCCCAATTAAGAGATAATCATACTAGATCTACTAGTCAAGTTACTACACCTTTTGTCAATCTTTTGATTCATTATATGACCAATTAGACTTGTCATGGACTAATTATAAGGTTAAAAGTATGCCATCCCGTGTCTATAAGCAGATGCCTAGGTTTAATGGATGCAATGCATGTGAAGGAGATGCACATGTACAAATTTTCTATAGTTTCATGGTGAAACATTCATTTGGAGATCAATATATGTGGATGAGATTTTTTGTCAAATCTCTAGAATCTAAAGCTAGGGATTGGTACTTAAGCTTCCCTTAGAAATCCTTTTCCTCCTGGGATAAACTAGTGGATGCTTATAGAGAAGAATTTGCAAAAGAACCCTCTGATCTTGTCACAAAGTTAAAACAGCTTAAGAAACAAGATGAAGAGCCAAGTGTTGCTTTTAGTCACAGATTTGTTGTTGCTCTTTCACAAATCCCTAAAAATTTCAAACCTAGTACATCAGATTGCATTCATTTGTATTTTGAAGCTTTTGAGGAGGGATCTAGTGCACTGATTAAGGATATTCGAACATTGAGTATGCAAATGGCTTCCACATTTTTAGATAATATGGAAAATTTGAGGAATGAATATGTCCAAAGGTTGTTGTCTTCAGTTGTGGGTAAGCATGTTGACAAAATCAGTAGTTGTGTGAGTACAAAAGATCAAATACATGTAGTTTTAGATACAAACAAGTTCATGTCTGAGAAGGAAGAAGTTAAGAGTGTTACAATCTTAACCACTGATGCCCATAATATTTAAAATGCTTCTCTTTACTTTCACAAAGATATAAATGATCAATTCAATGATGAAACCTAGTCTATGGAGTTTCTAGATTTTGATAGCGGTAATATCTTGGTATGTCCTGACTTAAAACTTGGTAAGGCATATTTTTCTACTGGATGTCAAGAGAGAGAAATAGTTGAAAGAATGGATCATGATTGTGGTCTATTAAATAGTGAACAAATTTCAAATTTGTTAACCACTGAATATCAGAAATGTGCACATAGGAATAACCCTCATCTATTGTGTAATCTTCAAATTGACTTTGACAATAATGATAGTCTTTATTATGAAAGATATGAAACAAGGGTATCAGATGTTCCTTCCAATTATGAACCAATTTTTCAACATGATGGTAACATGGATTAAGGCAAGCAGCCCTTTTATTGTAATGATGCATTATATGATGAGTATGAAAGTGTGCAAACTAATTCAAGTTCAGAAACTTGTGTTGACGAGTTAAGAATAAAAAATAACCATGAAGTTTACAAGCAATATTTTGAAAATTTTATTGCAGATTTGGATAATTATTTGTTTCCTAATTTTGATGAGCCTAGTTATGAATTCTTTTATATGGATATAGGGGTTGATTTAAAAGGAAAAATAGATTATCTTTTGGAACAAGAATTACTCACTTTTGAACAAGATGTGAATGTCGAAAATGTTAGCATGATATGTTCAGAAAGTATCAAAGTGAGTAAGAATAAGGATAGGGTAGAGATTCTTGATGATTCTCTACACCAACATGTTGAGGCATTGTTACGGGATGTGCCAATGTATGAGTGTATTTCTTTACATACACTTGGAGATAGTTTGAATGATGTGCATAATATTTTAATTGGTCCTTGTATTCATTTTACCTTTGGCATGAAAACTACTAATCAGATTAAGCTTGATAATCCCAGCTATGTGGCAGAGTATGAGTGCCATATTTTTCTAGTGGATGGAATTTTCTTGCAGTATGGTAATGAGAAAAACATTAAGGAAAGTTGTTTTCAACTTTACAATATTTTGAATGAAAAAATTTATGATTCATTGCCACATAATAATCAGTATTTTAAGGATATGCTTGGTTCTCAGATGCAAGGTGGTTATGAATTTGTTAATAATGTTGTACTTGCTAAGTTATTGAGAGATGCCAACATGTTTAATCTGGAATATTCCAGTAATGTCTTCAGATTGTATCAAATGAGTTGTGATGAAAACTTTGTCTATGATAAAGGTAAAAAAAGGCCTATAGTTTTGGTGGCCTTGGGCCATCAGATATGGTTTGACTTGTCAGGCCAAAGTGGATGGGGGCAGAGATGACCTTTTGAATCTATTGCCTAATGGATTAGGCACCTAGTCTGCTTCTCCAGAGGATCTAAATTCTCACTTTGTTCACTAAGGAACAAACATCCCCAGAAAGAGCCACTAATGACACATTCTAATTTTGCAAGATCTAGAGTGCTCATATTAAAACCATAAGAAATTTTACCTACAAAACTTTGTTACATTTGTTGTAGGGTTCTTATATGAGGTTTAGTGTTTTGTTCATTTTAGTTGCTTGGCATTCTATTCTATCTTTTACTGGTATTTCCTATTGTCGGTCACAAAAAATATTATTTTATGTTCATTAAATTTCATCATGTGACTAGCCCTTCTCGTGTCTAGGTCTGAATTGCCTGACTTTTACATCTTTTGTATTACATGATTCAGAAGTCTTGAGCCTACTATTCTCTTATCGTCCTAGAGAAGTCCCCTCTTTTAGAACAACAAATGAGCATGTGCTTAAAAGGTTCCCACTTATGTCTCGATGGACCTCATAGATATATCACTCATCGCTAATTTATTCATTGGTTCACACCTTGAATTAGTGACGAGCGATGGATTGATGTTTTCCCTTAGATATCACTCATTGCTAATGGCTTTTGAGCCTTCAAATTTGTATTAGAGATGAGCGATGCCCTAGTCTTGTGTTCTTATCACTCATCATGGATCGTCAGTGAAAAGATAAACTTGAATTAGAGATGAGAGATATGATGTGATAACACGTGATTGCGGATATGTTTTGAATGTAAAGTTTCACATCAGTGATATGCAATAGACCTTATAAATGGTGTAAATATTATCATCGCTAATTTCTTGCAAAATATATGAGGAGAATTAGCGATGAACAAAGACCTTATATAATAACTTCATCGTTGATCATAGGTTTTTTTAGAGCTTGAGTTCGGAATTAGCGATAAGTGATGGATGTCCTCTAAAGGGTTTTTCTCTTGCTAATGTGATATGATCCTATGAGTGATGTCTTTTGTGCCATTTGTTTTATGTAGGTTGTATGTTTCTAAACCTAATGCCTCCACAACATCTCCCTTCATAGATAGAATCCTCAGTGTAAGGTTTGAATTAGTGATGCGCGATGGAAGGATGAATGTGACAAAATGTCAGGCCACAGAACTGGGGGCTAAAGATCATTGCCAGGATGCTTGCATCACTAATGGATTCAAGTGAGGATAAGGTAAATCAGTGACAAGAAATGGTTACTAAAAGGAATGGGCAATGTGGCATGATCCTGGGGATTCCACATAAAGCAAAAAGAAAAGTAGCGAGAGGACTGGAGAATCATTGATAAAGTTTTAAAACGAGATAATTTGATGGACTAAAAAATCATCTCATAAATAACTTCATTGCTAAATTGCACCCTAAATTTTGGGGAGGATCAACAATGAAGCATATAAAGAAAGTTTTTCTCTAAGAAATTGGTCTTATGTACTTCACCGATATTAATGAAAAGCATGAATTAGGTTGGCGATACATGCTAATTATCAAATCGGCTATGATTAATCAAGGTTAAAAAAGGAATGTGGCATCATTTGAGATAGCCTCATTGTTTTCAAGGAGCAAGTCTATAATGGTCGAAAAATAATTATCATGGCCTCCTTAGATGAAGTTTTAATTGCTCTAAGATGAATGGCCCAGATTTAGATCCAAGCTAATAAGTTACCAATTCGCTCACATAAGGAGTTTTTAAATCATTAATTCTACATGCTAGAATTTTCTATTTAATGAAGGTTGATCATTGTTTATTCACACTACCTTTTCAGTCTGAAGAAGAAGTAAGGTGTGTGTAGTAAAGCAGATTGAAAGGGCTGTATGGTTTCCTAAGTAGAGTTTCAGTGTTTTCATCTTGAGAAAATTGGTATCAAATTAGGTTTCTTGGTCTATTTAGGATTTTTGTTGCTTGAGTTATTTGCAATTATTGGGATTGGGGTGCTTCTTTTGTGGGTCTTGAGTCAAAAAAAATTTAGTTATCACTCTACTATCTTTAGAGAAAATGGGAAAAGTTGGTGCAACAATTCCACCTGTTAGGAGGTCTAGCCGGCTAAGTGTGTTTGAGTGTTGTGAAGACATGGCTGAGCAAGAATCCATGGCTTCTCCTAAGATTTCAAAGGGTAAAAGGAGGGTTAGGGGCCATAAGAAGAAGTCAATTGTGTAGAGTACTTACCGCTTGAGGAATAGGACCCTTCCAAGTGAAGTGGTCAAGTGAAAAGGGAAGGAAATAGCACTACCAATGAAGAAGGCCAAGAAAAAGGAGAAGAGCCACAGGGCCCACCTAGGCAAACACAACTCGCTTATCATGCTTTCGGACTCTCCTTCGGATGCTAAAGTTGATACTGACTCAGAATATGGCCAATACCTTCATTCCCTGGTGCCTAATGGGAGCTCTGATGATGACGTGTTGGTAATCCCTCCAATTGCATCGAGGACAAGGAGTGGTCAGGCATTTTCAGATGTCAACAAATCTAAATAGGGTCACCTCCTATTTTTAGTTTTTGATGACACCATGGTCTTTGCATAGGAGGTATTTTTTTTCATATGACTATGGTTTGTCTTTTGTTTTCTCATGCTGATGTGGAAGGTCTTCAAGAAGATATAAATGGAATCTTTTTTGTTCCAAACAACGAATGTTGTGACAACGATGGCTAATATCCTGCACATGTTTTTTTCCCTTTGTCCTCCCCTGTTCACAAATGATTTCTTTTGAAATCGTGTGGGAGGTCTTTAAGGATTCAGTTAGAATTAGGTTTTGTAAATGAAATCAAATGAAAGTGAGATTGTAATTCAATCGGGTGCTTGTTGCTCCCCTATTTATATAAAGGGGATTTCATGGCTGAAAAAGAGAGAGTTCAAAATTTTGAGTCTAGATATGGTCACAATAAATGCTATGCTCTAAAAACATAATAGAATATAGAAGGATACTATAGTAAATATATCAAAATTAAGTTTAAGATGAAATTTATACTGTATACGAATCTTAAATATGGTTTTACAAGGAAATATCATAAATAAAGAAGAATTATAGTTTCAAAATGTTGCTCTCCTATGTGTTTTCTTTCAATCTATGAATGAAGTTGGGTATGTGTAGGATCATGATGGGGAAAAAAGTGGCGATATGATGGGTATGTGTAGGGTATGTAGCTGACGATTTTTTTTACCCAAAATTGATGAAATGAAAAGGGTTTTTAAAGGAGATTCTCAGCTTTCCACCAATGTAAATTGTGCTTTACTTTGAATTTAATAAATAATTATTATTTATTTTCTATTTGAATTACAACTAAAGTCCTGATTGATAGGCTGATTGAAAAACATCTATAGCTTTCAAAAGGTGTCACATTTTTTGAATCCAAAATATGTGTCACATTTTATTCTTTGCACACTATAGGATTAAAAAAAAAATTGAATTTCATGAAGGTTTGACCAAGTTAAGGTGGTCTTCTTTGCACACTATAGGATTTAAAAACAAAATGAATTTCATGAAGGTTTGACCAAGTTAAGGTGGTCCAACATATGATTTTTTATATTTTTAAAAATTTGTAATAAAAAAGTCATAATTAATTATTTACTTGGAAAAAAATTACAAAAAAATATGCATCACATCCGAACATGAGTCCTCTACTTATATCTAAAATATTATTAAAATAAATGATCATTTTATTGTGGTTAGGGTGGTTAGACAAACACCTACTTATTTTTTCCCTGAAATTTAAGTACTATTGCATTGAAATTTCAAATATTCACCAAAAATATTTTTATTTCTTTAAAATAAACCTAGTAGTTTAGAAACTACATTCAATTTGCTACAAATTA
This sequence comes from Sequoia sempervirens, assembly GCA_007258455.2. Classification (NCBI taxonomy): domain Eukaryota; kingdom Viridiplantae; phylum Streptophyta; class Pinopsida; order Cupressales; family Cupressaceae; genus Sequoia; species Sequoia sempervirens. Next base: position 156,018,139 of record VDFB02256132.1, on the reverse strand, counting down.
TATTCTTACATATTTTTAAAATAATATAGATAATTTACTCAAATTTTTATGTCAAGTTGCCTAACTTTGATTTTTTTGAATTTTTTGCCACTTAAGGGCCTATTTTTTCCATGATCCTGCACATACCCAGTTGTTAATGACATTTTCATTTATCTTTTTTTCATTTGCATATAAATTGGTGAGTTTGTTTTATGCTTCAGTTCAATGAACTGATTAAACACTAAAATGAGCTCATTAGTTTGTAAGAAAAGGATATAGGATTTAGTAAGGAAGTGATATTTTGTAGACACGGTGATTTAAATGTTACAAAGTAACATTCTAATGGTCCATTTATTTTTGAAATTCAATCAAATTTGTATTACTGATTGATTACCAGTTGTGACTCTTTCTCCCTTAAATAAATCACTCATTGTTTTATTAGTTTATCTTATAGTAGATTGAGCCACTATTGAATTGGGCCTAGGATTCAAGATGAAAAATGACTCACAACATACTTTAAACTACATTTTCCCAACTAAGTATTAAAGTGCACTCCTTGAAATAAATAACACTTCTATCTAAGGTTTGTTGAGCCTTTGATAAGGTGATTTTCATGAGATAGTGCATTTGTGTGAAGAAATACTTTTGACCAAGCGTGAAATATTATGAGTATGTGTGGTATTAACCTCCCTAGGTCTCACAAAGCCTGAAGAGAAGAAGTAAAGTATTAATTGCTCTACTTAGGTGTTGGAAAATCCTCAACCTAGTTGATAATTGGGTTGTGGCAAGCTCATAGGTTAGTACTGAGATTAAGTTTGGTTCTAAAAAATAACCAAAAAACTCTTTATTTTTTACATAATGGACCTTGTAGAATGAAAAGGAGCTAATATGTAGACATTTATTTTGGAATTTAAACAAGATGAATTGATCTGGTAAAAAAGAATTCATTTAATCAAGATAAGAACACAATTGAACCCAACACATGTGCTTGTCTTAATGATTTCTTGTAAAGTCAAAATTTCAGAACGAAGGTCTACTTGTCACCATTTCAAACTTAGACATCATAGTTCAAAGTATATTATAACACGTATCCTAAGATAGTACCACAATAGGAACAATTTGGTAACAAGGTTTTATAGACTTATTTTGCTGAATAATATAGACATGTATACTCAATATTAACCTCTCATTTAAGTCAAAACAAGTTCATAGGATTTGAAAACTTTGGAGGTCTAGCATGTTCTTCAACACCTTGGTCTTGTAAAAAAAGTATTTCTAGGTTCATCTAGGATCAAAACCAACACCTCCATTTATCAAAACCCATCTCACAAGCAACTTTTAGAACTTTCGAAAAATAATCTATGCTAGACTTTTGGTAAATTTGACCGAAATAAAAATCATCTTGTTTAGTTAGGTGTGTGGGAATGAATCCTTTCTCACACACTTTGTTAAATTAACACACCTTTTGGAAAAGTTCATCCTAGGATCACATCTAACATCTTGGAATCTACAAGTTCATTATCCAAATCAAACCAATCAAAATAAAAAATCCTAAGGTCTAGTATTGATCCAAAGTTCTCGAAAAAAATTTCATCCATACCATCCACCCTTCATTTATCACATCATCATCATTTGATCCTACAACATCCTAGAATTTCTTTTTGTGCCTAAAATTTAGATCGACCAAAGGAATTAGAGGTTCACCCCCATATTCCTAAAAATTTATCCCAATTTTGTGGTCCAAACAAGGTCACAACACAAGAAGGTCATGGATCAAAACAATGAAACATCAACCTCAAGTCATTTAATTCAAACAGAATTCAACCCTAAGGTATCTATCAAACCTCCACCTGATCCCCCTCAACTACAATAAGATACTCAAGAGGGAGGATGTCACAAATAACTTCAAAGAAATGTCCTAATATGAAATGCTTGAACTAGTTCAAAATATTGAAACTCACGAACTTGTCAACACAGTCATGAGGCTAAATCCCACCCAATAAATGTTGGCATTGGAAAAAGAATGGGTTAAACTCCATTCTTATTTTGATGTAAGCACCATTTTTGAACAACCTTTGGGGAACATACCACAAACATCATTCACACCTTCTTTTCCAAACATCATCCAACCAATCAATCAACCATCAGCATCTCACGCCTCAAGTACACCTATGATCACGAAGGGAAGTTCACTACTCCAAGCCCTTCAAGGGCATCAACTTGTCAACAGCCAAAATTTTGAAGCCAACATAGTATAATTGGGTATGCCAAACACTGTTCCAAAAGACCCCCAACAACCATATGTACCATTGATCTTCCATGAGACAAGCAATCCATCCTCTTGAACTGTGTGTCACCCACATACTCCATTGCTACACAAGGATACAATTCCAACATCTCACAAGGACAAGTGGACTTATTTAGACAAGTGGGTACCTTCAATTTTTCACTTCTACAAGGGAACACATCACAAATTTATCCACCATTCCCTATCTTGATGTCATCATCCACACCAATTCAAGGTATAGGGAAAATACCTTCACTAAATACATCAATCCAAAACCAATAAAATCAATTCAACTACCCAAGTACAAATCAAATCAACACATCTATCATTGCAAATCCTTGAAACATGCCATTGATATCGCAACACCAAGTGGCATCATCCTAGATCTCTCAACCAATCATTACATCATCTACAACACCTCAAACATCCCAAGGTCTAGTCTCACAAGGGCTAAGCACGTCAAACACAACCCAATCTACCACTCAACCCCTTGTCATCACTTAGAAAACACCTCGATAACCACCCCCAACAACCTCTAGTCACATCATCTCACACCATCCCACAAAATCCCCCACCTCCACCTCCAAATCTAAATACAACAAATTAGTATAGTGTCACATTACAAGTAGCATAGCAAGCTAACCAAAAGGCCTTGCAACAATTCCAATCCCAGCAAGCTCAAGCACAAGCTTTTCTAAAACAACAATAAGCCACATAGTAGATACAACAACAAAACAAGCCCAAGCACAAGCTCAAGCTCAAACTCAAGCCCAAGTGCAACCTCAATACCAAGTGCAACAAGCACAAGCACAAGCCTTGTTACAAGAGCAAGCCTATCAACAAACCTTACAACAACATGCACAACAACAAGCATTGACTTCAAAACAATAAAAAATAGTGCAACAACAAGCCTAGCAATAGGCATTATTGGCTCAACAACAACAACAAGCATACCAACAAGTGTTTCTCACACAAAAAAGCTCCCAACAACCTTTTATGAACATGCAAAAAAATTCCTTGAACCTTAATGCACAAGCCACCCCATCCTTCACCCAACAAATCATACCATCCCAAAACATGCACATTCCACCATTAGATCCACAAAATGATCTTTCCACATAAGTCAAATTACTCTTGCATCAAATATAGGACATTCAATTTGGAAAATCAAAAAAATCATACACCTAATGGGATTTGAGACTCTATCCATTTGATAGGAACATTTCTATGGTTCCCTTCCCACCAAGATTTGAAATACCAAAATTTGACAAATATTGAGGGAAAGGAAATCATGAGGATCACATCAGAGAATTCCACATACATTACATGGAAGTAGTGTATGATGATTCCTATCTAATACAACTCTTCCCCCAAAATTTGGTTGGACCTTAAATGGAATGGTTTTCTTGTTTACCTCCCGAAATCAAGAAGTTCCAAGAATTTGTGGACCTATTCATAGAAAACTACTCATTTAACCTAGATATGGATGTATGTTTAGAGGAACTATCCAGCCTCAAATAAGCTAAGGGAGAGAAATTTACGGCTTTCTTACAACAATGGAGATCTAGAGCCAGCAAGATCAAGTGGTCCATGCCAGAAGAATAACAAATTGGAACCATCATCTCTAACCTCAAAGGGGATTTGTCCTTCCATCTAAAATTGTATTACATCATGACATACGACCAACTGATCTGCAAGGCTCTCAACATTGAAAGAGACCTCATAGCACAAGGGTGCACACCCACATATCAAGACAATAGACCATCGACTGGCTACAACAATAAACCTCGCACATGGGCTAAGAACAAAAACGTCACCAATGATGGTGTCGTTGATGCCAAAATTGTTATTAGTGCTCAAGGTAGAATACACAACAAAAAACATACCCACAACCACAAATCAACACACAAAACACCCCACAAACCAACCCATCACAAAAACAACCGAATAATCAAATAGTCAACAATGTGAGCACTCAAGGAGGACAACCCCCAAAGAACAAATATCCACCAAAATGAAAATATACACCACTAGGGGAACCCATTGAGTCTATCAAGAATAGCTAGTGCAATCAAACCTCATCACACTCCCTATTTACAAAAATTACCAAGAACCTCAAGTTAAACCACCTTGGTATAATGAGAAGCACCTTTATGATTTTCAAAAAATAAAGGGACACACAATAGCTAGTTGTATGAGACTCAAATATCTTATCCAAGATCTCATCGACGATAAAGTTATAACCATTAAACAACTATCAGGGAATCAAAATCTCAAGATATACATGAATCTAATGTCAGATCACAATAAAGGGAATAAAATGGAAAAGGAGAGAATTACACCAACCTAAACCATATCTATGACCATGTTGTAGCATCATTGGATGAATTTGTAATGGTTATCAATATCAAAGGACCTAAATCCGAGTGAGGAGTCACCACACATAGTGGCATAATTTCTATCCCAGGACCATCACCACCGCCCAAGGCACCTCCCACCAATCTAAAATCAAACCCTAGTGGTTATAGAGTCATTGAACAACTAAAAAAGACCGGGCACAAATCTCCATCATGGAGTTGCTTAAAATATCACCTACACATAGACATCCTAGAGAAAGCATTGGCCACATCCTCCATTCCCACAGACCTTGATGTAGACCAATTTCTAGCTATGGTCAAACACTTCACTACACCACATATCCTTACGCTTTCTGAGCATGACCTCCCACCCAACCATCTCATAACCTCCCACTTCATCTTGAGGTCTTGGTCCATAAGAACAAATTCAAAAGGGTATTGGTGGATGGGGGTGTGAGCTTGAATATTTGTACCCTACAACTAATAAAGAATTTTTTTTTAAGAGGATGTCATTTTAAAAGGCAAAGGTATCACCATCAGGGCCTACGATGACTAAGAACATGTGTCCCAAGGCACCATTCAACTCTCGATCCAAGTGGGGCCAACAATCATGGAAACCACTTCCCAGGTCCATGACCTTGAACTTCCCTACAATATTCTCTTAGGGCATCCATGGATCCATGTGATACAAGCTATTGCATCTACATTCCACCAATGTGTAAAATTGCCTTACCAAAATTAAGAAGTCATGATCCATGGCGACTCTGAACCTTTCTATTATTGCAAAAATCTAGAAGCCAAATATTACAAGATTCCCCAAGTTCCAAAAAATGATGAGGGACCCACATCCCCCTATGTCAATCCATCCACTTTAGCACAAAGACACCCATCATTTAGAACATCCTAGATGTCAAAGCCATAATCAGAGACAATCACTCTAGGGACTATAACTTGTAGAAAGGTGCATATATGGTGGGAGAGTTACCTCAATCTCCTAAATCTCATGGAAAAACACAACCAAGTGATGGTGCATCCTAGACATTCATAGCATCTCCTGCCACCTTTAAAAAGTTGGGGTATTTGAGCAAAGAAGTTTTGGATGAAGAAGATTTCTCAGGTCTCCTATATCAAGATAACCAACCTGTAACCATCCTCCTGATGAATGTGGATACAATTAATTTTTGGTTGGGGATATAATAAAAATGAGCATCCTGGGCAAAATGATAATGAATTGTTAGAACCTATCATTCCTAAGAAGAGCCTTAAGAATATTGGCCTCGGATGTACCCCTAAGAAGATAACCATACTTGGCAGAGTTGCTCATGTTGAAATGGTCAAAGCTTCCTTGCCAGTACCAGTATTGCTTAGTAGCCCCTTTGAGGATCCCATCTCTAACCTACCCATGCTATTTGAAGATTCATCTCTTTTCATAATCACCACCATGTCATTTGAGTCAAGTAACCAAGTCACTGAACTAAAGCTCATTTACCCCCAACTCATCGATTGTGACAAACAAGGACCACATATCTTAGATACATTCAAAAACAATGAGTCTCTCTTAGAATTCATGGGACTAAGGGATAATCTAATGTATTCAAATAAAAAATCATGGTTCAACAATGATTTGGACACATGTGCATACTATGGGGAAACAATTGACACTCTTAGTCACAAAATTTAATTCAATAGTAATGTTTAGATCCTTAAGTGAAAACCACATTGTGGAACTTTCTAATCCCAAAATAGAAAAAAAAAAGGGATGTATCCAATGGTGAAAACCTCTCTGAGGTGCCAAAGGATGAGCAATTCAATATTCCTCTTATTGCCATCCATCAAGAGAAATCAACAATCCTGGCAGAGAAATGCAACCCAATGAATTTGGGAACCAAAGATACCCCACACATCACTTTCTATGACGAGTCACTTTTGATTAAGGAGTAACAAAATATATTATAATTTCTAAAGGAAAGGAAATTGAACTTTGCATGGACATATGTTGACATGCCAAGCCTTGATATAGAAGTAGTGGTCCATCATCTAGCAATATATCCTGAGGTGAAACCTATGAGACAAAAATTGAGAAAGATGCATCCGTAAATCACCTTAGTCAAGACCATATATCAACGTTGGACCCAATCTTTGACAAACTATAAGAGTATAAGGTATGACTCAATCCCAAGAAATTTTTCTTTGGTATAACTTTAGGAAAGCTCTTGGGATATATGGTGTCAATGGGGGGAATTGAGATAGACCCTACAAAATTCAAAGCAATCCTTGACATGGAAGCACCATGGACACTGAAATGATTGAGGGGTTGTACAAGGAAGGCTTCAATCAATCCAAATATTTATAGCATAATTCAAAGATAAAACCATCCCATACTCTCATCTTCTTCACAAGGGGGTAACATATAAGTGGGATGAGAAATGTGATCAGGCATTTAATCAAATCATGGAATACTTGCTAACACCACCAATCCTCATGCCAATAATCCCAAATAAGCCACTAATCCTTTATATTTCAGCTACAGTGGTAGCTCTTGGTGCTCTTCTACCTTAGCATGATGAAATAGGGAAAGAGAGAGTCATCTTCCACATCAATAGAACCTTAGTGGGACATGACCTAAACTACAGGTTCATTGAGAAATATTGCCTTATAGTAGTGTTTTCCTCACAAAATTTTATACACTACATGCTTTCTCATCAAATAATGCTAATCACCAAGATAGATACCCTAAAGAACTAGTATCATAGTTTCCAGATGAATCAATTTTCCTCCCAAATGTCGCAGACCATTAGAAAGTATACTTTTATGGGTCCTACACACAACATGGGCCGAAAGCAGGAATCCTCTTCATCACACCACAAGGGGATTATATCCCAAAATCATACAGGTTATCTTTCACTTGCACCAATAACATTATAGAGTACAAAGCTCTTATCATAGGACTTTGAATTGTGATACAATGGAAAATCATGGCATTAAAGGTCTATGAGGACTCACAAGTAGTTATCAATCAAGTTAATGATGAATATCAAACTAAGGATGATAAGCTCACCCTGTACAAAAATATAGTGGAGGATCTCAAGGACTTCTCATTGACATAACATTTGAGTAGATATTGAGGGTAAATAACAAAGCAGTTGACACTATGGCTACAATTGGATCATTGCTAGATATCCCAAGGAACATTCATAAACATGAATTTCTTGTAGAGAAACCTCTTGTACTAGCTTTCAAGGTACCAGAATATGAGTTCATATGTAAAATAGTTGGTCCTAGTGATCCTTGGTACCATGACATATTCACCTATTTGAAAATAGGAGTCCTCCCCATTGACATCACCTTGAATCTCAAGAAAATCTTCATTAAAAAATCATCCCGCTTCATCATCTTAGGTGACACCCTTTACCATAGGAGTATCGAAGGAACCTTATTACAATTCCTTAACCCCAAGGAAGCTTTGACCGCCTTAACAAAGGTATACAACATTTGTGGTTCACACTCTAGTGGCATGACCTTGTCCAAGAAATGACTAAGGATGAGGTACTACTAGCCTACTGTGGAGAAATAAGCACATGACTATGTCTGGAAATGCATGAAATTCCAATAGCATGGAGACCTCATCCATTCACCATCTTAGGAGCTCCAGCCAATTGTAACACCTTGGTCTTTTTCACAATGGGGGCTCAATCTCATTGGAAAAATCACACCCACCTCATCTAATGGACACAAGTTCATTAGCACTGCCACATAATACTTCACAAAGTGGGTAGAAGCCATCCCCATGACATATATCATAGGAAAGAAAATCTCTAAATTTATCCTAAACTACCTCATTTGTCATTACAGTGTCCCACAAGCCCTTATCTCTAATAATGGAACACCCTTCAAGAACTGAGATGTTCGTGATCTATGCCAAAAATTTAAGATCCAACATCACTTCTCCACCCCATATTACCCCTAGGGTAATGGTCAAGCTGAAGCTTCTAATAATACCGTCCTAAAATTCCTAAAGAAAATGGTCAATGAAGTTTTTCATGACTGGAACTTGTAGTTAAACCCTGCTTTATGGGCCTACCAAACAAGTATCCACACAACCACAAGTGTGACCCCTTTCTCCTTGGTCTATAGATCAGAAGCCATTTTTCCTATTCAGCTTGAGCTCCCATCTCTAAGGATATCATTGCAAAATCTTATCACTGATGAGGAGTATCGGGTGTCAAGGCTAAATGAGCTATAATTACTAGATGAACAATGCATGGATGCTTTGAACCACCTACAGGTTTCTCAAAATGAGCTATAACAAAAAGATCAAGATTCGGTCCTTCCAAGTTGGAGAGCTTGTGTTGAAAGAAAATCAAAAGAACATACCAAATCCAGACAACAAAGGTAAGTTTGAAGCAAATTGGTTGGGATCTTTTGTTGTGACCACAACTTACAAATCAGGAGCATATCATTTGTTCACACCAAAAGGTGAGCCTTTGCAAGAGCCCATCAATAGCTCCCATCTAAAAAAAAAATATGCCTAAGCTTGCAAGGTATTAATATAAAAATACAAAATATATATATATATATCAAAATCCAAAAAAATAAGAAAAAAGATAGAAAACAGTAAAGAAAAAAAAAATCCTCTAGTGAAAACCACTTTGGTGGCGCTTTGGGAAATTACCTTGGTGAAAACCTGGAAATCAGGTTCCTTGTGTAAATAAGCACTTCCCATCCACCATGGATTCTTTGGCTTGTTCCACATCTCCTTCCATTGAATTCAACCATCTCATTCCATTTATCTTTCCATCACCCATCTATGTCTACATCATATCTCTATCATGTGTTGGTATCATGTTCAATCCTAGAACTACTTAGCACACTCCTAAGGTGAGTTCGTCCTGCCTATATCAGGGTAGTCTATCACATCACACTGGGGGGATTCCCTATAATTGCATCAGAATGGATTCATATATATCCTTGAATTCTTCCTTAAACATCGAAAAATCCAAAAACATTCATAAATTCAAAATAATCCAAAAAACATCCAAACATATCAAAAATCCAAAAAAAGGTCAAAAACAAAAAAATTCAGAAACATAGTTACCATGTTGAACTACATTGTCCCTAAGCTTGAATGTAGGCAAGGCTAATCTTTGATTGGCCCTCAATACATTAGGTCAGTCCTTTAGGTGTCCATGATAATAAATTGACAATCCAATTGTTCATATCTCATCAATAAACAAGTTTGTGTGTATAACATAGGCAAGGCTAATCTTTGATCAGCCCCCGATGCCCCTAAGATAGGTCCTTAGGTTAGGTTCAAGGTTAAAATCTCTGAAAACACCAAAAAAATGGAAAATTGGAAAATCAAAACATTTGTAAAATGTCTTAAAATCCCAAAACAACCCAAAAACATTCAAAAAACCCAACATCACCCATCCTATTTCATGTTCACCCACAATAAACATCCACTCATAATAAATAAATCGTCATCTTCAATCTTTGGAAAAACAATTGAGAACAACTATAGAAAATTGAAAGTGTAAACTCAAACGTCAGGGTCTTAAGTCTAGGTCAATAGGTAAATAAGTTGGTCAATTATTAGTATCAATAGTCCATCAGTTAGTCTCAAAATCATCTAATAACATAATTCCCTAGGATACATCTTTCCTACAATGGACATCAACCTCAAACATCATTGTAGTTTAGTTTTGGCTAAAAGTACGAAGAACATTAGCTTGTTTGTTTACTGGCTCTTTTGTTATGATTTATCTTATTTCACTTATTCCCATGACCTCTCGAAGATGTCTATCTAAAATATTTAGAGAGAAAGGAATGGGGCATTGATCATTACCTTTTTTGTTCCATGCTTGTTGGATATTCTTGTCATATAACCTTGGTGATGCTTACTTTGTTTGGTATGTAGGGAAGATGTTTTGGATGTCTTGTTGAATATTACATTGGGAGGTTTTGAATTTTTGTGTTTTGGTTTGAGATGTTTGAAATATATAAAGTAAATCCTAACATGGTTTCATATGCTAGGTATGAACAGGGATACTCCTCTTTGTTTGTTGAGTCAAATTCCATCATACTAGATACCATGTCATCCTATTTGTCTATACCTTGATGCATCGTATCTATGTGTGTTATCAAACATAAGGAGAGTTGTGCTCTTTGTGTCCCAGTCCCTAGATAAGAAAAACATCATCATCACTCATCCCCATATCTAATAAATTCTTGACAACTCATAGACTTGTTGGACTTATGCATCTTCTCAAAATCAAGGATTGATCCCTCTCATTCTTCTATCTTCCTCTTGTACAAACATAGTATCATGACATTCAACAAAAATCTACATGCATCCATCCTGCATCCACAAACCATTAGCACCTTGCATAATCATGGCATAAAAGTATAATAGGAAATCAATATCCATATCACATGCATTACATCATCATTTAAGTTGTTTGGGATAAAATAAATTTGTTATTCTAATCATCTTAATCCATTAAATTTGCATTATCATCAGCATAATATAGATATGATAGTCTAAGCATCTCATAACATAACATTTCATTACATTTAGAGAATAAACATATAAATGCATCCATACATACATCATCATGGCATATCACATAGAGAGGATTCTGAGAAAGAAAATAAATTCATCATACATTGCATGTGCATCCATTTCATACATCCATAAGCATCACATACATCACCTCATAAAGCATAAAATATTATAACATTATCATAAATCACATCCATACATATCAAATGAATCTATCCACCCATAATGCACAAAATAAAATAACATCACATCATATAATAATCGCATTGGAGCCATCTCATATATATATCAAAAAAGATGAATGTCATGATATAATCAGAATCAACTATGTAATGCCATCAAAAAGAATATACAAGAGGCTAATAGAAACTCAACCAATGAATGTATATACATCATACATCAGAAAAATGTCTAGAATCCTGAGCTCCCCTTGCTCAGGTGATCAATATGGTGACTCCTCTGGCTCTGGCGATGAGATCCCCATGGCCTACCAAAAGTTCCCTCACGAGACTTACTCGGTGCTATCTAGCTAATATGTGAGAAGTCTAGCTCTCACCGATCATTTGGGAACACACGGTAATATAGCATCCTTTAATAGGAAGTTTCGTACATGGATGTCCCATACATCTAGGCAGTGACCATCGGTTGCCCCTGTTCCTTCTAAGATATAGCCTCTAACTGCTCCCAATGCCCTATCTCCTATGCCAAAGCAAGATCATAGTCCTATCTCATCTATCACTCATGTGAAACCTTTTTTCTATCCTAATCTGACTCCTATATTAGTGATTGTGTCTACCCCTGTGCCTACTGTAACTGCCCTATCAGACCCTGCACCTATACATGTAAGGCTTCTATATGTAATCCTATGGGTCGAGACTTAGTGGTGGCCCCTGTGGAAGCTATGTTGGTGGCCTCTGATCCACTAGCTATACCAATGGCACCCCTCCATCATGCCCATCTCCCCCGGTGATTGGTTTGGTATTTGTAAATCATGACCATCATGTCCCCCTAATGACCCTCAAGGTCGCTACTGCTAATCCTATCCAATCCAAGGACCCCTTTGCCATCCTCTGCCTATAGTTGGGACAACTGGTAAGGTGAGACGGATCGAGGCGTGTGCCTTCCAATAGGCATCATATGCCTATGTAGTGCTTGCATCCTCAGGACTATCAAAAAACACCTGTGGTTGCATCACGAGCTGCCTAAACTAATCAATCGCCACCTAGGGTTGGATCTGTTGTCCCCAAGATGACTCTTGTGACTTCCTAGAAAAGATCACTATATAGGTATCATTGGGTGCATCTTGCACCTCTTCAAACTATCTTGCTACCCTATCAAGAAGCTAGCACTCGATCATATGGTTCTCTCACACCTGCATATATCTAGTCTAGCGACAATAAATCAACTGTTCATCATCATCATGCCATCTATGGTAGTGAAGCCAAGGCCTCCACCTAAAGATTGTCATCTTGTTAATAACTCGCCTCTAGTACAGGATGCATGTAATACCTGTATAGTGAAGTTTGGTCATGCCTCCATATCTGTACATTGTGGTTTGGTCCTGATCTATCTGAACATCTATAGCATTAGGCCTCAACACCGCTATGTGATCATAGGCCCAGATGTGGAGTAAAGTCACTCCTGCTCCAACATTGGGTCCCACAATACACCTCCTAGTGCATGTCATGATATAATGAAGCCAAGAAAACTAGCCCCCAAGCATAGAAATTCATCTCACTTGAATCATTTGATCCCAAACAATCCCCCATATGATGTTGCATCCTTGTTCCCATCTGTTAAGCACCAAAACCCATAAGATTAGTGCACCTATGAATAATCATAAGTCTGGGAAAATCCCCTTGTATCGATGCAGGTCATTCTAACCACTGTCAACTTCGTATTGATTGACCTCGAGAATCTCAAAAATTGCATCACTAGTCACCTCGACATCATACACAATGCATTCACCATAAATTGAGATCCATAGGATCTACCAAATGTCCTTCAAGGTGATGGTGGCCTCCCAAGTCAGAAAATGTAACGACAATGTCTTTCTCTTCCATCACTCCACAAGGGTTATCATCATGGATAATGCATTTGTATCGCCAAAATCTATGCTACCTATCCAAACCCAATCACACCAAGAAAAAATAATGTGTCATCTATCAAGTATTGGGCTCGATGCAATATACGACATCTGTGCTCCTTCGAATGGAGCAGACGAAGGACCTCCTACACTCAAAACACCCACAACATAATTTTTTTAACCAAAATTAATCAAACTCGAAAAATAAAAAACCATAAATTGCAAAGGCGACACTCTGTATTTTGCAAAAGTGATGATATATTCATAAGTGTTGTCATATTACAAAAGTGAATCAGCATTCCTTGGTAGCACTTAACTCCTCTAGGCTCACATGGTGCTTCATCACAAAGGAAAATTGACATTTCCCCATAGCGCTCTACCTCTCATGGCTCACATCACACTCTATCACAAAGGTGGGTCAGCATTGCAAATGTGAAACTAGAGCCTAACAACGTCACATGGTGCTATTTTCTCAAAGGTGAGTTGGCATTGACAAAAGTGATGTCGACGCTAATAAATGTGACACCCTAGAGAGACACTTTTGGTAGACCTATTTGGACCCTAATAAATGCACCTAAAACATGAAAAATGAGAAAAGTTTCAGTTTGTGTACTAAGGGTTCTACATCTAGATCCCATTGGAACTCATGAACCCACTCCATATGATGTCTAGGAAGCGCATGAGCATCCATTTCATCAGCACTTCAAAGCAAAATGGCAAGGATTCTAGAAGGTTAAGTGCACAAATAATTTGAAAATGACCCCAACCCTCCTATTTATGTTGGAAAATTAGAGTTTTTTAAGGTAGATTTAGAGTTTTTGAGCCTGTTCATCTGTATTTCACACAATGAAGCCTGTTTTGACCCATTTTTATCACTGTGAACCTATTTTTGCATCCTATAAGCTATTTTTTGCGCCTAAACCATTGTTGAATCTTTTTCACGAGCTCGACACAAAATTAAAAAAATTTCCTGATCTCTCAAGGGGGCAATGTAGCAGTATAATTCCTTTCGTTGGGGAAATAGTGGGGCATCCAAAAGTATTAAGAAAATATTTGAATTTTGATCTCAGCAATGATATTCTTTGAACCAATGCAACAGGTACCTTGCTTCAAAGAGGGGAAAAATGTAGACACTTAAAAAGTCCTGATCAATATTACACATCTGATTCTGATTAACTAACATCACTTCCTCCTAAATTATTTCTACACTAACCAATTAATTAAATAATATTTATTATTTTAAATTTAAATTCATCAACTTCTACTATTAATCAAATAATTATCTTTATTAGATTAATTCACCTTCTTTTGACTAATGTTCATCCCTTTTAATTAAATATCCCTAAAGTTGTTTCATTTGATTAAATAAACTAAGCTATTTAATTAAATTTCATAAATCCCCTAATCCACTTGAGTTCATTAAATTCTGAATTAATTAACTATAATCTCCTCCTAATCATCATTACCCATTTCTCTAGCTTTTAACTTCAAAAAGGTTATATCAACCCATGGTCTACTAACCAAGTTGCACATGAAAATAATTTCTTCTAATTAACTAAATACCCTATTTATCCTCACAACAGCATATTCCTATGAATATTCCTCCCAACCACCCCTTCATTTAATTTCCCTCCAAATGGCTTTAATAGCCTCTTACAAATTCATAAATACCTCTTACAAAGGCATTTAATCTCTCTTACATGCCATCTTGTCTCTTAGAAGGGAATTAACCTCTCTTACATTCTCAACAACATTCTCTTACACCCTCAACCATATTCATTCAATTCTCTTATATCCTCTTAACTCTACACATTCTCCAAAATGTGCTCCACCTCCATCCATTAGCCTTCTGACAAGTGTCACATTCCTATTGGCTCTCATTTTAATCCCACATTCACCAATTTCACTCTTTCTTGAACCCTTGAGTCGTATAAGTAGAAGCCTCTTCTACTTGAAATGGATCCACAATCTCAAGCAAGTTTTCTATAGGCATTTTCTTTCATAGAAATCACTCACTCACACTCATTTTATCACATTTTAGCTTTTTTATGTTATCATTTTGCATCAATCTCATACTTGGAATCATCTACATCTTGAAAATATTATCAAAGGGATTGGGAAGGGTCTTCTTTCCACATCAAAGGAGCACCAATCCCCCACAAGATGAAGGTTTAGTCAAATTAGATAGAACTGCATGCTTTTATCTTGTTTTATTTCATGTTTTATCCATGTTTTCTTGTCTTTGTTTGATTTAGAATCTTATAGGGAATGCTTGGTTTGGATTTCTAACATGACTAACCTTGTTTGATTGTCTCTTGTTAGCTAATTCTATATTAGGCATTCAAAGAAATAAATTTGCATGGTTTTCTTGTTCATCTTCATCAAGGCACTTTCCTATTTTAATCACTTTCTCCTCATTATTAATATCCATCGGTATGTTGATTGTGTCTCCCAAAGGAAGTGTGGTTTGTTTCGGTATTTCAAGATCATATTTTTCTTTGTCCGTATCATTCTCATTACTTTAATTTTCTTTATCTTCTTTCTTAGCACTAATCATAACATATGTAACCCATTTCTTTTTAGGAGTAAATGGTTTGTCATAAACTCCTAACATTTCCTTCAAGGCTTCATCATCTTCAAAGTATTCCAATAATTCTTCACAAGTTGTATCAATCAATTTAGGATGCTTTAGGGTGAGAGTTGTTTTAGGGTTACACATGATAGTGTTAATGTTTGATGAGGGTCTTTTTGTTTCTTGTGTTATCTTAGAAGGACAATACCCCAAACCATTTTTTTTTCTTGTGTGTTAGGCTCTATAGGAACACAGATGCCTTGTTCTTTCCTTCCACATCCTTTTCCACTATAGCCAAGTTGTTGCACATAAGCTTATAACATCTTCCATAAATTTTCTCAATTTCCTTTAGGTTTGGTGGTTGTTGATAGTCTATCTCGTCAAAGTTTTATGTATAACTTATTCTCTTCTAGAGTAGATGAGGTAGATGTTTGTGAGTTTTCTTCCAAATTCTACATTGACATTATCATCAGTTGTTTTTTTTTTCGGTTTCTTTTGTTGTGATTTTGTATTCTCCCATAAATGTAGGTGTAAAGTCTAAAGAATCCCAATCATCTTATAATAACCTCGACACTTTTTCCATCTCTTATTTCTCTTCTTCCATAGGTTCTATCTTCAAAGTTGGAATTAATATGTTTAGGGGACTTGTAACCAAATTTCAAGCTCAGAATCTATTTCAACTTGGTATACCTTATTTTATAGACATACTTCATAACATGATGAAGAATCAAAGGCACCACATGCATCTCATGAATCCAAGATCTGCCTAAAAAAATATTGTATGAAAGATTGTGAGGCATAATGTGAATAGGAGTTTTTAATGTAGCCTTTCCAACTATAATAGGAAAAGTAATCACATCACGGGATTACTTTCCTAAATTTTCAAATCCTCAAATTGATAAAGAAACAGGTTCAATTCTTGATTTATCCATGCCAAGTCTATCCAAGGGTTACACTACACACATTAAGGGTAGAGCCATTGTCAACAAAGTTTCACATCATTCTTGTCCTATTGAAGATAGCTATTATCATGAAGGCATCATTTTTCTTTCTCAATTCCAAGGTATTGATGGTCAAAATAGCACAACATTTAAACAGAATATCTCTATTCTATTTCTCTTGAAAAAGAAAGACAACATATAGTAATCTAACTCCCAAGGTCCTAGTAGTTGGTTCTCAACTATGTTGATATTGCTCAATAGTCAATATGATTTTAATGTTCAAGGGGCCTACTAGTTATTGAGCATCTTGATTTTTGTAGGATTGAATTCTTATTTAAACCTACTCTAACAAGGGGGTCTAAAGAAAAGGAAAAAGATAGATCAAGGATGCAAGAGAAAGAAGAATTTTGATTCATCTAATTAA